>BPLQ01001279.1:0-434419 GCA_021605075.1 Caerostris darwini
CGCATTGCTGTGTGATAATAATCATAATTAGCTGCTTTGTTGTTAAACAATACTTTCTTTCAAAAGTGAGGAAACAATGGAGCTTATGTTTCGATATTCAAAACCGCTCAAGTGAGTCGGACTACTCAGTGGGAAGCTTTTCAAATTCTCTACCATGCAATATGAAAAATGGGTAGTTCCCCTAAAAGTCAATCCATTGCTTTCCTCTTCAGCGACACGGATCAAATCAAATTCTACCCACAGTTTCAATTCTCTCTCACAACATTAGCTGTCCGTTTTATAAATAGATCACTCATGGAATGCCCAGCCTGCACTGCGAGGAGGTCAAGGAATTAGACACAAAAAACAACAAATAAACTCTACTTGAGTAGATAGCCAAATTTGATCGAGTTTAATGGAAAATATTATTAAGAGATTGAAAATATTATATTAGTTGTTGACAGTAATTTTGAAATTATTATATAATTTTAAGGAACTATAAACTTATATGCATACTTAAAGATTCATGAAAAAAAAATTTCATCAAAGCCAAAAAAAAACAAATAATATATATATTTTTTTTTACCATTTTACTACGCTGACTTTGTAAAACTGTTTATAAAAATTTGTATTTACCTATCAATAATATGAATTTTTTAATGTATATTTAGCTATAAAAATCACATTTTTTAAAATTTAAATTATCTGATTATTTGCACTTTTCTAATTCACTCACTAATCGTCACATTAAGAGATACGTACCTCTTTACGAGCAACAACTCTGGCAAACACAATTTCAAATCATTCCCTTCGGATACGCACTGACAGCAGTCATTACAATTCCATTTAGTAATCCGCCAGCAAAGAAGATAAGAGGAGGATTGGAATTCAAATGTTTAGCATTGATATTAAATGCAAATCCTGCGAGGTAAAGTAAGTGGATTTAGCGTATAGGTTTTCTATTTAAACCGCGAAATGAAATATTCATAATTCCCAAACCACTAAACAGTCCTTTAAACACTTTTATTGATTCCCCGAGACGCCCTCAAGTGTAATTGCAAGTGCCCTTTGAATGTTTAATGACCAGAAATCATCTGACATGACGTTAGGGCTTCCCTTCCGCAAAATGCCTGTGAGAGTTCTGTGTTGCAATGAATGGAGTTTAAGTGGTTTTGGAAGTCGGTCCGCGTTTTATGTCTTTACACTTTGAATTGAAAAGTTATGTTCATATAAAAGAAGTTAGGGGCAATAAAACTTAACAGGGAATTTTATTTATTTATGTCTTCGTGTTTATGCTCTCTGTGGATATTGTTTTTAGGTCTTTATTTATCGTTGTTAGGGAGGAAAAAAATGAATTTTACGTGTTTGAGAAATGCATTATATAGAAAAAATGATTCATAATTAAGCTCATATGATACCTCATTTAAAAATCATTTATTATTTACATTACTTTAAATAATTTTTTGCTAATTTTTTGCTCATCATATTATGATTTAGCAAGTTTTTCAGTTAAAAATGTTAGAATTTAAGAAATAGTTCGAAAGTTTTTAGGTCTTCATTTATCGTTTTAATTGAGAGAAAAAAATGAATTTTACATATTAAAGAAATGCATTTTATAGAAAGTGATTCATAATTATAATCATAAGGTACCTCATTTGCAAATCATTTATTATTTTCATTGCTTATTATCTCTTTCTTTTCCATCATATTATGATTAAACAAGTTTTTCAATAAAAAATGTTAGAATTCAAGAACTAATTCTTTAAAATCTAGTTTAAAAATAATATCATCATGAATTATATCTTATCATTTACTTTGCTTATGATGTAAGTAGGGTTTATTTTTGTATCATCAGTAAACATTATCGTTGTCATTAAATTGCTTATATTTGCTTTTTATTTAAGGCAATATAAAGTAAACTTGAAATTGTATGAAAACGTTTTCATCAAATCTTAAAAAAATAAGTAACATATTTTTTTTTAACATTTTACTACTCTGACTTTGTAAAACTATTTATAAAACAATTTATTTAATCTATCAATAATATGATTGGTTAATGTACATTTAGTTATTAAAATCTCATTTTTGTAACTATATTATCTGATTATTTTCACTTTTCTAATTCCCGCCATTCAACATATTAAGATATACGTACCTCTTTACAAGCAACAACTCTGGGAAACACAATTTTCAAATCATTCCCATCAGCACTGTCAGCATTCATTACAATTCAATTTAGTACTCCGCCAAAGAAGATAGGAGAAGGATTAGAATTCAAATGTTTAACATTGGTATTAAATGCAAATCCTGGCTGTAAAGAAAGTGGATTTAGCGTATTGGTTTTCTATTTAAACCGCGAAATGAAATATTCATAATGCCCAAACCACTAAACAGTCCTCTAAACACTTTTATGGATTCCCTGAGACGCCCTCAAGTGTAATTGCAAGTGCTCTTTGAATGTTTAATGACAAGAATTCATTTGACATGACATTAAGGCTTAATTTCAGCAAATTGCATGTGAGAGTTCTGCGTTGCAATGAATGGAGTTTAAGTGGTTTTTGGACGTTGGTGCGCGTTTAATGTCTTTACGCTTTTGAATTGAAAAAGTTATGCTCGTGTAAAAGAAGTTAGGTGCAATAAAACTTAACAGAGAATTTTATTTATTTATGCCGTTCATGTTTATGCTCTCTGGGGATTTTGTTTTTAGGTCTTTATTTAGAGAAAGAGAAAAAATGAATTTTACATGTTTGAGAAATGCATTTCCTAGAAAGGGATTCATAATTATATGCATATGGTACCTCATTTGCAAATCATTTATTATTTTATTATTTTAAATCATTTTTGGCTCATAATCTTTTTTTTTTGTCATCTTATGATTAAGCAAATTTGTCAGTTACAAATGTTAGAATTAAAGAAATAATTCTGCAAAATCTAGTTTAAAAATAATATCATCCCGAAAGCCATAAGCAATGAAATGACGTTAGGGCGGAAGTTCAATTCAGTGGCGGCGTTGTTATTGAAAACTGTTCCAAAAAAAGCGATACAAGATGGCTTTTCCGGTATTCAACCTCTTGCCCCATGGGTCGGTCTACCTGGTGGAGGTTTTCCGTATTTTCTGTCATGCGATATGAAAATGTGGCGTAGTTCCACCCTTGGAAGTCATTGCTTTCCTTTTTCAGCGACACTGGGTCAAGCAAAATTCTACCTACAGTTTTACTCCATCGCAACATTAGCTGCCCCTTTCCATGAGTAGACTATTAATGGGTTGTCCATCCCGCACGGCAAGACAGTCAGAATTAGACACAACAACAAACTCTAACTGAGCAGATAGACAATTTTGATCGAGTTTAATGCAAAACATTAGTAAGAGTTTGAAAGATATTAAATTAGTTGTTGACAGTATTTGTAAAATTATTATATAATGTTAAGGAAATATAAACCATATGTACACTTGAAGATTACTGCAAAAATTTTCATCAAAGCTTAAACAATGAATAACTTTTTGTTTACAATTTTACTACTCTTAATTTGTAAAATTATTTATAAGAATATGTATTCATCTATCACTAATATGAATTTTTAATGTAGATTTAATTATTAAAATCTCTTTTTTTTATTTATGTTATCTAATTATTTGCACTTTTCTAATTCAATCAAAATTCATCACATTAAGATATACGCACCTCTTTACGAGCAACAACTCTGGCAAACCCAATTTGCAAATCATTCCCTTCAGATACAACGTTCAATTCACTGTCAGCATTCATTACAATTCCATTTAGTACTTCGTCAGCATAGATAATAAGAGAAGGATTGGAATTCAAATGTTTAACATTGATATTAAATGCAAATCTGGCGGTAAAGAAAGTGGATTTAGCGTATTGGTTTTCTATTTAAACCGCGAAATAAAATATTCATAATGCCCAAACCACTAAACAGTCCTTTAAACACTTTTATGGACTCTCTGAGACGCCTACAAGTGTAATTGCAAGTGCTCTTTGAATGTTTAATGACAAGAATTCATCTGACATGACGTTGGGGCTTTCCTTCCGCAAAATGCCTGAGAGAGTTCTGCGTTGGCATGAATGGAGTTTAAGTGGTTTTGGACGTCGGTCCGCGCTTAATGTGTTTAGGCTTTTGAATTGAAAAAGTTATGTTCATCTAAAAGAAGTTAGGAGTAATAAAACTTAACAATTATATTTGTTTATGATTTCATGTTTGTGCTCTCTGTGGATTTTAAGATTTTTTAGGTCTTCATTTATCGTTTTTAGAAAGAGAAAAAATGAATTTTACACGTTTAAAAAAATGCATTTTAGAGAAAGTGATTCATAATTATATCCATTTGATACCCAATTTGCAAATCATTTATTATTTTCAGTGTTTTAAATAATTTTTTGCTAGTTATCTTTTTTTGTTCTTCATCCTTTTATGATCAGTAAGAAAATGTTAGAGTTAAAGAAATAATTCTTCAAAATGTTTAAAAATAATGTCATCATGCATTATGTCTTTTCATTTTCATTGCTTATGATGTAAGTACTATTTCCTTTTCTATCATCAGTAAACATTATCGTTGTCATTAAATTGCTAATATTTGCTTTTTATTTAAGGAAATAAAAGCACACTTGAAGTTGTAAAAAAAATTTTAACATCAAACCTCAAAAAAATAAATAACATATTTTTTTACTATGTTACTACGCTGACTTTGTAAAAATATTTATAAAATGTGCATTTATCTATCAATAATATGAATTTTTAACGTTCATTTAGTTACCTCACACCTTTTTATTTATATTATCTAATTATTTTCACTTTTTAATTCACTCACCATGCATCACGCACCTCCTTTACGAGCAACATCTCTGGCAAACACAATTTGCAAATCATTCCCTTCAGATAAACATTCAATTCACTGTCAGCATTCATTACAATTCCATTTACCTCTCCATCAAAGAAGATAAGAGAAGGATTGGAATTCAAATGTTTAACATTGATATTAAATGCAAATCCAGCTAGCTAAAGAAAGTGGATTTAGCGTATTGGTTTTCTATTTAAACCGCGAAATGAAATATTCATAATGCCCAAACCACTAAACAGTCCTTTAAACACTTTTATGGATTCCCTGAGACGCTCTCAAGTGTAATTGCAAGTGCTCTTTGAATGTTTAATGACAAGAATTCATCTGACATGACGTTAGGGCTTCCCTTCCGCAAAATGCCTGTGAGAGTTCTGTGTTGCAATGAATGGATTGTAAGTGGTTTTGGAAGTCGGTCCGTGTTTAATGTCTTTACGGTTTTGAATTGAAAAAGTTATGCTCATGTAAAAGAAGTTAGGGGTAATAAAACTTAACAGAGAATTTTACTTATTTATGCCTTCAATGTTTAAGCTCTCTGGGGATTTTGTTTTTAGGTCTTCATTTATCGTTTTTAGAGAGGAAAAAAATGAATTTTACATGTTTCAGAAATGCATTTCATAGAAATGGAATCATAATTATACTCATATGATACCTCATTTGGAAATCATTTATTATTTTCAGCTCTTTAAATCATTTTTTGCTCATTATCTTTTTTTGTCTTCATCATATTATGATTAAACAAGTTTGTCAGTAGAAATTTCAGAATTAAAGAAATAACTCTTTAAAATCTAGTCTAAAAATAATACCATCATGAAATCCATAAGTAATGAAAATGATAGCATTAGAGCGGAGGTTCAATTCACTGTCGGCTTTGTTATTAAATACTTTTTCAAAAAGTGAGGAAACACGATGGCGTTTCCGATATTCAAAATCTTGCCTCATGAGTCGGACTACCTGGGGGAAGTTTTCAAATTTTCTACCATGCAATATGAAAATGTGGGGTAGTTCCCCTAAAAGTCAATCATTGCTTTCCTTCTTCAGCGACACGGGATCAAATCAAATTTCTACCTACAGTTTCACTCTCTCACAACATTAGCTGTCCATTTTTATAAATAGATCACTCATGGAATGCCCAGCCCGCACTGCGAGGAGGTCAGAATTAGACACAAAAACAACAACAAACTCTACTTGAGTAGATAGCCAATTTTGATCGAGTTTAATGGAAAATATTATTAAGAGATTGAAAAATATTATATTAGTTGTTGACAGTAATTTTGAAATTATTATATAATTTTAAGGAACTATAAACTTATATGCATACTTAAAGATTCATGAAAAAAAAAATTTCATCAAAGCCAAAAAAAAAAAATAAATAACATATTTTTTGAACAATTTTACTAAGCCGACATTGTAAAACTATTTATAAAAATCTATCAATAATATGAACTTTTTTATTTATATTATTTAATTATTTGCACTTTTCAAATTCAATCACCATTCATCACATTAAGAGATACGTACCTCTTTACGAGAAACAACTCTGGCAAACACAATTTGCAAATCATTCCTTCAGATACGCACTGTCAGCATTCATTACAATTCCATTTAGTACTCCGCCAGCAAAGAAGATAAGAGAAGGATTGGAATTCAAATGTTTAACATTGATATTAAATGCAAATTCTGCGAGGTAAAGAAAGTGGACTTAGCGTATTGGTTTTCTATTTAAACCGCGAAATGAAATATTCATAATGCCCAAACCACTAAACAGTCCTTTAAACACTTTTATAGATTCCCTGAGACGCCCTCAAGTGTAATTGCAAGTGCTCTTTGAATGTTTAATGACAAGAATTCATCTGACATGACGTTAGAGCTCTCCTTTCCTCAAAATGTCTGCGAGAGTTCTGCGTTGCAATGAATGGAGTTTAAGTGGTTTTTGGACGTCGGTCCGCGTTTAATGTCTTTACGCTTTGAAATCAAAAAGTTACTCTCATGTAAAAGAAGTTAGGGGCAATAAAACTTAACAGGGAATTTTATTTATTTATGTCTTTGTATTTATGTTCTCTTATTTTGTTTTTAGGTCTTTTTGTATCGTTTTTAGGGGGAAAAAATGAAGTTTTACGTGTTTCAGAAATGCATTATATAGAAAAATATGATTCATAATTATGTTCATATGATACCTCATTTAAAAATCATTTATTATTTACATTACTTTAAATAATTTTTTGCTCATTATCTGTTTTTTTCTTTCATCATATTATGATTTAGCAAGTTTTTCAGTTAAAAATGTTGGAATTAAAGAAATAGTTCGAAAGTTTTTAGGTCTTCATTTATCGTTTTTAGAGAGAGAAAAAAATGAATTTTACATATATAAAGAAATGCATTTTATAGAAAGTGATTCATAATTATAATCATAAGGTACCTCATTTGCAAATCATTTATTATTTTCATCGCTTAAAATCATTTTTGGCTTATTATCTTTTTTCATTTTTCATCATATTATGATTAAACAAGTTTGTCAATAAAAGAATGCTAGAATTCAATAAATAATTCTTTAAAATCTAGTTTAAAAATAATATCATCATGAATTATATCTTATCATTTTCTTTGCTTATGATGTAGGTAGGATTCCGTTTTGAATCATCAGTAAACATTATTGTTGTTATTAAATTGCTCCTATTTGCTTTTTATTTAAGGCAATATAAAGTAAACTTGAAATTGTATGAAAATATTTTCATCAAATCTTAAAAAATAAGTAACATATTTTTTTAAACATTTTACTACGCTGACTCTGTAAAACTATTTATAAAACAATTTATTTAATCTATCAATAATATGATTGGTTAATGTACATTTAGTTATTAAAATCTCATTTTTGTATTTATATTATCTGATTATTTTCACTTTTCTAATTCTCTCGCCATTCATCATATTAAGATATACGAACCTCTTTACAAACAACAACTCTGCTAAACACAATTTTCAAATCATTCCCATCAGATACGCACTGTCAGCATTCATTACAATTCCATTTAGTACTCCGCCAGCAAAGGAAATAAGAGAAGGATTGGAATTCAAATGTTTAACATTGATATTAAATGCAAATCCTGGCTGTAAAGAAAGTGGATTTAGCGTATTGGTTTTCTATTTAAACCGCGAAATGAAATATTCATAATGCCCAAACCTCTAAACAGTCCTTTAAACACTTTTATGGATTCCCTGAGACGCCCTCAAGTGTAATTGCAAGTGCTCTTTGAATGTTTAATGACAAGAATTCATCTGGCATGACGTTAGGGCTTCCCTTCCGCAAAATGCCTGTGAGAGTTCTGCTTTGCAATGAATGGAATTTAAGTGGTTTTTGGATGTCGGTCCGCGTTTAATGTCTTTACGCTTTTGAATTGAAAGAAGTTATGTTCATGTAAAAGAAGTTAGGGGCAATAAAATTTAAAAATTTTATTTATTTATGCCTTCATGTTTCTGATCTCTGTGTATTTTGTTTTGAAGTCTTTATTTAGAGAGAAAAATTGAATTTTACATGTTTGAGAATTGCATTTTATAGAAAGTGATGCATAATTATGTTCATATGATATCTCATTTGCAAATCATTTATTATTTTCATTGCTTTAAAAAATTTTGCACATTATCTTTTTTTGTTTTTGTTTTATTATATTAGGATTAAACAAGTTTGTCATTAAAAAATGTTAGAATGAAAGAAATAATTCTTTAAAATCTTATTTAAAAATAATATCTCCAAGAAAGACATAAGCAGTAAAAAAGATAGATATAAATAATATTTCTTTTTGTATCATTAGTAAATATTATAGTTGTCATTAAATTGCTTTAATTTAATTTATATATTAGCATATTAGATGGATCATCATACTATTTATCGTAGACAACAGCACAAATATGTTATTAAGGATAATATTGATATTATAACATAACTCCTTTTTTACTTTCATTCATTTATAAAGTAATTCTTATTAAATATTATTATTCGTATAAAATGTTGTTAGTCGTATTAAGTATTATTATTCGTATAAAGCAATATTAAATTCGTATAAAATATTATTATTCGTATAAAACATTATTATTCGTAAAAAATATTATCATTCGTATTAAAAAAAAATTTCGTATTACACATTATTATTCTTATTAAAGATTATTTTTTTGAATAATTATTATTATTCGTATTAAATATTTTTATTCGTATTAAACACAATTATTCGTATAAAATATTATTATTCGTTTAAATATTATTATTCGTATTAAACAATTTTACTTGTATAAAATATTATTATTCATATTAGATATCTTTTTAAAGATATTTAATGCGAAATAACTTCAGTTGTAGAAAAAAAAAAAGATTCTAAAAGCATGAATTTTTTTGTTGTCTTGACTTGAAATTTATTCTGCCTGAAACTAACACGCATATACTTCTAAATATTATCTCTTACTTCTTTTCCATTTCAGGAAACTTTTACCTTATTTTATCATGAGAAAACTGGCTCCTCTATTTTGAATATTTTTTAAAAAAATCATATTTAATTCTTTCTCAGAAATCAAAACTTTTAATTTCATCAATTTAAAAAAGAACTAAACAGAAATTAATCCCACTTATTGCTGAATAATTTATTATTTTGTTTTATTTTTATATCATTATTTCACAACTTTCACTTTTCAAAAATTCTTTTACGGGATTAAAACTTTAATTGTATTAAAGAATACCTATTTGTAGGCATGTTATTTCTAAGAAAGAAATAAGCTTATTTGTATGTTTAAGATTTCTTTTGGTGGATCCCTAGTATGAAATATTTTTCTAATACAAAATATGCAATAAGTATTCAATGAAAAAAATTATTAAAAATAAAAATATTTTTTTTTATTCTGCATTTTTTTATAATTCAGTAACTCAGAGTAAAGCTAAATAAGGTAGAATATTTGAAATAAAATAAAATAATACTGAATTAAGTGTTTACTTTATAAAATTCTTTCAATGTTTTTCAAGAAAGTTTTATTTTATGCAATAATTCTAATTATTTCTTATTTCAATAGATGTTGGGCATTAGTTTCATCCAAAATTAACTGGCAATCCAAGGTGCAGAAGAAAATACTAATATGATAATTAAATATTAACATTATTCCATACAATAAAAATGAATTCTTTCACTACTAAGAATTGTATGAAATTATTAATTTGTTTAATTTTATTATTTGTATAACATGTTATTTACTTCTTGATTCCTTTTCGTAAGAACATGTTCTCTATTAAATTATGCAATTAACAATAGAGTAAATATGTTATATTGACTTTCTAAGTGATAATAAAATTATTACATACTTAATTAATTTTGTTTTTAAATTTAGGAAGTTTGTGCATAAATATAATATCACTTAATTTTTCGCCCTTGCAGTTTTATGTTATCGAACAGTTGTATCCTTACTAAATAAAGAAATTAAATTAATGATTTTACTTGCTTCTGATGCAATTATTTTGTCTTTATTTAAAGATAATAGAAGGAAAAAATAAATAGACACAGAATTCATAATCTTGTTACAGATTCAGACATTTAAATGCATCAAAAGACTGGCGAACAGGAGATAAGAGGCTTCAGATAATGACATTTATTTTTATGCAAAAAAAATTGATCCATTATTTACACATCTGACATGTTGTTCAACCAAAGAAAAATATCCAGCGTTTCTTGAGAAACGAACTTGTGATCTGTTTGTGCTGCAAATGCCATTAATGAGTATTATTACATTCCGAACTAAACAAGGCAAAAAAAAATTTTTTTCTTCTTGTAAGGTCTTTGTTCGTCAGTGTACTACAGTACGTATACAGGATTAAGATAGGGCTGAAAAAATGTGTCTGAAAAGAAAAGAGAGGTATGTAGGAAAAGAAGAAAAACCTCAGGAAAAAAAAAAAAAAAAAAAAATAGCCACCCAATGGATGAGGAGCAGATAGTGTTGTGTAACCAAGGAACTGCAAGCATTGCCCTGATGTACACTTTTTATTTTTTCGTTTTTGCTGCAGCTGGATAAGTGATTCCCCACCAGCCGAAGTCGCAGAAGAAATGTATAGGAAAGACAATGTTATCAAAGAATTCTCTATGTTTGTGAACTGTTATATTTAGAGCCTGATTAATTTCTTTTATTCTGTGATTATTTGTTATATATATCTGAGCAACCTAATTAAGAAGTACTACAGAAAGGTAAAGCAAAGTAGTTCTGATATTGAAATGTTGCGATTAGCAATATTAGAAGGTTGTATTGCTGTAATAAAGAAAATTAGAACTTAAAATGAAATTTGTTCTTCAAGAAATATTGACATTTATCCATATATTCGGTTGATAAGTTTTATGTTAATTAATGATTGTTAATAATAATTACATACTTAATTAATTTTGTTTTTATATTGAGAAAGCTTGTGCTTAAATATAATGTCACTTAATATACTTCTTAAATTTTTGCCCTTGCAGTTTTATGTTTTCGAATAGTTGTATCCTTACGAAATAAAGAAACTAAATTAATGATTTCTGATGAAATTATTTTGGATTATTTATAGTTAATATAAAAAAATGAATAGAACACGGAATTCATGATGTTGTTTCAGATTCAGACATTTAAATGCATCAAAAGAATGGCGAACAGTAGATAAGAGGCTTCAGATAATGATATTTATTTTTATGCAAAAAAAAATTCATCCATTATTCACACATCTGACATGTTGCTCAACCAAAGAAAAATATCCAGCGTTACTTGAGAAACGAACTTGTGATCTGTTTGTGCCATTAATGAGTATTATTACATTCCGAACTAAACAAGGCAAAAAAAAATTTTTTTCTTCTTGTAAGGTCTTTGTTCGTCAGTGTACTACAGTACGTATACAGGATTAAGATAGGGCTGAAAAAATGTGTCTGAAAAGAAAAGAGAGGTATGTAGGAAGAGAAGAAAAACCTCAGAAACAAAAAAATATAGAAAAAAATTGCCACCCAATGGATGAGGAGCAGATAGTGTTGTGTAATCAAGGAACTGTAAGCGTTGACCTGATGTACACTTTTTTTTCTTTTTCGTTTTTGCTGCAGCTGGATAAGTGATTTCCCACCAGCCCAAGTCGCAGAAGAAATGTATCGGAAAGACAATGTTATCAAAGAATTTTGTATGTTAGTGAACTGTTATATTTAGAGCCTGATTAATTTCTTTTATACTGTGATTATTTGTTATATATATATATTTGTTATATTGTTCTTTTATTAAAATGTTGCAATTAGCAATATTAAAAAGTTGTATTGCTGTAATAAAAAAAATGAGAATATATATTGAAATTTGAAATATGAGGATTTAAATTGAAATTTATTGATTTCAAAATATATGACATTTTTATTCGGTTGAAATAATTAGATAATAGTTGATTAGAAATTATTAAATAATTAGATCAGGTGATTAGATTGTATTAATTAATGATTAGATAATTAGATTAGGTGACTAGATAATATTATTTAATGATTATATAATGCTGCAAGTTTTATCACAATTTATTGAACTCATTCATTTTTAAATATTTTATAATGAATGAAAACAAAGAATATATTGCAAAATTATGGAAAAAGAAAGATTATATTTTAACTTCATTAGAGATTTTAAATAACGATCACATTTTAATGTATATTTTTTTTCCCAAATTCCCACTAAATTCAACACTTTTTTTTTTTTACATTTATACTATTTTCTTTTGAAACATTTACTCTCTTTACAAGTTTTATTACAATTTATTCAACTCATTAATTTTTAAATATTTTATAATTATGGACAAATAAAAACATATTACAAAATTATAGAAAAAAAAACACGATTGAATTTTAACTGCATTAGAAATTTTAATATAGAACACTTTTAATATATTTTTTTTTTATTTTACTGCACTAAATTTAACGTATTTACTTTTTAACGTTTACTATCTTTTCTTTTGAAAATTTCAGGAAGAATAATAATAGATATTTTTTAAATATTATTATTTTTAGATATAAATAATATAACATAACTTAATATTTTTTAAGTTATAAAATTCAATCTCGAAGAATTTTGTTTGGCTTAAGAATTTGGAAGAACAATAATGAAAAAAATAATGAATAATGAATATAATTGATTAATAATGATGAATAATGATTAAGAATGAATATAACATTTTTAAATGAGAAATAATTTAGTCAAACATTAATAAAATTTATGTATTTTTATAAAATAATTCGTTTAGTTATTTAGGATTAAAATAAACGTTATCACTTTAATTAAGTTTACATTTTTTCCTAACATTTTTCTTCAATTTTACATTTTTTGTATTCGGATAATTTATATATTAAAAAATAATGTATATAAGTATTTAAAATATTATTTCTTCGCTTTAAATTAGCTAAATAATGGAAATTTCCTAAACTTTTGATTCAAAAATCAAATTTATAGATATAAAGAAGAAATCTGTCTAATCAAATTATGGGTTAAAAGAAACTTTTCGAAGAATAAAAGAATAATAGAGAAAATAATTTTTTAAATGAGAAATTATTACTATTGTTTATCTAAACTTTAATAAGTGTGATATATTTATATTAACTAATACTTAAATTAATTAAAGTTTGAATATTTTTCTTAAATTCTTAAATTTTATATTTTTGTATTTAAGGCTTTTATATATTGATTAATAGATAGCAAATTTATTTTAAAAAGTATTCATTTTAATCGAATTGAAATGAACAGAAAACTAATATATGTAAACATTTAAAAATAAATAAATAAAACCAGAAAAAATTTCAATAATGTAGATATCAAACTTAAAATATAACCTGAATAAAATTCTTTTAACAAAAATAAGAAACAATAATGTCTTTATACTAAGATTTCGGCCTCTAGCCTCAGAATATCTGTTTATCAAAATTTGAAAGTTTACCTGTTTTTGTTGATATTATTTTTAATTTCTTCATTATACTATACCCAGTGTAGTTTCCAACAATTCTTCTAGAATGTTTTGGAAATAGAAAACAAATTTATATTTGTTATGAATTTTAAATATTTAATAGGAAATATATAACTTATTTTTTATTTTGGTTTTCAATGCCTAATTAAAATGATTTCAAATGCTTTTGAAATAGAAAATAAATTAATGTTATTGTTATGAATGTTAGATATTTAATAGAAAATACATAAAATATTTTTGGTTTTTGTTTCCGATGCGTAATTAAAATGTTTTCCATTTAAAATTAACTAAGAAGTTTTCGTTATTTTTAAAATCCCAAATTAAAGAATAACATTGTTATTAACAATCATGTTAATAATATTCGAATGTTAGTTTATTTATCATTTCTTATTTTTCCTCATTCTCTACATTCTTTGAAAATATTTTCAGCATTCATACGTATTTATTAATTTCAAAACTAAATTTTGTTTTGCGGTCGTCTATTTAACAAAATATCTCTTGAAAAATTTAAATTGCCGTAACTAATTATTTTAATGTAGATTTATACAAAGATGTATATAATTTTCCTAAAATATTTACTTATAAATAATTATCTTCACTGGTCTTATTACAAATAGTTCCTTTGATAATTACAGTAAATGAATGTCTCGTATTTTAGGTATGCGAATACCAACATTGCCTTCATATAGTTAAACAAACCTTGTTAAATAGTCCAAATTTTTTACTTTTTTTTTAGTTTTCCATTGAATTTCATTCATATAAAAAAAACCCATCAAATATGGTATGTTTACAAATAAATGAATTTATTCACCTCAATGTAAATGTTATTCAATATTTATATGGTTTTCAAAAGTTTAATTTTTAAGAATGAACATATTTAGATTCTATTTCATAAGAAGCATGCACAATTAGCATTTCTAAAGAATTATTCAATACATTATATTCAAAGATTAATAATGAAAGAATGCATTATTTGTGTGATATAAAATATATTAACGTAAAACATTTAACCATTTATCATTAAATGTTTATAATAACATATTTTATTACTAGAAGTGAAATGTTGTTAAAATAAAACCTTTAGTTTGTGCTAATTAAACGGAAAACCATGAAATTATGTTATTCTCACATATAAACATAAAAATAAAGAACTATCCATAGATTCTTATGTTACTAAAAAGAATTTTTTTTTCCATTTTATTACCATACAAATTTTTATCCTTAAAAGTTTTATTATGCGACACAAATTAATTAAAAGAAACATTAAAATATTTAAAATGTGCAAACACTCTATTGTTCTTGATATGTTAACGTGCAAACAATCTATTCTTTAGTTCTAAAGTATTACAACATTCTTTTTAAAAAATTGCACACATTTTAAAATGAACTTCGTGCAAATTAGGCCTATAAATAAATAAGAAAGCTGCTTATATTAATCAAATATTTGCATTTTCTTTTTGTGGATAAATTGGAAAAGTTGTAGAATTAAAAAGAAAAGTAATTTTCTCACAACTCTCTAATTTTTACCTTATCTCATTGTGCTGGATGTCGAAACTAATGAATCCATTAATTTAAACCCTTAAGCATAGTATCGTTTTAGATAAGAAAATGCTTTTGATAAATAATGATACGAATATTTTTCATTAGGAATTTTATCAAAGATATGCATTGTTTTTGCATTGGAAATACATAAAATATTATACAATAAATTATCTATATAATATGATACTTAATAATTTATAAAATTAAAACTAAGTTTTTTAAAACAGAAATTTAAACATTATGAATTGAGAAAAGTGAAAAAAGAAGTTATTATCTGTCATCCAAAAATTTAATTTCATTCTAAATAACAATAATTTTATATTTTTATTCTAAATTACAATAATTTCATATTTTTATACTAATTTACAATAATTTTATATTGTATTCTAAATTACGATAATTTAATATTTTTATTCTAAATTAAAATAATTTTATATTCTATTATAAATTTTTATTATAAATTACAATAATTTTATATTCTTATTCTAAATTACAATAAATATATATTTTCTCTAAATTTTTTTCTACATTACAATAATTTTATTTGTAATTTTGTTATTTGTAAATTCCATGACATTAGCTAGATATACACTGGTTTTATTGTCTAAACGTTTTCTACTAAAATATAAAGACCATATTCTTTAATAAAGTATGACAAAGTAAAGCATTAATAATTATAAAATTTATTTAAAATAAATGTATGCTAAAAGCAAATGATTTCTTCTATTCTTAACGTAAAATGAAGTTTTCTCAAAAATTATACTTAAAAAAAATTTCACTATTACATTCAGATTTTTTTTTCCACTTCTCTTTTTAAATATCCCGATACCATTTATATTGAATATGAAACCAAAAACTGAAATTAATCTTCTACCCCTTAGCTGATAAAATTTGGACTAATTTCATAATTTCAAAATTGTCAATTTAAAAGTCAATATATGAGGACATGAATAATTCAGATATAAATTTTTGAAAGAAAAGTATAAATATCTTTTAAGTCTTCAAAATTTGGTGCCTTCAATTTTCTTTTCATTCGAAACATTTATTTTTTTTATACACATTTTCAGTATAAACAAATAACAGTTTTCTTAGTTAAAATATATTGAACTGACATTTGAAGTTAATTTTTGTAGACCATAAAAGAAGTTTCAATTTATTTTTACTTACACTTGAGTCAGTTAAACGAAAACCTAAAATGTTAACAAAATTAAGATATTGCCAAATTTTATTCCCCTCTTCTGTAATTTGGTATTGTGTTGCAAATAATGCCTAATTAGTGGTCAACGAAAGTAGAAAAAGAAAAAAAAAAAACGTCATCATAGTAACAATGTAAATATGCTCTAAAAAAGGATCAGCATTGAGTTACAGATTTTAACAAATTGTAGATATGAAAACTATTAAAATTCATCCGAGAATAAAAGTGCTGTACTATAATGCATGTTTGTCCCAACAGACATTCTATAAATACAATAAAAAAATACTCAAATGCGAGATGGCATCTGGAAACGTTGCTCCTCATTATGGTAAAGAATTTGGAATTGTGACTTCATTGACTATTGCTGTTGTGGAAGAATTAAAAAAAGAAAATCTCCGACAAATATGCAGGAAATAGCCATAAATGTTAATTCTTTTTAAATGAAGATTTAAGACCTTATCAAAAGGGCTTGTTTTGTCACATTCAACGTGAAGCAAACCTCGATTGCTACTCAATTAATGAGTTTATTGTTGAGCGTTTATTTGACACTTATATTCTGCAGCTCAGTTGATTGAAGCATTCTATCATTCATTTCACGGAAAGCTATGATGATATTGAGGTTTGTGGCTACATAAATTAGCTTCCACGTAAACAAATACACTGATTTCTCTCAAATAATAATTGGCTAGTGCTCTGGCCTTTGGTACCACAGACTTCCGATTCCAATCGGTTAGGTGGCACAGATGCTCGTTATTGGTTAGGAATTCACGTTAAACTGTAGGTCTTAGTCTAATTAGCCTAAAGTGAGCGAAAAGGACCACAGAGAGGCACACCAAATCAGATTCAAACAATAAACTTAATGCATGAGGGGTATTGTGGGTTTGCTTCAAGTTAAGGACACAAAATAAGCTCTTGTGATATGGGCTTTACACAGAGTGGTTCATGTATGATTACACATTCAACTCAAAAGATATTTTTAGAAAAATTCATGCATTTTGTAAGCTTTGCATAAGTATTTTTGAGAATAAGTGAGATTGTGCAAAAAGAAATTAAGAGAGAGATTCAATAAATTATTTATAAAAATATTATTTTTAACCTTTATTGTTTAAATGACTCATATTAGAAAATAGACATCTTAGTACTAAATTGCAAATATTTCTGTGCAAGTACAATTTTCTGTTTAAAATATCTTAGTAATAAAAATTTTCCTTGTTGCTATTTCTTTAAAATTACGAATTCCTATATACATACTTATTTTTCATTAGAAATAATATGAAAACTTAATATTTGCATGTATTTACAATGCATAATAATTTTAAACACACTGTAAAATTTAATAAATTTAATGCACTTCCTCACAACCTTGTAAAACATTAAGTTATTTTTTTTTTTATTAATAAGAAAGTTCCTCCCCATTAAACAAGATGTGTAATAGCAAAAGAAAAAAAACTATACGCTCCTTTCATAAAACACTTAAGCAGCATTAAAGATCGTTTAATTCTATTTTCCTCAACATTTACCAGCTGACGGTATCGTCAAAATGTGAAAATGCCCTGTAACTCAATTATCCTAAAGTGCTTTAAGTGCTCTGAGTTTTCGCCCTACAAGAGAAAACTAATCAGAAGAACTTGGAGGATTATTTAGCATATGTGGTAAATAACAAACTAACATTTAATGTATCAGAAATAAACAAAAGCATTTATTTCTGATAATATGCCACAGTTAAAAGTGATCTGTTTATCTTCAAACGATTGTTGTGAATTTCTAATTGATTTCAATAAATGATTCCTAAATAAGTCTAGACTTTTATTCAATGGGAAATATTATTAAATTAATGTTTTGAATTATTTTGAAACATTAAAGTAGATTACGTTATTTTTTTATATGTTTCTTAATTGAATTTTGAATATTTATATTTATTCCTTACTGGTAGACATCCGGTGTTGAGTTGCTATAGAAAATAAAACATTTTTAGTTGCAATACATTTTGTTAAAAAAAAAATTCTTAGTAGAATTATGGGTTAAATATATTATTATCTTAACATCTAGCAATTTATATAAATTGTCTATATAAAGCAATCATTCTTTTTCTAGGATTACTGATGGGCTTTTTTTCTCCTTTAATCTGTAAACATTTATTTTTAAAAATGTAATAATATTAGCTTTGAAAAGAAACTGGAAACTAATCTTCCTTTTCCTAACTATATTAACTATAATTTAAATAATATATACATACATATGGTAGAATTTCTCATTTGTCACCTTTAAATTTGCTTGTGATTTTAAACTTCTGGTAATATTAAACAAAATAATGTTAAATCACAGATTTTCTTTTAAATTTCATTCTTTGATTTCTTATTTTATACCTACACATGCAATTGATATCTTGACTTTAGTTAAACAGACGAATCTATTTGATGAGATATTTCAAACTATCGTCTCACCAATGATACGTTTGCAAATATTATATATTTATTTAACAAATTAATGATCTTACATTGAAGCCAATTCCATTTTTTTTATATTTTCCTAATTTTATTTCTTAAAATATAGCTTCTTCTTCATTCCTTTTTTATCCGTGAGAATCTATGCAGATAGTTTTTAGCTTGGTTTGGTTTGTCGCTCTACGGTCATTTCGTGCACACTTTGGACTAATTAGACAGATACTTACAGTTCTACGTGGAATCCGAACTACTCACAAACATCCATGCCACTGCCAGGATTTGAATCTGAAGTATGTGGTACCAAATGCCAGAGCTCTAGCCAGTTAGCCATTAGGAAGCTCGATGCAAAAGGTCAATCAGTTAGCAGATTTTCTGTACATTCTAATAATTATCCATTTAGGCCCTATTTAGACCTATGCAACTCACAATGGACTCATTGTTGTTAAAAATAACTTCCCACAGGGAATACTCATACTTCCTTTTTATAATGGAAACAGTCTGATAATCATTGTATCGACGTTGTATGGATGATCAGACAAAATAAGCGAGTTGGAAATTTGTTTCCGTGTCCATTTCTTTCTTACTTTTTGAAGTAATTCCAAATTCTAAGCATTTTCAAAAAGAAAAAAAAAGTTTGTTTCATTTGTTCATTTTTGCAAGTTACATATTTTATCATTTAGTTCCAAGAAAGGGAATGTCAGGAGGGCAAAGAAGGAGGAGGTTTGTAGCTCTACGGTCATCCTGTGCACGCGTGGGCTACACAGAGAGCGACCTGCAGTTTAAAGTGGATTCCGAATCACTACAAACATCCATGGTAGGGTTGTCAAATGAGTTGCAGCATTTTTAGCCATTGATTAGGTACGATTTAGCTAAAATTAGCCGAATTTTAAATATACCAATATTCTAACTGAATTTTTTACAAAATATGCAAAAACTTTTATTTAATTACTTTTAATTTTAATTATATAAAGTTATTTATTATATTACTATTTCGACCTTCATTAATCATTCTTTAAGCTTCATTTATGATTTTACGTTCTGTTTGAAAGTTATTTATTCCAAATATATATTTTATTTCACATTTTCTTTATGTTTTATAAAACCTTTTCTTGTCATATTTAATTTCCTACACATCATTGACTTTTGAAAATAAATAAGAAAGAAAAATCCATAAAGAGATCTGTTTCCAAGGAGGGAAATGAAGTTTTATTTTTTCCTTTGAGTTGCCTTAAAGAAATACTTATTTATCTCGTAAAATAATGTAAAACTAAATCATTTATTATAATCCCTGATTTTTTAACATTTTAAAAGTAAACACAAAATTTCATGTATATTTCTTTTTTATTTATTTCTCCATTATAAAATGTAAATAGATTTACGTAAAAACTCAAATTTTTATTTAGTGACTTACTTAAAAATTACACTATCCAAAAATTAATGAATCATTGTCATTTAATTTATTTCTTAGAATGTTCTAATATGTTAAGTATAAACTTAAAATATTAACTACAACAGAATTCGGTACATGAAATAAAAAAAGCATGCATGAAATGAAATTGCCTAGTTAACAGAAAATCAATATCTTCCACTGGACATACATAATACATTACTAATTTAAAGATAGTTGTTAATGAAAAAATAACTAAAATCTAAATTATTTACCATGACTAATGAACAAAAATATTAAGATAGTCTTGTTTTGTTTCTTACAGTTTTTTATATAACAAATATTTCAGAAAAATAAATTTACATTGATTATAACACAATTAAGCACACTAATTAAAAAATTTGTATGATTATATAACTTTAATAACTAGAAAAATCAAGCTAATTGTGATATTTTATATTTTAATTTATAAGCATGATATTTATATATTTTATATTAAATTTAAGAGAGATTAGCCATAATTAGACAGGAAATGACTGGCTAGAACTATTCCTTTTTTTTTTTTTTTTGTTAGATGGCAAATTATAACATTAATAAAAATGGCTAAAATTAACCCCACTTCTGGCAGCCCTAATTGACCTCAATCCGGTTTTCAGCAAAAAGGATAATTGGATCATCTGAAAAAGAGAATTGGTGAGTGATCCACGGAATTGGTTAGTATTTTAAAAAAAAGAGCATACGTACAAAAGAACTTATTTATATATTTTTTACTTTGGAGAATGATGAAACAAAACATAATTGTGTTAATAACAATGGTTAAAGGAGTATTATTTTTAAAATTTAATTTTAATGTATAAATTGTAATTAATATTTTATTTCGTTAACAATTAAAGAATTTTAATGCATTATTTTTAAGCAAACCAGCCAACGCCTGATTTGACTAAACCTGTGAATTAATTTTGAGGATTTTTTTTTTTTTTTTTTTTTGTGAATTCAAGTTTTTATTGTGAAAAGTTCTGTACGTTAATATTTTTCAATTTATTGTTTATCACTAGCAGCTACTTTTTCCTATTTATGTTCTATTTTTCAGTTAGTTCTTCTATTTTCAGATGGCAGCATACGGATTCTGCATCGAAAGAACAACTCATATTTTGACGCTATCTATCAATCAATGTAATTTTTTGTAACTTTATAAGATTGCAAGTTATGTTTTAGTAATGCAAGCTATGTTCTATGTAATAGTAATCCTATGGAACACTATCTGTTGAATATGAAGGGTTGGAGTAAAATATTGTATTTCAGCATTTTTTCACATCAATTATGTTCTTTAAAATTGACCAATAATTATTTCATTCGGTTGAAGCACTCATAGTACTCAACACTAAGCTGATTTCACCAAATATAGAGCATGAGCTTCGAACCATGAATATTCTGCCTTGACGTCGATGTTGATGCATGACTGGGCAAACCCTATGATTCTGTTTGCTTAGGATTATCGCAGCATGCCCAATTTTTTATTGCCAGTGACGATACACTGAAAAAATTCCTTTTTTTTTCAAATTGAAGCAATTGTTCAGATGTGAATAATCACCGTTCAACAGCTTTCGTCTTCAATTCGTACGGCACCAAATTTTCTTGCTTTTGAATCATACTGAGTGCCTTTAAACGATTGGAAACTGTTATGTGATCAACATTCAACGATTCAGCAAATTAAAGTTGCGTTTGACATATCTTGGACGAGTAAGGCTTCCAATTCGTTATATTCAAACTTTTTCGGTTTATCAGGGTGTATCTTTGTAAACTATAACGAAATCACCACTTATAAAATGTCCAAACCAATGCTGACACTTTTTTATGGATGAAGTATGTTTACCGCAAATTTCCAAACTCACTTGATGGACTTCAGTTGCACTTTTCTGTGAATTAAACAGAAAAGTGAAGATTCCCACAAATGGTGTTTTAGTTTTATTTTAGTTTTAGTTTTGGTTTAACAGCATTAGTTTTTTCTCGTAATAAGATAAAAAGACATAGTAAAAATGTATTAATAAAAGAATCAATATTGAATTATAGAAAAATTTAATTCGAATATCATACTTTTCAAATATTTAAATCATGACATGTTCCATAATGTTGCAAAAAAATTAAAAATTAGGCCTTTCTTAAAATTGCATAGTTAGTAACATTTACTTTTAAAGAATAATAAATTATTTATTTGACAGTAGTTTATGCAAATATAAAAAAAAGAAAAATTATGAATTGTATATTAAAGATCATTACTATTTAATTCTTATAATTTCTTCCTCCTTTACATATGAACACAGAAAATATGCGAATTTGTAGAAAAAATCCCATTTATGTTTCAACACGACAAAATGATTATTAAAGTTTTAAAATACAGTCATTTTTTTTTTGTTATTACAGAACAAAAGCATTAATATCAAATAATAATTTCCCAAATAAAAGGTAAAAAAAAGAACTATAACATCACTTAATTGCTTTGTCCAGCATGCATCAGAAAAAAAAAAAAAAAGCAAGAACAATTCTTATGATGTACCGTAAGGAATACTCGATTGAAACCCTTCTTACAAAAGACAAATTGCTCAAAGTGGGGATAAAAAATAATGCGTTCTAGGCAACTAAATAACTATATATATCCCTTAAGTAGTAAATAAATTGGTTTTTGTCTTGTATAACAAAGATTGAGAGGACAAACGGGCTGAGGAGAGGTCATATATTTCATTGTTTCCGCGCGTTCTCGTAACGTTTAGTAACTGCTCTACTCGGAAAAAGAAAAAAAGTAAGTCTCTTCCGTTCGATACATTTCTTCATGTTCTTTTGCTAATGACAATCATTTTCAACTAAAACTGATTCTTTAGAATTGTTTCCAGCGTGATTTATGTTCGGGGATACGCTTTTCTTTTTATTGGACGCTGTCTGGGAAGGAAGAGCTGGGCTTCTTTATAGAAGGGCATTGTTTCTTTATTTTCGTTTATCGCCTTCTTATAGTTCTTCCACTTACATGAGAGTCTGCTTCAGATTGCTTACATCTCCAATGGGAGCGTTTCCAAAGTATTATAAATGGCATCTAAAGTGCGAGATATTTATCAGAACCTTGTAGGTATGATTGAGTTTTTTTTTTTTTTTTTTTTTTTTTTTTAACTTTTCCTTGGCACTTTTTTTTTTTTTTTTTTTTTTTTTGTTTTATTTTTGAAGAACACATCATTTATCAAGATTTTATATCAAATGTGAAGGTTCTTTGTTTGTTTTATGATATATAAAAGCATTTAAAACAATTTAAATTTTAAAATAATATTTATAACAAAACATAATAAAAATAAATTTTAAAACATATTTATGACATAAACATACGTAAACAAAGCATGATAAACATAAATTTTAAAACATATTTATAACATAACAGACATTTAAAAGAATTTAAATTATAAAATCATATTATTGTGTTACTTCACTGTGCAAGGACGTTTAAGTCTGATTACTAAATTTAAATAAATAATAAAATTTATATATATATATATATGAATATATACTAATCCTACATATGAATATTAATAATTATATATGAATAATTAGTACATATAATATATTAGTATGTATAGTATTTAAGTATACTAATATTTATACATGAATATAGTATACTAGTTATTATAATTTCTTGTTTCGCCCCTTTTTTATGCTTTTTCATAGGAAATTGAAGCTATAACATAAAGTGAGTTTTTTTGGATTCAAATTATAAAAATAATATCATTAAAATGGTCATTTATTAATGTGTTTTAGAGTACACATGAATATTGCCATCACCAGACAAAACTTGACATAATGTTATGTTTCATATTGACTACATTCAATTTTTTTAGGCATTCATACAATAATTTAGCTACCAATTTGGTTCTGCTTATACTAATTTATATGTCTTTATAACTCCAAGTGAAGTCATATCAATGAATTTTATTAAAATATTTAAAATCACTTATTTTTAATCACTTTATTTTATGCAGTTATCAATGATTTTACACGTAGATAATACGTTTGGGACTTTACACATGCACTCTAAACTATATTAAAAAAATATATATATTTGTTTTTAAATTCACTTGCTTTATAAGCATTAAAAACTTGCAATACCAGACGGTAGACAAATTACTGTAAACTGAAACAAAAAAATTAAAGTAATACATTCTCTCTTCTAAAAGTTCATACGAAATACAGAACAAATGGCTTTACATTGTCACCTTTAAATATTAATAACAGATACTTTAGATAAATTTCTACATCAAAAAGTTAAATTGACAAATAAATCTTTTTTTTTTAAAGAAAATTATTAATGGTTCTGGAGAAGATTAATGTGTGTTTTGAATAATCATGTTTGAAATGTACTGGACGTCATACTTGAATGCTGTCATGTACACAAATAACATCGTAAAACATTAGCGTCAAAAATACATCGATTAATTTAATAATGTGAAAATTTACTATACTTTCGACACTAAATGCAGTAAACTTTTATTTTAAAGTGCCCAATGATTAATTACTGGGTTCTGCGATTTTGTTACAATGCATCCACATTTGCTGTTACAGTTTTGAATGAAGATTTCTAAATCTGACAACAAAGGATTCGTACTTCTCCTTATAAGCGGCCTAGTGGCCAATTGGCTAGAGTTCTGGCCTTTGGTACCAATCCACAAGTTCCAATCCTGGCGGTAAAATGGATGTTTGGTTCGGAATTCACTTTAAACTGTAGGTTCCGGTCTGTTTGTAGTAAATTGTAACCCTCGAATGCACCGAATGACCGTAGAGCGACAAACCAAACCAATCTCTCTCTTATAGGTAGAATCAAAGGAAATGTCTTTCCAGTCAATATTATTTTAATACTAACCCTAGCTTACACAAAGAAGTTTTTGTTTAGGATTCGCGTTTCGAGTTCGGTTCGCAAATAGTTCCGCAAATTTAAATCTGCTATACAACAGGCAGCAATATAAAAATTTGAAAGCGTGATATGGGTATATACAAAATGATTGTTTTCTATAAAACTTTGAATTTTTACTTTAAATTAATAACTATTTAGATAGAAAAGATTATTCTTTTATATTTAATATTGTTATTGTTTAATACTGTTTCCAAAGTAATGGTATTTGTTGAAATTAATTTCAAAAAAATTCCAAATTTCTGGTAGGTTTAGTTCTTTTTTTTTTAGTTCTTTTAATAATATTCTTTTAATTTGGTTCAAAACTGAAACGATTGTTAAAAAAAATATGTATTATTATAAAAGAAAATAATATATATTTTTATCTCAGACATAGAAATTAACATGAATAGCTTGTTAAAAAAATTAATATAAAGTTTATTATTTAAAGTTTATTATTAGCGTTTTCCCAATAATGTTTTTTAAAATCTTTTTACTGAAAAAAAATTAAACTATTTTTTAAAAAGCAAAAACTTTATTATTATTATTGGTCGTATTACAGTCGTATTCCACTAGGTATATATTTTATATAATATTTAATTAATATATTTTATAAAATTAAAAAATGAAAAACATTTTTTGAAAGCAAAAATTGTTGATGACAAGATACACGAATAAAAAAACATGCTCCGATACTCAAAAATCAACTTCTCAAACTTAAGGTAGGATTGATATCCAAACAAAATGTTGAATGAAATGAACCACGTAATAAAGTTTCAGTTACGAGTAATTTTGATTATTTGGATTTTTGTGTACTTTGACTCAATATTAAGGATAAAAGAAATCGGTATTTTTATCTCGACGTCCAGAAATTTCGAACAAATTTATTATTTTTAGAAGATTACTTCTCTCTCTTTTTATAAAAATTGTTTGTTTTGTCGCAGTGTAGCATATTTTTTATAAGAGACTAGAAGTAAATGTAGAATCACTTGAAAAAATAGAAACATTTATTATTGGCATGTGCAGATATTTATTATTATTCAATCGATTGAAAAAGGAGTTATAATAATAAATATTTGCATATGACAAAACTAATTTGTAAGTTTCTGATATTGATTTTTCATGAAAAATGTTTTATATACATTTGTTGTTGCTGTTCTAATGCAGCTGTCAATGCAGATAGTTAATCCTTATGCCATAAGCAAGGAATTCACTCTTGTTATTCATTTGGCACTCCACAGAGGGCACGTGTAGCTTGAAGATATGCTACGGATGCGATAAATATTTGCATATGACAAAACTAATTTGTTAGTTTCTGATATTGATTTTTCATGAAAAATGTTTTATATACATTTGTTGTTGCTGTTCTAATGCAGCTGGCAATGCAGATAGTTAATCCTTATGCCATAAGCAAGGGATTCACTCTTGTTATTCATTTGGCACTCCCCAGAGGGCAGTGTAGCTTGAAGATATGCTACGGATGCGATAAATATTTGCATATGACAAAACTAATTTGTTAGTTTCTGATATTGATTTTTCATGAAAAATGTTTTATATACATTTGTTGTTGCTGTTCTAATGCAGATAGTTAATCCTTATGCCATAAACAAGGGATTCACTCTTGTTATTCATTTGGCACTTCTCAGAGGGCACGTGTAGCTTGAAGATATGCTACGGATGCGAGTAGTACTAACCCCACAAAGCTCTTTGATCTTATTAGGATAGAAACCTACGGCTTAAAGTGAATTCCGAACCACTACAAATATTCAAGGCACAGCCGGCTACCTGTGGTACCGAGTGTTAGAGCACTAGCCGCTCCGTCATCAGGCCCCAATATATATATATATATGTATATATATATATATACATTTCTGTTATTCTCTTTCTAATTTAGTGTGTCTAAATTAGAATATCTAAGAGCAAATAAATGTTTAGTTATAATGTTTTAAATATTTGATGTCTAGAAAAGTATACAAAATTATCTAGCAAAAAAATGTAAAGACAGATAAAGGGGAAGCGGATTTTCTAATGGAATGTGTGAGCATAAATAACATGTTTAAGTGTTAGCATGTAAGGAAGATATAAACACACGATAGAAAGGCAGCTATAATCAGACATAAAAAACATTTTAATGGACACATTTTTTAAAGTAGGTGCTGAAATGCAGCAACTATAATTCAATATTTATAATTTGTGCTCATTGTGCTCATTGTCACAATAATTATAATTTGTGCTTACATTAGCGAGAATGTCAGGCACCGTACCCATAGTAACTGTTAGTTTGGCCACTAGACTTTCATCAGACTCAATAGCAGTTTCTCATATAATGCTCTTAACGTATATCCACATGAGATAAAATCCATGTAATCCATGTAAATATGGAGGTTGTAGTAGTCGAGGAACATGACTATTTATCCAATTCAATATGGGCGATAAAGCAATTTCTGATGTTTTAGTAGTTCTGAAAGTGATCTGTAGCTCCATTATGTGGGAACTACATTTATTTGCTACAGGAAATATATCAGAAAAATTTTTTCAAGATATTTTATAGAAATGTGCGTAGCTTAGAAATGTATCTGACATAGTTGACAGTTTTGCTAATGTTAATCCATGTAAAATGTAATACATATTTTTTAAGCTGTGGGTGGTTGTTATTTTTAACATCTATTATAAAATGTTTGAAAATTAAATTTTTTCGACTTTGCTTGTATTTATATTTTATTGCTGTAATTGTTATTGTTATTGTTATAGTTTATTATTGTTATAGTTCATATATTTTTTACGTGCTTGCCATATACATTCACTACGAAATCTTCTAACTTTGGTCTCCTCTACTTGTCTTTACATTTCTACCAGATATTTTTGAGACACGCTGTGCGTCTGTTTAATAATAGCAAAAACAAATGAGTATTCAAACAGTTGTTAATGAGCAATTTTTTTTAATTTGATGTCTCTTTTTATTTGAAACATTTAAAATTGAAAATATCATTAAAAGTCCTTAAATTTAAACATCATGTAAAAACAATAATAAAAAAAAAACTCCTAAGATGTGTTGAAGTGTTACTATACTATGTGTTACATTAATATCTAACTTTTCTATTTATATTTGTCTGAAGTGTTTAAAAATGTATTAAGAAATTTACTGAAAATGAGGTAGTTATTCTCAGGCAAAATTTTAGAGAGGAAAAACTGGCAATTAAACATTTTTTAAATTTCTTTTGAGATTTACATAAATATTAAGTAAGTTTTGGCTTACAGTACTTGTTTTTATTATATTTTTAATTTTGCACACATTTATTTAATAGTAGTTTAAGGAGATTTATTGTTTTTATTTGTATAAAGAATTTTAATAATGAATGTTTGTAATTTTAATTTCTTAATAATATGAAATAATTTGTATCCATACTGAATAACTTTTCACCTTCTTTACAGAATCATTTGTTTGAAATTTAAGACGATAAATTGCTGTTATTCCTCACTAATTGTACATGCCACTTATATCAATTTCACTGAAAACAGATTTACTTTATTATTTTCTGATTATGCTTTAAAAAAACATTTCTTTTTTTTCACGAAATATTTTCCCAATTAGTGCTCCATGTTCTATAAAGTAGTT
Source organism: Caerostris darwini (assembly GCA_021605075.1). NCBI lineage: Eukaryota > Metazoa > Arthropoda > Arachnida > Araneae > Araneidae > Caerostris > Caerostris darwini. The sequence goes on from BPLQ01001279.1 coordinate 28,905, forward strand.
TAACTTGAAGAATATTTGAGGTAAATCGATTCGACGCGAAAGTAAAATGTGTTTCATTTTTTTTGCTCCAGTTTTGGCTTTTTCATCCGAAAAAGAAACTGTTTCATAAGAAATAAAATTCCTTAAGTGTTTTAGATCCTCAGAAGAGTAAATTTTCCTCATTAAATGTTACTTTGCTACTGATTAAAAAACAATTAAGGAGATTACATTTTGCTTGAGCAAGTATTTTTCAAAGATTAAATTAATTCCTCATTCAATACATTAAATGCAAGCACTTTAACACATAAATATAACCTTGGAAACTGAGTCATTAAAGCAACCTTTTACAAATTTTTTGAAGGAAAGCTAAAGAAAGGTTAAATTAAAATTAAAGTTATTATAGCTGTCGTAAAATATATTTTAAAGTTTTTGCTGAAACTGCATTCTATTTCTTTTCCTTAGAAGTAATAAAACACCTGAAAAATTTGTAAATACATTAATGTGTTTTTTTTTTGTTGATCTAAGTGAGTAGGACATTTTAAATATGTACTATGAGTAAACAAACAAGAACATCATGCAATTATATCTTATAACGTGTAATTAATGTAAATGATATATGAATGATCATAATTAAACACATTAATCTCACTTCCTGTAGCACAATCTAACAACTGAAATTATTTTAAATTTATCAGGAGACTAGAAAGACATTTGAAAAAAAAAAAATCAAGTTTGATAGGAGAAAGTATGGGCGGTTTTTTTTTTCAGTTCTTATACCTAATATTTTAAGGAAAAATCATGTTTAGATTCAAGTTAAGTTTCATGTTAGAATTTATTATACTACTGTGCCCAAAAAGTAAAATCAATTTTTTTTCAAAAACTCTTTATTTATTCTTCCAAATTTATTTGATCGCCTTTAATGCATGCAACTTTTTTTTCCAATCCTCAATGCACGCTAAAAATTCATCGGCAGGAATAGCAAAAACACAGAATACAAATAAAAAAATCAGAAAAATTTTTGTCTACATTTTTTTATTTTTAAAAAATTTATTTCATATAAATTTTGATCTCCAAACAACCTTTTTCATTGCTGTAAAAGCACTGTGGCGTAAATTATTGATTTTAGCACAAAAACTTTTTCAACATTATGATTTATGTTTAATTAATAAAAATCATATTTGGTTTTCAGTTTAATTTCGGAATTTCAGTTTATCCATAAAATAGAATAACCCACTAGTATAATGGTTTCATTTTATATTAATGTAATCGTTAAATCCGTGTTGGCATACATCGAATTTCATAAATTAGATAAATAATTAGCCAAGAACATAAAAAATCTAATGAATCTTTTGAAAAATGAATGCATCTAAAAATATTTGTAGATATATGATTAAGAGCGAGAAAATTTTTAAAACAATTCTGTAAAATTTATGCATGGCAAGCTTAGAAATAGTAAATAAATAATATCCAAATAATTAAAAAACCATTTAAATACATACAAACCACAGTTTTATTAGTTTTTATTAATGAATAAATAAAATTCATTTCAAATAAAGTAATAACAGTGAACAAGATATTTACGTATAACATAAATAATATTAAAGTATAAATAAATGGAAATATTATTTTACAATTTTAAATATATTCACCCGTTAAGCAACAAGTATAAATTAATGTGTTTATACGAATGCTTCGATATATTAGCAGAAAAAATGACTGATAAGTAGAATTTTAATTGAAAACTTATTTTATAACATTAATTATCATTTTTGCAATAATTTAGCTTTCCTATATGCTCTCTTTCACACATTTGTAATTATGTTTTTTTATTCTTTGAAATTTTTTATATGCATAAAATTTAATCACTTCTAGAAAATAAATTCGTAATCAAGGAAAGTTTTAATGCATATTTAATAAAATTTGTAATTTGTATTAAAATACATTTCAAATTTAATGAATTTAAAAATTCCAGTCGTTATGTATGATTTCTAAGTAAAGTAATTTATGATTTTTCAATAATTTATCATTTCGAAACATTTATTTTTGTAATTATGTTTTTTTTTATTATTTTCAAATTTTTATATGCATATAATTTAATCATTTCATGAAAATAATTTCATAATCACTAAAATAATTCCAAAGGAGGAAATATTTATTACGTAATTTCGTTAAAAATTTCATTTAACCATATCCCCACCACCAAAAATAATTTAAAAGTTATCTAACCATGCATCACTTAGAAACAAACTATTTGTTAACTATATTTAGTTATAGGTAAATAATAATTACTATTTTGTGAATAATAATATTAATTTACATTTTCTAAAAATTCAAAAAAGATTACCGAAATGTAATTAAAATTCCTTATGGCTTTTGCAACAGACATCTTTCATATATAATGAGTAAATTGTTAAGAAATTTACTTATAATTTTTAATACATGGACAGATAACCATTAAAAATTGGTTAGAAATGCGAGACGTTCTTTTGAGCGTTTTTGAATATTTGTTTTAATTCATTCAAACCGCATTCGACTTTTCTAATATATATGTTTTCTAATATACATATATTTAAAATATAATAAATATATTTAAATATAATATTTAAGACATAATTTCTATTTTAAAATATATTTTCTAATATACATATTTATTCATATGATTTTTAATGTTAATTATCATTTCTTCAGTATGTTTCAGAAATTAACTTTATGTGAATTCTTATACCATTGTGTTTTCTTCTTTTCCAAGACGTAACCTAATGCTAATGTGTTCAAACCAATTTTTAAATTGGCAAATATTCTATACCTATTAAAGGTGTTTGTTACAATAAGTGGTTTGTAAAATAAATCCATTGAAAAGCATTTCTCATAAACTATTATATCAGCAGGCAAATTGTCTGATTAGAGTTTTTTAAGTTTGCTGCAAAATTAATTAAACGTAAATGCTGGAGCAGTTCACCCTCTTGATCGGGAAATTTGAAGCTGGCCATCGATGTTGTATGTGTTCGATGTCGATTCTTCAAGTAAATTTGTTATATCAATTGTATAGTCTAGAAATGAAAATATATAGCATTAGTGGACTGTAAACACAACATGTCATTTTTATTCCAAAACCAAACGCGCAATGCTAGTGTTACATTTATTTTTCCTTCAGCCAGCTCACCCCACTCAAACAGGATGTTTACATTATCGAATGAAGAACTATATATCAAGTTTCAGCTAATGGAAAAAAAATTAAAATTTTTTCCTACAGCATTTAATTTAAATCAACTTTAGAGATCATAATGTGAAAAAATGTAAGAAATAGAATGAATGCCCTATTCAATGAATAGTGCTAATGTGCACAGTCGGAGTTAATTTCGAATTCGATTGTGACGTACGCTGTAGTCACTGATTTCAGAAACGTAGAGACGCTGCAGTGATTTAAACAGGATATAAAATAGTTTTGCATCTACACCTGGTTATCTTGAGCAAATTTCCCTGGTTTTATTCCCATGGGTAGCACGAGTGTGAGGCAGTTTCATATAAAAGTCCTACCTTACGCTAATATTCTCCTTTCATCATCTACTTGTGATATACGTAAGTGAAACTCACCAACTACCCATATGGAGGCTAAGATAAAGAATTGGTTTCATTATCGGTAATCTAAATATAAAGAATCGAAAGATATTGAAATAATCTTTTTTATGTTAAAAATAACGTATATCAACTAATTTAATAATTAGCTGAAACTTTCAATTTAATTAAACTTGTTAAATTAATCTAATTAGAGTAAAGGATGAAAAATTTCATGTTTCTATTATTTTAAACAATTTAAAAACTACTCAAAGTGCTTATTTTGAATAATATAATCAAATAACAGATTATTAAGTTACAAGCAATTAATAAAGGTAAATAAGTGTCTTAAAGTAAAGTAATAATGTGCCTTTCCATTATGATGATGTTCTGTTAAAAATAGTGTATGTTTCCCATTTAATTTAAATAAACTACATGCAAATAATAATGCATTAATTGTTCGTATTCATCTAACTATTTGACTATAAATATATTTCACACATTGTAACTATGTATATAAATATTTTCATAAAGTGTTCGTCTCTGAAATTAAAATTGCTATTACATGATATACAATACAGTCTTAAGATTTTTTTAAGTAAAAAAAAATAAATTATTCTATAATTAAATATAATATACTTGAGATGTAGCATTAAAAAAGTATGATGTTAAACAATGCAAAATGTTATGATTATCATTTATTTTATTTTATTAAGGCTATTTTACGTATTTGAAGTTATTTTTAAATTTATGCTACAATAATACTGAAAAATAATAAAAAACGATGTATTTAAAAATTTATTTCGAATTAAGAAGAGGTTTTAAGAAAAATTCAGCAATATCAGTATAAATTTTTGTGAGAATATTTTAATAAAAGTATAACTACGTCTGATTTTTTTAGCTTTCTACTACTGTGTTTAAAAAAGTAAGACCAATTTTCAATTTAAAATTGCCGGGGCTTATGGAATTTCATTTTTTTTCTTTTTTAGGTTGCTGGCACTGTCCTAGATAACTATGTGAAATTTGACATCAAAATATTAATTAGTGTTTGAGTTACGCTTGGCTGTGTGAGATGCTAAAACTGATTCCGGCAATTTTTGAAATGTCTGAATTCATTGAACAAAGAACTTGCATTAAATTTTGTTCTTGGAAACGTATAGCATGTTGCAAAAGGAATTCGGTGAGCATTCCTATATTGGAAAGAAATATTTAGAAGTGGTATAAACAGTTCAAAGAAAGCAGAGAACGCGTTGAAGACGAAGAGCCATCAACCTCTACCGACGAAGCTCACGTCCAAACAATTAGATTTGGTGCTTGCAAACCGTCGATTTACAATTAAGGACCTTGCTAATGATGTTAAAATTTCAAAAAGATCGGTCAATTCCATTTTGGGCTTCAAACGGTTCAAATCTTGAATGGTCCGAAAACACAGAATGCGCCAGCTCACACTGCATTGATCACTCACTGCAGCTGTCCTTTTTGCCAAATATGAGACCCATATCGTTTCACAAACCCCATATTCACACCTTGTGACTTCTAGCTATTCCCTAAACTCAAAAGAACACTCTGAGGACACCGTTTTGAGTCGAATGAAGAGATTCAACGTGAATCGGCGCGCGCTTTGAAGGCCATCCCTGCCGATGACTTTTTAAAATGCATTGAGGAATTTAAAAAAAAGTTGGCCTAAGTGCATTGTGTCCGTAGGGGATTTGGAAAATAAATAAAGTGTTTTTGAAAAAAATAAATAATAATTGATATTCTTTTTTGGGCACAGTAGTTCAACTCAGTCTTAAGATTTCTTTAAAAAATAAGTAAGTTATTCTTTAATGAAATATACTTGAAATATATTATTAAAATTAATATAATGATAATCAATGAGAAATTTAATTATTTTCATTAATTTTATTTTAATAAGGTTATTTTACATAAGTTATTCTGAAAGTCATACTTCAATAATATTGAAAAATAATAAAAAGCGTTTAATTTAAAAATTTATTTCTGATTAAGAAGAAGTTTTAAGAAACATTCAGCAATATTAGCATATATTTGTGTGATAATATTATAACAAAATATAATTACGGCTACTTTTTAGTGTTCTATTAGTAGAAATATTCGCCTTAATACATTTAACAAACGGAAAACCTACTAAATCATAATTTCTTCAATTATCTTTCATAGATCGGCCCTGTTGAGTTATTGATTCTGTTCCACATAAATGCTCTCTTGAGTCTGATAATTTTTTTCTGGTCTTCCATAAGTGTATTTCATTTCTCTCATTTTTATCCCCTTTGGAGTTAATTAATAAGAATAAGTACCTCTCTTAGAAATCTTTTTTACCAAATTATCCTGCTTCTTCTTTATCTTAGAAGGCATTAACATTTAAAGATTATTTATCGAAGCGAACTCTATGTCTATATCACAATGTCATAATCACTTAGTATCAAATTTCTAATTATAACTATACAAATTTAATAACTAAATTATAACTATTGAGTTTTTTTTTTTATTTTAGTTACTTTTAAAATACTTAAAGAGACAAAACACATTTTTTATAATCTTTTGCTCATGGTGTTTTCTAGAATTTATTTTAAAACATAAAGCAAAAATTATTTTAATGTATTAATAATAATTAATGTAAAGATGTGTTAAAGTTCTGTCATATTAAATTTTCTTCTTTTTCTTATTAGACAGTCAAAATTATTTGTTTAGTCGGAGTTTATTTATTTATTCATTTTTATTTTAGAATGTAGATACCTTTTGTTGAACTTTATTAAACATGAAAGTAATTAGTCATAATTTAAGCAATAGATTACAAAAATAAATATTATACTTTCTATAAATAATTTCTTACCTTGTAAGTATATATATATATATTTGACATATTCACTAAAAATTTATACAAAGAAAGAAATATATTCAAAACAATTCATCTGGATATTTAATGTTTTCTTTTCTTTTTTGTTTTGTATACTTCAAAAGATATTTATTTAAAGAGAAAAAAAAATTAATGGTGAAAATATCATTAAATATAATTTGAAATATATGTTTATTTTTAAAATTGAGCTTAATTTTTTTCATCAAAACTCATATTTTATGTAAATAATTTTAAATATAGTCATTTTTTCCAAAATAAAAATCAAATATTTTCTGAATGGAAGCCCTTTTTAACATTCTTTATAAAGAATAATAAGTTATGTCACATTAAATTTGTTTCTTCTTCATGTTAGACAATCAAAATTTTTTTAGTCGGAGTTTATTTACTTATATTCATTTTTATTTTAGAATGCAGATAATTTTTGCTGTACTTTATTCGACATGAAAATAATAATTCATAATTAATTCATAATTTAAGTAATATATTACAAAAAAAGGATTATAATTTCTAAAAATAATTATTCACTTTGTAAATATATTTTTTGTTTTATTCGTTAAAATTTTAACGAATACAACAAAAATTATATGTAAGAAAAGAAATATATTCAAAACACTTCATCTGAATATTTAAAGATTTTTTTTTCTTTTTATATTTGTTTACTTCAAAAGATATTTATATAAAGAGAAAAAAAAATTAATGGTGAAAATATCAATAAATATATTTTCAAATATATATTTATTTTTAAAACTGAGCTTTATTTTATTCATCAAAACTCATATTTTATGTTAATAATTTTAAATATAGTCGCTTTATTCCAAAATAAAAATCAAACAATTTCTGAATGAAAGGCTGTTTTAAGATCATTAATAAAAAATAATAATAAACATCATTGGAATTATTTTAAAAATTCCAATGATGACAGTGTGTTTTGAACAAATATATTTTTTGAAGCGTTATACATTTCCTACGTATAAAATTCGAAATGCAAAGAATTGTTTTAATGGGCCTGAAAAATGTAGTTATCTCATTTTATTCATGTAAGGAAAATTACATTTGTTTTGAGAAAAAATAAACATTGTAGAAAATTTAAATATCTCTGAATTTTTAAAAAATAAAGGTATACGTTATTTTGCTTAATAATCCCAAAATAAAATTCATTTTAGGATTTGAAATATATAATGTAGAGTGAAGGCAACAATATTTAACATTGGAAAACTAATTAATATAATCTATTATTGAATTTTAAAAAAAAAGAATGATTTTTTTTTATAATTATATAATTTTAATGAACTTCTCTCGAAGATTTTGCTTTTTCAGAAGAAGAATAAATTTCGTAGATTATAAAATGTAAATTAAAACCAAGAAGAATTTTAATGTATCTTCATTTTAGTTCATAATAATAATTGATTGCATGCGGAAATAATTTATAAACATGAAACATCTTTTTTTACATGAAATAAATAAGCAAAATCACTAATCATATATCCGTTTCAAATATAAGGAAAAAATGTTGCAATACCTAGAAGGAGATGTGCAAGATAAACGAAATTTGGGAAGCATATTTGCACATCTGAAACATGATGTCCATCTATTCAAATTTAGCGTTAAACAAGTATTAGTGTTGCTAGTAGCTTAGTTATGAACATGAAAATCCCATTAGCTTTAAATACGCGATGAAAACTTCGTGAACTTGTTTTTTTTAATGGATTAAGAGTTGTGAGATAGAATCGGGCCAAGAATTTTTTTTTAGAAGACTTAAAAGACAGCAGCATCAGCCTATTGATTTTGAACGAGACCATACAATAAGGCTACGAGAGGGTGGAATTTATCTTCATCATATTGCAGAAAGACTTGTTAAAGATTTACTGTTGCGTAGGATTATTAGCGTCAGAAGTCAGGGATAGGTACTATAATAAGAAAACCGGTGTCCAGCCGCACCCGTACCACTATTGAGTGATAAGGTTCCTTCACGCCGAGGCGTGAGGCGTCGAAGCGTGAAGCGTTGACCAATCACTAGCCTCACCGCCTTCGCTTGAAACCGGTTCAAATCCGCCGCTTCGAGTTGAAAAACTTTCAACATTCAAATGCTCGTGACTCAGATTGAGAAAATAGTAGATCTGCCATCGAATAGAATTAACTGGAACTTCACTAGGCGTATTCGCCGAATGGTAGTAAAACGTCGCACTGCATCTGTATGAGAAATTCAAGCTTCTGTGGGCGCTTAGGTGCCATAGCAAACAATAAGAAATTGATTATTTGAGGAAGAACTCCGAGTCAGGCTACCTGTAGCGTTCATGCCACTAACTGCAAATCATCGCCATCTGCAACTTCAGTGGTGCCTAACTAGGGTTGTAGACACCACTGAATTTGTTGCATTCTCAGATAAGGATTTTTCATTCTTAATGCCATTGATAGCTACTTGTTGGTAAGAATGTGGACAGGTCAACAGTGTAACGCTCGAAATCAATCAATTCAATCACTCTGCGTCGTTGACGCATTGAAGCTACATCAGGAGTTACAGGGAGCACTTTCATAAGACAGCAAGAATACTGTTGTTATCCGACTCACTTCGATACCAACTTTGTACGTCAGACTAGTGATAAACCAGTAATGCTAAAATTTTTATTATTATTCAAGAGAGCATTTTCCAACATGATAACACTTGTTCTCGTTCCGCTGATGTCACCCAACATATTCTGCAGATGCCATTATGTTGCAGTGGCTTATGAGATCCCCAAAAGTGGAACGCATAGGACATTATTGCACGAAAACTCCAGTGACATCTACAACGGGCAGGGACCGCTGCTTATTTGATTAACTAAGTGCAACAGGCATGGAATTCAATCTTACTAAATGATATAGGGAATCTATACCACACAATTCAAAATTGCAGAGATAAAGAGCTTATTGATGTATCACCATTTTGTATTTGAAATTACCCTTATCGCATAGATCTAGACCTGATATCATCAAACTTTAATCAACTATATAAATTACTTCGACTAAATTTCATTCATCTAACTTAATTTCTTCTTAGTGTTGGGATTTCTTTCTCCATCAGTATAATTAAAATAAACCATTACAGAATAGATTGCATTCCTTGATATTTCTTGCGATATTGAGTATGTTCCCTTCAAAAACCAATTTCTTCAAAGACTATATATTGTAATGCAAATAAGATAAATAATACATTTAGGTCTTGCTCCAAAGTGAAGTTCAACCTAATCCTTTCATAGCAATAAAATGACTGCGTATTACCTCTTTCCTTGATATTTCTTGCGATAATGAGTAAGTTCCCTTCAAAAAACAATTTCTTCAAAGACTATATATTGTAATGCAAATTAAGATAAATAATGCATTTAGGTCTTCTTCTAAAGTGAAGTTCAGCCTAATCCTTTAATAGCAATAAAATGACTGTGTATTACCTTTTTCTCCCCTCTTAAAAAAAAAAAAAATAAAAAAAAAAAAAAAAAAACCTCTCAAATAAATGAACTGGAAACAATACTAAAAGTGGTCATATATTTCCTAGGGTTTTTTAATTTTTCAACAAATATAGTTTTTTTCATGAAGAGTTGCTACTAATATTAAAGGCACACAAATTAATTAAACGACATGAAACTAATATATTTTTGATCAGATGTAATATAAACCTTTTCTCGAGTATAAAAGAAATCCATCTAAATACTCTCCTTCTACAAGAGACAAAAAAAAAAAGAATCTAATACTCCAGAAACGACTTTTTATAACCTTAACTTAAACAAGAGCATCAAAAAATTCCAGGTAAGATGAACCACACCACACAAAAGAACACATAAAGACTCCTCTTTTTTACTCTCCCTCTATTCATCAAAAGTATGGAAAACTCTCATCTCGATTGGAGACAATATCTCTGTAATTTGACTTCTTTCTTTCCCCGTGCTCTCCTCATGAGCCATTTATCCGGAGAAATACATTAGCGAATCAAAGTAATTATGCAGGAAAAAAACTCTTCTGCTGCAGCAACTAATTTGTGAGATTAACGACCAAGAGCTGTTTACAAGTTAATAACCTCAAGCTACAAGCTCAGGACTCATTAAGTAGAGACTGACAACAAAATCTTTATTCGTGCGATCGATGAACTTCAGGAATTTAATTAAGTCATCCAACAACAGAAGATATCTATATCTTACACGAGACATCGAGCTTTATTTTACCAGTTCTTTTTCGTGACTGGTTAGAAGAAAAAAAAAATTTGTTTTCTTTTGTATCGCAAATGAAGAAACTACAAGTAATATCTCTTGTGTTAGGCTGCATCTGAACTTAAACGATGGATTCTATTATTTTGTCTGGCATAATAATTTCTATTTTCTCGTATGTCTCGAAATAAATATTCTTATTTCTTTTACTTACAAAAACATTTCAGCGCAGCAAATTCATGTTCAATTGTCTTTGATATCAATTTTCAAGTGTATTATATAAACATATAAATAAAGCAATGTTATATAAACATAAGTGTAATATTTTGTATTCAATATGAATATAAGAAATAATTAATTTATCTCTTTATATGCAGTTCGTTAATTTAATAAAATCATTTATATCTGATATTATATAAAATTATTTAGCTTTTTCTGTGTTAGAAGAAATATTATTATTGATTTATATTGCAAATGTAGAAATTGGAAGTAATATCTCTTTGGTTGTAGTATTAGAAATTAATTGCAACACTAGCAAATTCAATTTTATTTAAAATTTTACTCTAAATAACATTTACTTTAAATTAAATCCTTAAAATTAAATAAATAAAACTTTTAAAGAATATTTGTATTGGGTATATAATATCTAATGGATAAATTAAATTTTCTAATTAATTTAAGTTTAATGTATTTTGAATGGCTTTAATATAAACATAAGTAATTATAAAATAGTCAGCTTTATGGATGTTTTAAAGATTTTTTTTACATTTGTGAATTTTTTAATTATCGTGCATATTCCTAGAGTATTGTTTTCATCTTCTAGATAGAATGAATTTTTAATTCATCTATATAATATATTACTTTTAAATCTTTTGAAATAAAATCAAAACGAGATATTACAAGATTATTCATTTGTTCTGTAAAATGTAGCTCATTAACTCATGAAATTCTATAATATCCTCTTACACTTTATAAAAACTATTTACAATTTATGGTACCATGAATTAAATAGCGTTATGCTATTAATTAAATAGAAATAATATCTAAAGTTATATTTATTCTTAGTTTACAATATAGTTCAATTTATTTCCTCACTTTAATGAAAATTTCATTTTTAGGTATTTTAATTTAGTAAAAAAATATATAATAAAAAATGAAAATACACGTAAAATACTAAAAAAAATGTTTTCATTTTCGGAAAATATATTTTTTAAATTACTTTCTATCAATAAAAAGCAAATTATTTTTATTAATTTTGGTAAATAAACTTTTATATATGTTGTTTATTCACCAGCTAAATTAAATTCACTTTCTCTTCAAAATTCAAATTCGCTTCAAAAAATATTTTTATTTCGATTTCGCTATTTTCATCCATTTTCAAATGTATTTTTAATTAACATTTCTTAATTTTATTAGTTATTATTTGCAGCAATAATAATTAAATGTGAAAAAAAAGAGAAAATTTGTTATTCCTTCGGAAATGGGAAATATAATAAAAATTCACTTCTTCAAACGCAATTAAATTTTAAATAAATTTAATTTAATAAATATGTAGTTATGTTTCAATTTAAATAGACTATCGCATTTTCATTTGATAAAAATATTTCCATTTTGTAGGAATTAAATAAAATTTTAAATAATGGAAAATACGTGGCTGCGAAAAATTGAAGTATAACAAGTGAAATTGGGAAAAAGAAATAATAATGCTAATCTTCAGGAAAAAAACAAAACAAAAAACGAAGCGAAATAATGAGACCATTTTCCCCCTTTTTCCAATTTCATATCTCTCATAAAAATAACCCCTTAACTTAATCCCTAAACTCACCCCCCTCTCCAACAAATATCATAAATAAATAAAAGCACAGAGAAACAAAGAAATAACAATAAATATATATATATGACACGCCAGACGTGATCAAAAGGACCCTGTTTATGTCGTTAAGCCATGTCATATTAAGCGCGCAGCGAAAGACGTTATTCAATATAAAATCCGAAATTGATCAAGTCTCAATGGAAGCGGGCATTACTTTAAATGACTTTAACTCGGAAAAAGTGTAAGTGGAAGAGTCCATTGCAAATGACATTGATTTCCACCAACATCTCTAGGGGGAGTGAGGAACAAAAATGACCTCTTTCAACGATTCGAGCACATTTGGAATCTTTCTTTACCTCGTGGAAGATGTGATGGATGAGTGTATATTTCAGCTCCAGTATTTTGGCCAGCCATCTTGCTCTCTCGTATTAAATTCTTTCTTAAATTCCAGCTGATGTATCGAATTCCCCCTCTCGCTATATGGCATACAGAAATGGAACTGGATACAGAATCGAAAAAAGTTATTTTCTTTATTATATATATATATATATTGCGTTTTGGATCTTGTTCGAGTAAAGCATTTTTTATTTGTTTTAATTCTCCTTTCTGCTTTCGCTTTCGGTTTTGTTGAATGTCAATAAAATTTCGTTTTTAGTTACATTGGCGCATTTTTTTTTTTTTTTTCATACTTTGAGATTCAATCACGATTGCGTCAACGTTGCGATAGTAGTAGATTTCTTCTACGTTTTTTTTTATAATGTCGTTGTTGTACAAATATATACAAAATGTTATCTAAAAGAACAGCAATAAATAATTTATTATTATATTAGTCAAACTCTAGACAAATAATTAATATATTATAGTAAAAATATTTTAATGTGGTTTTAAGAACAATTTTTAAAATAACTTTTTTCGATTTTGTTGAATGTCAATAAAATTTCGTTTTTAGTTACATTGGCGCAGTTTTTTTTCTTATACTGCGTGATTCAATCACGATTTCGTCAAAGTTGCAAAGTTGTGGATTGCCTCTTCGTTCTTTGATAATATCGTTATTGTACAAACGTATACAAAATGCCATTTAAAAGAACAGTAATGAATAATTTATTAGTATAACAGAAAAAATTTAGAAGAATATTTATTATATTATGGTATAATAATAAATATATATTAATTTTAATAATCGTACCTATTCCTAACGTATTGTTTTCATTTGATATGTAGAATAAATTATTAAATCATCTATATAATACATTTCTAATATATTTAATATAGTACTTTTAAACTTTTTGAAATTAAATCAAAACAAGATAGTTCAAGATTATTCTTTTGTCCTTTAAATTGTAGTTCATTTATTCCTTAATTCATAAAATTATGGAATATCCTTTTACATTTTATAAAAACTAGTTACAATTTATAGTATCATTAATTAAACAGTGTTATGCTATTAATAAAATAGGAATAATATCGAAATTTATATTTAATCTTAATTTACTACATAGTTTAATTTATTTCTACACTTTAATGAAAATTTTATTTTTAGGTATTTCAATTTAGTAAAAATATCTAAAAAAAAAAAAATACACGTAAAATACTAAAAAAAAATATTTTCATTTTCGAAAGAATATATTTTTTAAATTGCTTTCTATCCATAAAAAGTAAATTATTTTAATTAATTTTGGTAAATAAACACTTATATATGTTGTTTATTCACCAGCTAAATTAAATTAACTTTCATAAGCTTCAAAAAATATTTCAAATTTTTATTTCGATTTAGCTATTTTCATCCATTTTCAAAAGTATTTTTAATTAACATTTCTTAATTTTAAAAGTTATTATTTGCAGCAATAATAATCAAATTTAAAAAATAAGAGTACATTTGTTATTCATTTGAAAATAGGAAATATAATAGAAATACACTTACTTCTTCAAACGCAATTAAATTTTAAATAAATTTGATTAAATACATATGCAGTTATGTTTCAATTTCAATAAACTATCGCATTTTGATTAGATAAAAATATTTTCATTTAGTACGAATTAAATAAAATTTAAAATAACGACAGATGCATGCCAGGAAAGATTAAAGAATAACAAGAGAAATTCGGAAAAAGAAATAATAATGCTAATCTCCAAGGGAAAAAAAACAAAAAAAGGGAGCGAAATAATCAGACCACCATTTTCCCCCTTTTCCAATTTCATATCTCTTCTAAAAATAATCCCTGACTTAATCCCTATAACACCCCACCCTCTCCAACAAATACCATAAATAAATAAAAACGCGGGGAAACAAAGAAATAATAAACATATATATATATGACACGCCAGACGTGATCAAAAGGACCCTGGTTGTGTCGTTAAGCCATGTCATATTAAACGAGCAACGAAAGATGTTATTCAATATAAAATCCGAAATTGATCAAGTCTCAATGGAAGCGGGCATTACTCTAAATGACTTTAACTCGGAAAAAGTGTAAGTGGAAGAGTCCATTGCAAATGACATTGATTTCCACCAACATCTCCAGGGGGAGTAGCAACAAAAATGACCTCTTTCAACGATTCGAGCACATTTGCAATCTTTCTTTACCTCGTGGAAGATGTTGTGATGGATGAGTGTATATTTCAGCTCCAGTATTTTGGCCAGCCATCTCGCTCTCTAGTATTAAATTCTTTCTTAAATTCCAGCTGATGTATCGAATTCACCCTCTCGCTATATGACATACAGAAATGGAGCTGGATACAGAATCGAAAATAGTTATTTTCTTTATTGAATAAATATATATATTGCGTTTTGGATCTCGTTCGAGTAAAACATTTTTATTTGTTTTAATTCTCCTTTCTGCTTTCGCTTTCGGTTTTGTTGAATGTCAATAAAATTTCGTTTTTAGTTACATTGGCGCAGTTTTTTTTTTCTTTTTCTTTTTTGTCATACTGCGAGATTCCATTACGATTGCGTCAAAGTTGCGATAGTAGTGGATTCTATCTACGTTTGTTTTATAATGTTATTGTTGTAGAAAAGTATACAAAATGTCATCAAAAGAAAAGCATTGAACAGTTTAAATATTTAGAAGAATTTTTATTACGATAAAATATTTTAATGATTTTCAGAACAGTTTTACAAATAGGCTTCATTTGCCAGACAGTTTCATCTATTATTAATTGTTAGGTGTATTAAAAAGAGTTTTTTGCAATTCTATTAGGAATTTTGAGAAAATGTAGAAGGAATGTTTGTGTAAAGATTAATATGATCAATAATACATTACAAATCATTACCTTCATATAATACATTACAAGTAAATCTGAAAACATTAGTCTGCTTTTTTCCAAATTGATGCAGCTTAAAATATTTTAATAATTTTAATTAATATGATCAAAAGTATATTAGAAGTTATTGTGATCATGTAATACATTCCAAGTTAATCTGAAAGCATTAGTCTGCATATTTTAAAATTCATGCAGCTTAAAATATTATTATTTACTATAAAAAAATGAATTGTTTTAAAGTATTAATATTTCATTACAATATTTTAAATTAGAATTATATGAAGTAGTATTTTTGTATTATTTAATTAGTATGTTAGTCTATATATTATTATTTATTTGTGAATTTGTATTCTTATATTTATAGGTAATTGCAAATTTGCTATTAATTTAGGGAATTCAAAAACTTATTGCAAAAATTAAAACATAAAATCCTGTACGTAAATCTAAAAAAAAACTTTTTTCTCTGGAGTAAGGTAAAAATTAATTTAAGAATTTACGATATCTTTAACTGCACATCAATTTATCTTAAATTAAAAAAAAATCGCCATCTGTCTGCTTTATCAACCAATATTATAACAGTAAAACAGTTAATTGATTAGGAAAATAAATTATCGTTTATTTTATTGTATGGGATATCCTAAAAATCTTCTTGAAAATGCAAAAGTATAGATTCTTTTTCTTTTGATTTTTTTTTTAAATCTGTCTAAATAGTTATATCGTTGTGTTTTAATTTGAATAAGCGATCACATTTTTATTTGATAAAAATATTTTCATTTTGTAGGAATTAAATAAAATTTAAAATAACGGCGAATACGTGCCTGCAAAAAGTTGAAAGTATAACAAGAGAAATTGGGGAAAAGAAATAATAATGCTAATCTCCAAGAAAAACAAAACAAAAAAACCAAGCGAAATAATGAGACCATTTTTCCCCTTTTTCCAATTTCATATACCTCATAAAAATAACCCCTCCCTAATAATAATCCCTAAAACTCCCCTCCCTCCCCAACAAATACCGTAAATCAATAAAAGCACAGGGAAACAAAGAAATAATAATAAATATATATATATGACACGCCAAACGTGATCAAAAAGACCCTGTTTATGTCGTTAAGTCATGTCATGTTAAGCGCGCAGCGAAAGACGTTATTCAATATAAAATCCGAAATTGATCAAGTCTCAATGGAAGAGGGCATTACTCTAAATGACTTTAACTCGGAAAAAGTGTAAGTGGAATAGTCCATTGCAAATGACATTGATTTAAAGCAACGTCTCCAGGGGGAGTGAGGAACAAAAATGACCTCTTTCAACGGAAAGATTCGATTCGAGCACACATTTGGAATCTTTCTCAACTCGTGGAAGATGTTGTGATGGATGAGTGTATATTTCAGCTCTAGTATTTTGGCCAGCCGTCTTGCTTTCTGGTATTAAATTCTTTTTTAAATTCTAGCTGATGTATCGAAATCACTCTCTAGCTATATGACATACAGAAATGGAACTGGATACAGAATAAAAAAAAGTTACTTTCTTTATTTTATATATATATATATTGCGTTTTGGATCTTGTTCGAGTAAAGCGTTTTTTATTTGTTTTAATTCTCCTTTCTGCTTTTGCTTTCGGTTTTGTTGAATGTCAATAAAATTTCGTTTTTAGTTACATTTAGTTTTATTTTTCTTATACTGCGAGATGCAATCACGATTGCGTCAAAGTTGCAATAGTTGTGGATTCCCTCTACGTGTTTTTATAATGTCATTATTGTACAAAAGTAAACAAAATATCATCAAAAAAAAAGAACAGGAATGAGTAATTTATTGTTATAAAAGTCAAAATTTAGAAGACTATTTAATATATCATTATGCTTTTTTTTACAACAGTTTTTACAAATAACCTTTTAGGTTTTGTTGAATATCAATAAAATTTCGTTTTTAGTTACAGTGACGCAGGTTTTTTTTCTTATCATCCTGCGAGATGCAATCCCAATTGCGTCAAATTCGCGATAGTAGTGGATTCCATCTTCGTTCTTTTTATAGTATCATTATTGTACAAAAGTATACAAATTGCCTTCCAAAGGAACATCAATGAATTATTGATTATTATAATGGTAAATATTTAGAAAATATTTATTACATTAAAATATTTCAATGCGGATTTTCAGAACAATTTTGCAAAGGTTAAGCTTCGTCTGCCAAACATTTTCATCTAGTATTTTATAATTATTTTTTGTTAGATGTATTAAAAAAAGTTTTCTGCAATTGTGTTTGGTATTTTGAGAATATCTAAGAGAAATGTTTGTGTAAATATTAGCACTCTTAGCTGCGATCAAATACATTACAAGTAAATCGCAAAGCAATATTCTTTGTATTTATTAGGATTATTATTAGCACTTCTTACTATAGTCTTCCTATTATTTCCTTATTACTACAACTACTAAATTGATGCAGCTTAAACATATTTTTTTAATTTAAGATAAAAATTAGCAAAACTTCTATTTTAGAGTTTTTCATTATAATATCTAAAATTCTAATTATTTGTTTAATTTAGTATTTTTGTTTTTATAGGTAGTTGAATAGTCGCTAATAAATTAAGGGGCTCAAAAACCTATTGTGTAAAAATAACATAAATCCTTTACTTAAATCTAAGAAACACTCTGTCTTATTTATCCGAGAGGCCACAGAAGGACGTTGCCGAAGTGAAGTGAATTATTTGTCTTAACAAAAGAAAGTAAAAAATTAATTAAAACATTTTCAATATAGAAATTGTTCTCAATTTTAAAAAAATCACATTCTATTAACTTTATTAACCCATATATATATTATATAATTTTAATAGTTAATTGATTGTGAAAACAAATTATTTTTTATTTTAATTTAGGGAATTTTCTAATGAAAGATGCATTAACAAAATAGTTTAAAGTTTATATTTAAAATAATATGTGATAAGTGAATACAGCTTATTCCTGTAAAATGTTGCAAAATGTTTTCAAAATTATGTAGTATATATAAGTTATCTGTTCAGTAAAATATTATTATTTATTTTTGTCTATTCATAAAAAAGTTTTATTTTATGTTGCAAAATAAACGACTGTAACGTTTACAAAATTGCAAATAAACTAAGAATCGCAGATTGATCGCTAAGTGCTGAATTGCGTGCGTCAAGGAAAATAAAAACAATGAATTTCTTAGAAGCAACACTCCCTAGGGAACCTCATAATTTCCCAGAAAGCCATACTAGCAAGTCCCATAGAACCACAACTAGGAGAGAGAGAGAAAATGTTGGTATAAATAATATTTTAAGAAAAATTTAGATTTATTTTTGTACATTGTTGTTTCAAATAATGTAACAATTTACACACGTAATTTTCTCGTTTAAAGTACCCTTCATCAATAATACACTTTTTCATAACCACTAAGTAATTTTTTTTAAAGCTGAAATCACTACAATTGCAGAGACATGAAAATAAATATGATAATAAAGTCATGCTATGTGAAAGTCACGACATTGTTCACTAGGTTAATTATTGTGCTGTTTTCAAGAACAGGTCGTGATAGTGAAAATGAATTCGATATATAACAAAAAAAACTATCGATTTTATATATCATTTTCAGTAAGTCAATGGAAAACATTAACCTAATTTTAAATCCTCTTGTTTATAATCAGCATGCAGTTATTATTTTGTAGCTTATTGGGAATCATAATGTATTCGGAATATTGTAATTGCATTATATTTTAAATAGATGTATCTGAATCTTAATAATATGACGTTTCACAAATCTATATCCGTAAATTATAAAACTAAATTAATTAAAAAAATTTCTAGTTATGATATCGGTATAGATTAATGACAACAATTCTTGTCACTTCATTTTAAAAAGCTAACCATAGTAAGTTTTAAAGACTATAGTGTGCAGCTTGGACTATCCGATTGTAATTGGGTGTGATTCGATTGAAATACTTGAGGCACAGGTTGGAGAACTCATATCAAGTTTTTAAAGACTGTAGTGCTCAGGTTGGGCAATGCAATTGTAACTGGCAATGGTTAATGCGATTGTAACTGGTAATGGTTAATGCGATTGTAATTGACAATGGTTAATGCGATTGTAACTGCCTTTGGGTGTGATTCGATTGAAATACTTGAGACACAGGTTGGAGAACTCATAACAAATTTTAAAAACGATAGTGTGCAGGTGTGGTAATCCGATTGCAACTGGGTATGGCTGGGTTGAAATACTTGAGGCACAAGTTGGAGATTTCACAGCTTTATTGACACACGCACAAACACCACACACACACACACACACACACACAGTTAGTAATATGTAACACATTTAAAGACCTATAATTATAGATTCGTGGAAGGATTCCACTTCTAAGTCGAAAACACGATACTCACGTACGCGCGGGATGCGCGAAATGTACTTCATATCCTGGTGAGAATCTGTAGGCCAATTGATAATTTCTCCTGAATGCCCTAGTGGCGCTCTCGCCAATTCGTTAGCGGAGGAAGCACGGTTACAAGATTAGTTGCACAGTAAATGAATAAATCCAATCTGAAAGTGTGAGTTCAAATCATTTATTTCGCATTTGAATTTCTAAACGATGTTCAATGTGTAGATATGCAACATAGATTAATATTTTAAAGTATTTATTACCAATAAAATTGATGATACATAAAAAATATCATTGTATTGTATTAATATCCCCAAATTCACTGTATATTCATAATTATAACAAACCTTATTTTTTTGAAATATAGAACTTTTTATAAAATCTTTTGAAAATTGTTCTGGAACTTGATTCAAATGGATTGACTAGTGGTTCCAGTAATTAATAGAAAAGAAATTAGAAATATGTAAGCTGCTTTTTTCTTTGAACGAATGAGGCTGTAGAATACACATCATCAAATTATTATCTCAAAATGATGCTGTAGAATCCATATCATGAAATAATCATCTCTAAAAATGACGCCGTAGAATACGGATCATGTTAATTTAAAAAATTTGTAATTTAAAGTATTTAAGTTGACTCCATGCAAATTACTATTGAATTAATTCATCTGAAAGGACTTGTTATAATTTAACTATTTTTTTGTTCAAATACGCTCAAAAGCAGATTAATAACAGCATCTTCTTCAATGTTAATATATATTAATATGTTGCATTCTCCTAGCAAATATTCTATTAAATTTTATTTCGAATTTCTAAAACTATGTATTCCCAGCGACGTCGTTTTCAACAAACGAACCTCTAATTAAACACACATTATCATAATGTAATCACGATCTCAACCTATATTTGATTAAATGGTTAAATCGTCTTGAAGTAATTCCTTCAAAGACTTTTGCAGCCAACACTACAGACGCGATAACAACAGGAGTTGCATATTATCCATTTATCTGAGTACAATGAGTAGAATTCTAAGCAGAATCGTGCCTAAGTATCTGAAACTATTGTCAGAAGGAGGAATGGTATTAATTTCTGACGCTATGTTAGTATAAATATCAGTAATTAATTATAATCACCACAACAGTGCTTGCTACGTCACCTTCACAGAAAGGTTTGGTAAACCTTTGTTCTGAATAGAATTATGATTGGTTGAAATATTTCATGAAATGATTGTTTGAGCAAAGTATATACAAAGTGATTCTGCCTTTTTTTTATTTTTCAAAACGTTAATTTCTTAATATTTTAACTTGAGAAAAATTACTTATTTCTGGAAATACACAACGTTATTTAAAAAAAGCAACAAAGTTATAATGTTGAAGTATAATTAAATAATATAGGAAATAAAAATGATAAGGAAAAATATTTTTATTTCTTTTTTATTTTAAGGTCAAGCTAAACTTTCTAAACAAAAATTGATAGAATACGAAACATAATAAAAAAAATATTATCACAAATTACTTATAAATAGGAAAAGCAAACTTTAAGTTAATTAATAGTTTTTAATTCATTTATTCTTTGAATTGTTCAGACTTTTTATTGTGTTAATTGCTCTAATTCTATGAAAATACAATTGAAGGAAAATAAAGTTAATGTATGAAAAATATATTTTGTTCTGTCAACATATAATATTAACTTTACACAAAAACAGAAAAATAAAACTGTAGAATGAAAACATCTCTTGTCTCAAAATCTGCCATTCCAGACAGCCTTGTCCCACCATGGGGCAGTTGCTGTCGATAAAGAATAAAGTAGTTTACAGAATATTTTTTTCTATAAAATTATCGAGCAACAAGCAGCATATTACTTTAAAAAGATTGATTCATAAATAAAAGCACTGGTTTTCACCAAAATAAATAAATGTTATTTCTCTTAATTTTTATGAAAATATTTTTAACAACATCGGGGAAAAAATTGGATTGTATTTCAATTTATTTCTTTATTCACGTCTTAATAAAGTATGTTTGTATGATCCCCATTAAATATTTCTGGAAAAGAATCTAAAGAAAATGATTTCTATCTCCAATTAAATTAACTGCTAATAACTCACATTAAAGCATTAAATTAATTTTACGGTACAGCAAAGTATATTCTTTCTTACCGTGTCCACGGACAAAATGCATCACAAAACCATTTACTGTCTTTAGTGAGAGTCTGTGGCCTACTTTTGAGGAATCCAAGAAAACTCTTTTAAAGATATAACCAGAAAGCATAAATCGCCCTTCCTCTCCCAAACGTGACACCCTAGACCGTCGACCTCACTGCACCCCACGGTCAGGATATTTCTTCCACCGACGTCTTGCCATGTCATGACAGATAACCATTATTGGTTTGCTGCAGCCCCACGAAAGTCCAAAATTTTCTCTCTGTTCGAGTGGTCTTCCATTATTCGGGGTCCTGCATGCACGTTCGAAATGTTCGAAACTTGCAGGTTCAAAAGAAAATGATTTTGGTTTTCCCTGTGACCTGATCCCATAAGAGCGGTTGGTTTTTATTAAAATTCTTGCTTCAGGGTTAACTAGAGCAGACAGTGTCTTGCACTGCTGAGAAATGGATTCCGATTTCGAATAGTGCCCTCTTGAGACGTATA
Organism: Caerostris darwini; assembly: GCA_021605075.1. Lineage (NCBI taxonomy): Eukaryota > Metazoa > Arthropoda > Arachnida > Araneae > Araneidae > Caerostris > Caerostris darwini. The sequence continues at coordinate 51,590 of BPLQ01001279.1, forward strand.
TGAGTAATGACGCTTTTCAATCCGGTAATATAAGGTATTGGTAAATGTTAAGGTTTTGATTTGAAGCGCTTTATATTGCTCTCTTGAATAGCGAAAACCGAGACAGTTGATCCGTTCTTTTTCAAGCAGGAAAAATTATTTGTATTTGTTATGGTAACGAGATTCATGGATGGTAAATATTAACGTAAGGAAGTCGCTGATTTCTCATATGCATAATGAAAACATAAATAATAAAAGTAATTTGCAATCATAAAAAAAATACATTTTATATTTGGTAATAAAACAATCCATATTTTTAATACAAAAATTTCTATACTAAATATGAATGAATCGTCAATAATAAATAACTGTTATTATTCACAATATTTATTTTTATGAATTTTTTTAATAATGTAGGTTAAATAATCTCGGTTAGTATTTCACTTTATTTCTTTATTAACAACTGTTTTAATAGATTTTTAATTATATCACTTTAAAATCTACAATAATTTATTAAATTAAAGATTAAGGAAATTTATATATAAATTTACATGCTCCCAATTAAATGTTTTTCTGAAATGAATCCAAGGATAAATTTCTATCCCCAATTAATCTAACTGCTAATAACTGGCGTTAAAGCATTAAATTAATTTAGGATAAAGGGAAGTTTATTGTTTTCAACTGTGTATACATTCAAAATACATCAAAAATCTCTCTACTGTCTTCAGTGCGAATCTCTGGCTCACTTTAAAGGAATCCAAGGAAACACTTTTAAAAATATAACCATAAAGCATAAATCGTCCAAACCGTCCAACAATTGTATCAAATCCATTTAAAGCACCTCAGACCTTTAAGATGTAGAGACTATTTCCGGCTATACGCAGTCATTTCTCAACATGCTTCCGTTCCCAAATGCGACACCCTAGAGCGTCCGAAGCTTCGAAAAATATTTCTCGTCATCCTCACTGCACCCCACGGAACAGGATATTTCTTCCACCGACGTCTTGCCATGTCATGGCAGATATCCATTATTGGCTTGCGGCTGCTCCACCCTCTTCAACCCTTCCATTCTTTCTTTTTTTTTTTTTTTAAGAAGTCGTTCGGAAAGTCCAAAATTTTCTCTCTGTTTCAGTGCCCTTCCATTATTCGGGGTTCTGCATACTACACGTTCGAAACATTCGAAACGTGCAGGTTCAGAAGAAAACGATTTTGTCTTCCCCCGTCACGAGATCCCAGAAGGGCGGTTGGTTTTTATTAATGTTTTCTTTAGGATTAACTAGAGCAGACAGTGTCTGGCGTTGCTGAGAAATGGATTCAGGTTTCAAATAATGTCCTCTTGGGGCGTATATGAGTAACGATGCTTTTCAATCCGGTAATATAAGGTATTGGTAAATTTATGTGAAGCGCTTTATATTGCTGTCTTGAATAGCGTAAACCAAGAGGGTTGATCCTTTCCTTTTCAAGCGGGAAAAATTATTTTATTGGTTATGGTAACGAGATTCATGGATGGTAAATATTGACGTAAAAAAGTTGCTGCCTTCACATATGCAGATTAAAGATATAAATAATGAAAGTAATTTGCACTAATAGAAGAAAAAGTTCTTATATATTTGGTAATAAAACAGTTCATATTGTTTAATAATAAAATTGATACAGGTTTAGTATTTAATTTTATTTCTCCATTCAAAACTACTTTAATAGATTTTTATTTATATCGTCTACAATCTTTAATAATTTATTAAATTAAAAATTTAGAAAAATTAAATATAAATTTATATTCTGCACATTTAATGTTTTGAAATAAAGTCAAAGAAAAGATTTATATCCCCATTTAAGTTAACTGCCAATAACTCAGATTAAATTATTAAATTAATTTTATAAAGCAACAAAATTTATTATTTTCAACTGTATATAGTATATGGACAAAATGCATAAAAAATCTCTACTGGCTTTAGTGAGAGTCTGTGGTCCACTTTTGAGGACCAAGAAAACACTTTTAAAGAAATACCAGAAAACATAAATCGCAAAAACGTCCAACAATTGTATCAAATACGTTTAAAGCACCTCAGAACTTTACGCTAAAGAGAGTATTTCCGGCTCTACATAGCCATTTCTCAACATGCTTCTGCTCCCAAATGTGACACCCTAGAGAAGTTTCGAAAAATATTCCTCTTCAACCTCACAACACCCCACGGTTCAGGATATCTCTTCCACTGACGTCTTGTCATGTCATGACAGATATCCATTATTGGTTTGCTGCTGCCCCACCCTCTTCAACCATTTCATTCTTTTTTTTGTCTATTTTTTAAAAAGTCGTTCGGAAAGTCCAAAATTTTCTCTCTGTTCGAGTGGCCTTCCATTATTCGGGGACCTGCATACTACACTTTCGAAATGTTCGAAACGTGCAGGTTCAGAAGAAATGGATTTCGGCTTCCCCTGTGGCGTGATCCCATAAGAGCGGTTGGTTTTTATTAATAATTTCTTGAGGGTTAACTAGAACAGACAGTGTCTAGAGTTGCAGAGAAATGGATTCCTGTTTTGAATAGTGTACTCTTGGGGCGTATATGAGTAACGTTGCTTTTCAATCCGGTAATGCAATGTATTGGTAAATGTTAAAGCCTTTTATTTGAAGCCTTTTATATTGCTTTCTTGAATAGCGAAAACGGGGAGAGTGAATCATTTCCTTTTCAAACGGGAAAAAATATTTGTATTGGTTCTGGTAACGAGATTCATGGATGGTAAATATTGACGCAAGGAAGTGGATTCCTTCTCATATGCAGATTGAAGAGATAAACAATAAAAGTAATTTGTATTAATAGAAATCTTTTTATTTATACTTAGTAATTAAACAATCCATCTTGTTTAATTCGAAAATTTAGATACAAAATATGAATTGATCGTCAAAAGAAATAAATTTTATTTTTATGCACTTCTTTTAACCATATAAGTTGAAAACTGGATTAGTGTTTAACTTTATTCCTCTATTCACATCTATTTTAATAAATTTTTATTGATATCCTTTGAAATCTATACTAATTTATTAAATTAAAAATTAAGAAAATTTAAATATAATTTTCTATGCACCCCATTAAATGTTTCTGGAAATGAATTCAAAGATAACGATCTTTTTCTTAATCTAGCTTACCAGCCTGCGAATAACTCACATTAAAGCATTAAGTTAATTTTATGATAAAATAAAGTTTATTCTTTCTAACTGTGTATACGGATAAAATGCATCAAAAATCTCTCTACTTGCTTCAGTGAGAGTCTGTGACCCATTTCAGAGGAAAGCTCTTTTAAAGATGTAACCAGAAAGCATAAATCGCCAAAAGACCGTCCAACAATTGTATGAAATCCATTTAAAGCACCTCAGACCTTTATGCTTTAGACAGTATTTCTGGCTCTACCATAGCCATTTCTCAACATGCTTCCGCTCCTAAATGTGACGCCCTAGAGCGTTCGAAGCTTCGAAAAATATTCCTCGTCAACCTCACTTCACCCCACGGTTCAGGATATTTCTTCCACTGATGTCTTGCCTTGTCATGACAGATATCCATTATTGGTTTACTGCTGCCCCTCCCCCTTCAACCCTTTCATTCTTTATTTTTTATTTATTTTTTCTATTTTTTAAAAGTCATTCGGAAATCCAGAATTTTCTCTCTGTTTGAGTGGCCTTCCATTATTCGGGGTTCTGCATACACGTTCGAAATGTTCGAAACGTGCAGGTTCAGAAGAAAACGATTTTGGCTTCCTCTGTGACGTGATCCCATAAGACCTGTTGGTTTTTATTAATATTTTATTTGGAGTTAACTAGAGCAGACAGTGTCTAGCTTGCTGAGAAATGGATTCCGGTTTCGAACAGTGCCCTCTTGGGTCCTGTATGAGTAACGATGCTTTTCAATCCGGTATTATTAGGTATTGGTAAACTTTAAAGATTTTTATTTGAGTCGCTTTATATTGCTTTCTTGAATAGCGCAAACATAGAGAGTGGATCCTTTCCTTCTCAAACAGGAAAAATTATTTGTATTAGTTATGGTAGCAAGATTCATGAATGGTGCATATTGACGTAAAGAAGATGCTGTCTTCTTATTTGAAGATTGAAGAGATAAATAATGAAATGAATTTGCATTAATATCAGAAAGTTTTGATATATTTGTTAATAAAACATAATGATATACAAAAGACTAAAATTAAAGAAGAAGACTAATTTGACTAAAGATTAAGACTAAAATTGATACACAAAATATAAATAAATCGTCAATAAAATATATTTATTTGATTATTACAACTTATATCTTTATCTCTTATCGGACACTTTTCTTACAATATCTCAAAAAATATACTGGTTTAGTATTTCATTTTATTTATTTATTCGCAACTACTTTACATGATTTTAATTTATATCATTTTAAAATCCACAACAATTTATTAAATTAAAGAATAAAATTTAAATATAAATTTGTATGCTCCCCATTAAATGTTTCTGGAATTGAATCCAAAGATTATGATTTTTATCCTCAATTTTGTTACAGCATAGCATATTCCTTCGAACTGTGTATGCGGGCAAAATGCATCAAAAATTTGTCCACTGACTGCAGTGAGCGTCTATGGCCTAAATCCAAGAAAGCACTTTTAAAGATATAAGCAGAAAGTATAAATCACCCAAACAATCCAACAATTGTATCAAATCCATTTAAAGCACCTCGGACCTTTACGCTTTAGAGAGTATTTCCGGCTCTACATAGCCATTTCTCAACATGTTTCCGCTCCCAAATGTGACACCCTGCAGCGTTCGAAGCTTCGAAAAATTTTACTCGTCGACCTCAGTGCGCCCCACGGTACAGGATATTTCTTCCACCGACTTCTTGCATGTCATGACAGATATCCATTATTGGTTTGTGCTGCCCCACCGTCTTCAACCCTTTCATTCTTTATTTTTGTCCTTCTATTTTTCGAGAAGTTGCTGGGAAAGTCCAAAATTTTCGAGTGGCCTTCCATTATTCGGGGTCCTGCATACGTTCGAAATGTTCGAAACGTGCAGGTTCAGAAGAAAACGATTTTGGCTCTGGGACGTGATCCCATAAGAGCGGTTAGTTTTTTTATTAATAGAAAGTTTTTGCATACCGTATTTTTGGACGTCCGTTATTTTTTCTCCCAGCGCGCATGCTCATAGGAAACTTTATTACAGATACGCATGTGCAATTTCCTATGAGCATGCACGCTAGGGAGAAAAACTAAAGGACGTCCAAATTACGGTATGCAAAAACTCTCTATTATTATCTCTAGGGTTAACTAGAGGAGACAGTGTCTAGGGTTGCTGAGGAATGGATTCCGGTTTCAAATAGTGCACTCTTGGGTCGTACATGAATAACGATGCTTTTCAGTCCGGTAATATAAGGTATTGGTAAATGCTTTAAAACTTTTTATTTGAAGCGCTTTATATTGCTTTCTTGAATAGCGAAAACCAAGAGAGTTGATCCGTTCCTTTTCAAGTAGGAAAAAAACATTTGTATTGGTTTTGGTAAGGAGATTCATTGATGCTAAATATTGACGTAAAGAAGTTGCTGCCTTCTCATATGCAGATTTAAGAGAAAAATAATGGCAGTAATTTGCATTAATAAAAAAGGTTTTTTTTATATCCAATAAAAAACAATCCAAATTGTTTAGTGCAAAAATTGTTATATAAAACGTGACTAAAAATAAATGTTTTATTTTTATTTTTATGCACTTTTTTAACAATATAGTTTAACAAATTGGATTAGTATTTAAATTTTATTCCTTTATTTACAACTACTTTAATAGATTTTCCTTTATATCATTTTAAAATCCACAATAATTTATTAAATTAAATATTAAGAAAATTTAATTATAAATTTATATTCTCCACATTAAATGTTTTTTTGAAACGAATCCAAAGCAGGAAAAATTATTTGGTACTATAAAGCATTGATAAATGTTAAAGCTTTTTATTTGAAGCGCTTTGTATTGCTTTCTTGAAAAGCGACAACCGAGAGAGTTGATCCTTTCCTTTTCAAGCAGGAAAAATTATTTGTATTGGTTATGGTAACGAGATTCATGGATGGTAAATATTAGCGTGAAGAATTCGCTGCCTTCTCATATGCAGATTGAAGAGTTAAATAATGGAGGTTACTTGCTTTAATAGAAAATAATTGTATTTTATATTTGGTAATAAAACAGTTCATATTGTTTAATACTAAAATTGATACATAAAATGTGAATAAATCTTCAATAAAATATGTCTATTTGTTTAATACTATTCATATCCGTGGTTATCTAACAGATTGCCTATAAGAACTAATAAAAATATACCGGATTAGTATTTCATTTTATTTTTTTGTTCAAAGCTACTTTAATGCAGTTTTATATATACTCAAGAGCCAAAACATTATGACCACCTCTACATTTTGCAATGAACTCGCCTGGATGACGTGGAAAGCACGTGATCAGGTGGAAGTGGTATTTAACTGGTATTAAGTGGTGGTATTAATCCATGCCAAGGCGGGTTGAAGCTGTGTTGCGCGCCAAAGGTGGGCCAACTCGTTATTGACAGGTGGTCATAATGTTTTGGCTCTTGAGTGTATATCATTTAAAATCTACAATAATTTACAAAATTGAAGATTAAGAAATATAAATTTGTATACTCCCTATTAAATATTTCAGGAAATGAATCCGAAGAGAATGATTTCTATCCCCAATTACTCTAATTACGAATAACTCACTTTAAAGTATCAAATTAATTTTATGATACCGCAAAGTTTACTGTTTTTAACTGTGCATACAGACAAAATGCATCAAATATATATCTCTACTGGCTTTAGTGAGAGTTAGTGGCCCACTTTTTGAGGAAAACTCTTTTAAATATATAACCAGAAAGCATAAATCACCCAAACCGTCCAAGAATTATATCAAATCCATTTAAAGCACCTCAGACCTTTGAGCTTTAGAGAGTATTTCCGGCTCTACGTGGCCATTTCTCAACATGCTTCCCCTCCAAAATGTAACATCCTAGAGTATTCGAAAAATATTCCTCGTCAACCTCAGTGCACCCCACGGTACATGTTTCTTCCATCGACGTCTTGCAATGCCATGACAGATATCCATTATTGGTTTGCTGCTGCCCCACCCTTTCATTCTTTTTTTTTTTCCTTCTATTTTTTAAGCAGTCGTTCGGAAAGTCCAAAATGTTATCTCTCTTCGAGTGACCTTCCATTATTCGATGTCCTGCAAACACGTTCGAAACGTGCATGTTCAGAAGAAAACGGCTTTTGGCTTCCCTTGTGACGGATCCCATAAGAGCGGTTGGTTTTTATTAATATTTTCTTTAGGGTTAACTAGAACAGACAGTGTCTAGCGTTGCTGAGGAATGGATTCCGGTTTCAAATAGTGCCCTCTTGGGGCGTATATGAGGAACGATGCTTTTCAATCCGGTAATATAAGGTATTGGTAAATGTTAAAGCTTTTTATTTGAAGCGCTTTATATTGCTTTCTTGAATAGCGAAAACTGCAGAGAGTTGATTCTTTCCTTTTCAAGCAGGAAGAATTATTTGTATTGGTTATGGCAACGAGAGAGAGTTGATCCTTTTCCTTTTCGAACGGTAAAAATTATTTGCATTGCAAATCATTGCATGGTAACAGGATTCATGGATTGTAAATATTGACATAAATTATGTCGCTACCTTCTCATATACGGATTGAAGAGATAAATAATGAAAGTAATTTGCATTAATAAAAAAAAAACATTATATTTGGTAATAAAACAATCCATATTGTTTAATACTGAAATTTATATACAAAATATGAGTAGATCGTCAATAAAATTTATCTATTTGTTTCTTACTGCTTATATACTTAGCTGTTATTTGACAATTTTGTTATAAAAACTCACAAAAATATTTTCCTCAAATTTCAGCTTTCTTTCTATTTTCTTTATTTACAGCCTTCAATCATTGAATATATGTGTTGTTGAATTATTTTGATATTGCCATTTCATTTAAATTTATATTTATCTAAAACCACATTTAATGAAGATTTTTTTAAACACTTTTAAATCCTCAAAGGACAACATGAATAATTTATCAGTCTTCTTAATATTTATTTTTATTTTCCAATATGCTTATTATTTTACATTATTTTATTATTCACTTAGTATTTTTCAATTTAAAAAAAAAAAAAAAAAAAAAAAAAAGAGGAAGACAAATCGGCCATAAGTAACTTTACCTGTTTGGAGACATCTATAGTTGAAACTAGTAAATTTAATGAAACCAAATTTTATATACAGAAAAATATGTAGAGATAAATTACCATAAAAAATATGTATTTAAAGTCAACTATAAGAGAAATTTTAGACCTCCTGTCGTGTACGTACTAAGAAATTGAAACAATTTTGATAAATGAGAAAAATATCAGCTAATATTTTCCGACGGAATGACTACCTCGTCCTCTGAAAGCCATCCCCTGTTACTTTTGACAGTAAAGGTCAAGTAATTTTAATTAATATTCCTTGTTTTTATAAATTTTTATTTGAAGTAATAATGATTAAATTTAAAAATAATAGTAAATTGGTTTACATTCTGTTGAAAATGGAAACTATAACTGAAGTACACTCACTTTTATAAACGTAATTAAATTTAAATAAATATGTAATTAAGTTTCAATTTCAATTAACTATACCATTTTCACACTTTTGTTCGTTGAATAAATAAAATTTAATGTAATTGCAAATACGTGCCTGTATAACAAAAGAAATTGGGGGAAAAAAATAATAATGCTAATCTCAAAAAAAAAAAAAAAAAAAAAAAAAATCGAAGCAAAGCAAAATAATGAGACTACTTCCCCCCCCTTTTCCAATTTCATATCTCTCATAAAAATAATCCCCTTAACTTAATCTCAAAACCCTCCCCTCCATCTCCAACAAATGCCATAAATAAATAAGAGCACATTGAGAAAAAGAAATAATAATAAATATATATATATGACACGCCAGGCGTGATCAAAAGGACCCTGTTTATGTCGTTAAGCCGTGCCGTATTAAGCGCGCAACGAAAGATGTTATTCAATATAAAATCCGAAATTGGTCAAGTCTCGATGGAAGCGGGCATTACTCTAAATGACTTTAACTCGGAAAAAAGTGTAGTAAGTGGAATAATCCATTGCAAATGACATTGATTTCCAGCACTGTCTCCAGGGAAAGTAAGGAACAAAAATGACCTCTTTCAACGATTCGAGCACACATTTGGAATCTTTCTTTAACTCGTGGAAGATGTTATGATGGATGAGTCTATATTTCAGCTCCAGTATTTTAGCCAGCCATCTTGCTTTCTGGTATTAAATTGTTTCTTAAATTCCAGTTGATGTATCGAATTCACCCACTCGCTATATGACATACAGAAATGGAACTGGATACAGAATCGAAAAGTTATTTTCTTTATATATATATATATATATTGCGTTTGGGATCTTGTTCGAGTAAAACATTTTTATTTGTTTTAATTCTCCTTTCTGCTTTCGCTTTCGGTTTCGTTGAATGTCAATAAAATTTCGCTTTTAGTTACATTGGCGCAGTTTTTTTTTCTTATCATTCTAGAGATTCAATCACGATTGCGTCAAAGTTGAGAATGTAGCAGATTTCCTCTTAGTTCTTTTTATGCTATTGCTGTATAAAAGTATACAAAATACCATAAAAAACAGCAATTAATTATTTATTAGGTTAACACTAAATATGCAGAAGAATATTTATTATAATAAAAGTATTTCAATTTGGTGTTCCACAACACTTATACAAATAACCTTTTCGTTTTGGTTGAATATCAATAAAATTATATTCTTAGTTACATGGAAGCAATTTTTTTTCTTTGCCATTCTGCTAAATTCAATCACGATTGCATCCAAGTTGCGATAGCAGTGGATTCCCTAATCGTTCTTTTTAAAATATCATTATTGTATAAAAATATACAAAATGTCATCCAAACGAATAGCATATATATATATATATATTTAGATATCTTTTAATTCAATTTTTAAATAGATATCTCATTAGCTAACACTCACTTCCATAAAATTTTTCTTTGATAAAAATATTTCCATTTTGTAGGAATTAAATCAAATTTAAAATAACGTCAAATACGTACCTGAAAAAATGGAAGCATAACAAGAAAAATTGGGAAAAAAATAACAATGCAAATTTCCAAGAAAAAAAAAACGAAGCGAAATAATGAGACCATTTTGCACCCTTTTTCCAATTTCATAAAAATAAAGCCCTTAACATAATACCTAAAACCCCCACCTCTCCAACAAATACCATAATAAATAAAAGCATAGGGAGACGAAGAAATAATAATAAATATATATTTGACACGCCAGACGTGTTTAAACGGACCCTGTTTATGTCGTTAAGCAGTGTCTTATTAAGCGCGCAACGAAAGATGTTATTCAATATAAAATCTGAAATTGATCAAGTCTCAATGGAAGCGGCCATTACTCTAAATGACTTTAACTCGGAAAAAGTGTAAGTGGAATAGTCCATTGCAAATGACATTGATTTCCAGCATAGTCTCTAGGGGGAGTGAGGAACAAAAATGACCTCTTTCAACGATTCGAGCACAAATTTGGAATCTTTCTCAACTCGTGGAAGATGTGTGATGGATGAGTGTATATTTCAGCTTTAGTATTTTGGCCAGCCATCTTGCTCTCTGGTATTAAATTCCTTCTTAAATTCCAGCTGATGTATCGAATTCACCCTCTCGCTATATGATATACAGAAATGGAACTGGATACAGAATCGAAAAAAGTTATTTTCTTTATTATATATATATATATATATATATATATTTTTGGATCTCGTTCGAGTAAAACATTTCTATTTGTTTTAATTCTCTTTTCTGCTTTCGCTTTCGGTTTTGTTGAATGTCAATAAAATTTCGTTTTTAGTTACATTGAAGCAGTTTTATTTTTTCTTATCATTCTGCGAGATTCAATCACAATTGCGTCAAAGGTGCGACAGTACTGGAGTCCACTTTCGTTTTTTTTATAATGCCATTATTGTACAAAATTATACAAAATATCATCCAAAAGAACAGCAATGAATAATTTATTATTATAACAGTCAAAATTTAGAAGAATATTTAATATATTATAGTAAAAATCTTTTAATATGGTTTTTCACGACAATTTTATAAATAACTTTTTTGGTGTTGTTGAATGTCAATAAAATTTCGTTTTTAGTTACATTGAGGCAGTTTTATTTTTTTCTTATCATTCTGCGAGATTCAATCACGATTGCGTCAAAGTTGCGATATAGAAGTGGATTCAATCTTCGTTCTTTTTATAATAGCATTACTGTACAAAAGTATACAAAATGTCTTCCACAAGATCAGTAATGAGCAATTTAAATATTTAAAAGAATATTTATTACAACAAAATATTTTAATGCTTTTCAGAACAGTTTTGCACATAGGCTTCTTTTACCAGACAGTTTCCTCTATAATTTTATAATTCTTTTTTGTTAGGCGTATTAAAAAGAGTTTTCTGCAATTCTATGAGGCATTTTGAAAAAATGTAAGAGAAATGTTTGAATAAATATTAATATGATCAAAAATAAATTACAACTCATTACGATCATATAATATATTACAAGTAAATCTGAAAGCATTAGTCTACCTATTTCCAAATTGATGCAACTTAAAATATTTTTATTTAAGATAAAAATTAATGAAACTACTATTATAAAGTTATCAATATTTCTAATATTTTAAATTAGAATTATCTGAAGTAGTATTTCTGTATTAGTGAATTAGTATGTTAGTCTATATATTATTATTTATTTGTGAATTTATATTCTTGTCTTTATAGATAATTGTAAAGTTACTACTAATTTAAAGGATTCAAAAAATTTATCGCGCAAAAAAAATATGTATATATATAAAATCCTGTATTTAAATCTAAGAAATAATCGTCCTTCTCTGGAGTAAGTTAAAATTTAATTTACGAATTTACAATATCTTTAACTGCCCATAAATTCTTCTTAAAATTAAAAACAAATTACAGCTTCATTAACCAATATATATTATATCATTTTAAAAAGGAAATAATCGCGGAAATAAATTATTGCTTATTTTATTTTACGGAATTTCTTAAAATTTTAATTTCAAAAGTATAAATTTTTTTTCTTTTGATTTTTAAAAATTTGATTTGTTAAATATATTATTGTGTTTTAATTTCAATACACAATCACATTTTCATTTCATAAAAATATTTTCATTTTGTATGAATTAAATAAAATTTAAAATAATGGCAAATACGTGCCTGAAAAAATTGAAAGTATAACAAGAGAAATTGGGAAAAAGAAATAATAATGCTAATCTCCCAGAAAAACAAAAACAAAAAAACGAAGCAAAATAATGAGACCATTTTCCCCCTTTTTCCAATTTCATATCACTCATAAAAATAACCCCCTTAACTTAATCCCTAAAACCTCCCTCCTTCTCCAACATATACCATAAATAAATAAAAGCGCAGGGAAACAAAGAAATAATAATAAATATATATATAACACATCAGACGTGATCAAAAGGACCCTGTTTATGTCGTTAAGCCACGTCATATTAAGCGCGCAACGAAAGATGTTATTCAATATAAAATCCGAAATTGATCAAGTCTCAATGGAAACGGGCATTACTCTAAATGACTTTAACTCGGAAAAAGTGTAAGTGGAATAGTCCATTGCAAATGGCATTGATTTCCAGCAACATCTCCAGGGGGAGTGAGTAACAAAAATGACCTCTTTCAACAAAAAGGTTCGATTCGAGCACACATTTGGAATCTTTCTCAACTCGTGGAAGATATTGTGATGGATGAGTGTATATTTCAGCTCCAGTATTTTGGCCAGCCATCTTGCTTTCTGGTATTAAATTCTTTCTTAAATTCCAGCTGATGTATCGAATTCACCCTCTCGTTATATGACATACAGAAATGGAACTCGATACAGAATCGAAAATAGTTATTTCCTTTATTTAATAAATATATATAGTGCGTTTTGGATTTTGTGTGAGTAAAACCTTTTTATTTGTTTTAATTCTCCTTTCTGCTGTCGCTTTCGGTTTTGTTGAATGTCCATAAAATTTCGTTTTTAGTTACAATTGAGCAGTTTTACTTTTCTTTACTGCGAGATTCAATCACGATTGCGTCAAAGTTGCAATAGTTGTGGATTCCCTCTACGCGTTTTTATAATGTTATTATTGTACAAAAGTAAACAAAATATCATAAAAAAAAAAGAACAGGAATGAGTAATTTGTTATTATAAAAGTCAAAATTTAGAAGAATATTTAATATATTATTATGCTTTTTTTACAACAGTTTTACAAATAACCTTTTAGGTTTTGTTGAATGTCAATAAAATTTTCTTTTTTACTTACAGTTACGCAGGTTTTGTTTCTTATCATTCTGCGAGATGCAATCCCGATTGCGTCAAATTTGCAATAGTAGTGGATTCCATCTTCGTTCTTTTTATAGTATCATTATGCTACAAAAGTATACAAATTGCCTTCTAAAAGGAACATCAATGAATTATTGATTATTATAATGGTAAATATTTAGAAAAGTATTTATTACATTCAAATATTTCAATGTGGTTTTTCAAAACAATTTTGCAAATCTTAAGCTTCGTCTGCCAAACAATTTCATCTAGTATTTTATAATTATTTTTTGTTAGATGTATTAAAAAAGTTTTCTGCAATTGTGTTTGATATTTTGAGAAAATTTAAGAGAATTGTTTGTGTAAATATTAGCACTCTTAGCTATGATCAAATACATTACAAGTAAATCGCAAAGCAATAATCTTCCTATTTATTAGGATTATTATTAGCACTTCTTACTATAGTCTTTCTATTATTTTATTATTACTACAACTACTAAATTGATGCAGCTTAAAAATATATTTTTTATTTTAAGATAAAAATTAGTAAAACTTCTATTTTAGAGTATTTCATTATAATATCTTAAATTATAATTATTTGTTTAATTTAGTATTTTTGTTTTTATACGTAGTTGAATAGTCGCTAATAATTCAAGGGGCTCAAAAACCTATTGTGCAAAAATAATATAAATCCTTTACTTAAATCTGAGAAACACTCTGTCTTATTTATCCGAGAGGCCACGGACGGGCGTTGGCTAAAGTGAAGTGAAGTATTTGTCTTAACAAAAGAAGATTAAACATTAATTTAAAAATTTACAATATACAAATTGTTTTTAATTTCTTTTAAAAATCACAGTCTATTAACTTTATTAACTGATATATATTATATCACTTTATAGTTAATTAATTGTAAAAATAAAATATTTTTAATTTTATTTTAGTGAATTTTCTAAATTCTTACTAAAAATGCATTAAAAATTCGTTTAAAGTTCATATTTAAAATAATATTTAATAAGTGAATATTGCTTATTATTGTAAAATGTTGCAAAATGTTTTCAAAATTATATAATATTAACAAGTTATCTGTTCAATAAAATATTATTATTTATTTTCGTCTATTCGTGAATAAGTTTTATTTTATGTTGCAAAATAAACGACTGTAACGTTTACAAAATTGCAAATAAACTAAGAATCGCAGACTGATCACTAAATGCTGAATTGCGTGCGTCAAGGAAAATAAAAACAAAGAATTTCTTAGAAGCAACACTCTCTAGGGAACCTCATAATTTCCCAGAAAGCCATACTAGCTAGTCCCATAGAACCAAAACTAGGGAGAGAGAGAAAATGTTGGTATAAATAATATTTTAAGAAGTATTTAGATTTATTTTTTTAACAATGTTGCTTCAAATAATGTAACAATTTAAACACGTAATTTTCTCGTTTAAAATACCCTGCATCAATAATACACTTTCACATAACCACTAAGTAATTTTTTTTTAAACCGAAATCACTACAATTGTAGAGACGTGAAAATAAATATGATAATAAAGTCATGCTATGTGAAAGTCTCGACATTGTTCCCTAGTTTCATTATTGTGCTATTTTCAAGAACAGATCGTTATAGTGAAAATGAATTCGATAAATAACAAAAAACTATTGATTTTAAATACCATTTTCAGTTAGTCAATTGAAAACATTGACGTAATTTTAATTCCTTTTGTTCATAATCAGTGTGTAATTATTATTTTTCAGCGTACTGAGAACTTTAACGTATACGGAATATTACAATTGCATTAAATTTTAAATAGATGTAGATGGATCCTAATGATATGTCGTTTCACAAATCTATATCCGTAAATTATAAAATCGACTGATTTAATAAAAATTTTCTAGTTATGATATCATTGTAGATTAATCACAACAATTCTTGTCACTTAATTTTGAAAAGGCTACGCATTGAAAGTTTTAAGGACTGTAATGTGCAGTTGGACAATCCGATTATAATTGGGTGTAGTTCGATTGAAATACTTGAGGCACAGGTTGGAGAACTCATAGCAAGTTTTAAAGACTGTAGTGTGAAGTTGGACAATCCGATTGTAACTGGATGTCGTTGGGTTGAAATACTTGGTGCACGGTTGGAGAACTCACTGCTTATTTACACATGCGCAAACACCACACATATGCGCAAACACCGGATACAGATCTAACACAATGAAAGACATATAATTATAGAATTTTGGGAGGATTACACTTCTATGCCGAAAACTCGATACACAAGTACGCGCGGGATGCATAAAATATACTTCCTCTCCTGTTGAGAGTCTAGACGCCAACTGATCTTACCCCTGAACGCCATAGAGAGTGATCTTGCCAATATACAGGAGAAAACATTGTTACAAGGCTAGTTGCACAGTAAATGAATAAATTCAATCTGAAAATGTGAGCTCAAGTTATATATTTTGCATTTGACTTTCTAAATGATGTTCAATGTACGTGCAATACATTAATATTTTAACTTATTTATTACCAATAAAGATGATGACAAATAAAAATGTCATTAGAGTTTATAAATATCCCCAAATTCTTTGTATATTCATAACTATAGCAACCTTATTTTTGAAAGTACAAGACTTTCTTAAAAAAAACGGACTTGATTAAACGGAATTGATTAGTAGCATGAGTAATTAATAGAAATGGAATTACAATTATATAAGCTGGTTTCTTGTTTGAATGCATTATATTATAGAATACACATCATGAAATGAATCTGAAAATGTTGCTGCAGAATACACATCATGAAAAGATCATCTCAAAATGACACTGTAGAATACGGATCATGTTAATTAAAAAAATTTGTAATTTTAAGTATTTAATTTGACTCTATGCGAATTACTATAGAATTAATTCATCTGAAAGGACTCAACTATTTTTTTTTCAAATACGCTCAAAAGCAGCTTAATAACAGCATCTTCGTCAATCACAATATTAATTTAATATATTGCATTCTCCTAGCAAATATTCTGTTAAATTTTATTTCGGATTTCTAATACTATGTATTCCCAGCGACATCGTTTTCAACAAACGAACCTCTAATTAAACACACATTATCATAATGTAATCACGATCTCCACCTATATTTGATTAAATGGTTAAATCGTCTGGAAGTAATTCCTTCAAAGACTTTTGCAGCCAACACTACAGACGCGATAACAGCAGGAGTTGCATATTATCCATTTATCTGAGTACAATGAGTAGAATTCTAAGCAGAATCGTGCCTAAGTATCTGAAACTATTGTCAGAAGGAGAAATGGTATTAATTTCTGACACTATGCTAGTATAAATATCAATAATTAATTAGAATCACCACAACAGTGTTTGCTACGTCACCTTCACAGAAAGGTTTGGCAAACCACAGTTCAGAATAGAATTATGATTGGTTGAAATATTTCATAAAATGATTGTTTGGGGGAAAGTATATACAAAGCGAATCTGCCTTTTTAAAAAAAAAAAAAAAAAAATTTTTTTTAATGCTAATTTCTTATTATTTTAATTTGAATAAAATTATTTGTTTCTTGAAACCCAAAACGTTATTTAAAAGAAAACACAAAAATTACAATTTTGAAGTATAATTAAACATTATATGAAATAAAAATGATAGGTTAACATTTTCAATTACATTTTTAATTCATGGTCTTTGTTGTTTGTATCAAGTTAAAATTTTTAAACAAAAAATTAATTAAAAAAACATAATAAAAAAGTATTATCTCAAATATGAAACGAATAATTTAAGTTAAATAATAGTTATTAATTATTTTATTTAAATTTTCAAATTTCTTTTGTGTTAATTGCTCTTATTCTATGAAAATAAAGTTGAAGGGAAAATAAAGGTATATGTGTAGAAAAAAAAAATGTTTTGTGCTGTCAATATATAGAATTAACAGTACACAAAACTGAAAAACAAAACTGCAGAAAGAAAACATATCTTGTCCCGAAATCTGCCAGTAGGCAGATGGCCTTGACTTACCATGGAGCTGTTGAGCCCAATGAAGAATAAAGAAGAAAACAAACATTTTTTTTCCTATAAAATTATGGATATAAAATATAAAATATATATAAAATTATCAAGCATCATATAACTTTAAAAAGATTGAACCACAAATAACCTGCGCTCATTATCACGGAAATAAATAAATGTCATTTTTCTTTATTTTTATGAACATTTTTTTAACAATATAGGTTAAAAATCTGGATTAGTGTATTTAACTTTTTTCCTTTATTCAGAACTACTTTAAAAGATTTTTATTTACATCATATAAAATCTACGATAATTTATTAAATAAAAGATTAAGAAAATTTAAATATATATCTGTACGATCCCTATTAAATGTTCTTTCAAATCAATCCAAAGATAATGATTTTTATCCCAAATTAAGATAACTACTCTACGAATAACTCACATTAAGTCATTAATTTAATTATATGGTACAGCAAAGTTTATTCTTTCTAGACATGTATACAGTTAAAATGCATAAAAACTATCTACAGACTTCAGTGAGTGTATGTGGCCTACTTTTGAGGAATCCAAGAAAACTCTTTTAAGGATATAAGCAGAAAGCATAAATCGCCCAAACCGTCCAACAATTGTATCAGATCCATTTAAAGCATCTCAGACCTTTACGCTTTAGAGAGTATTTCCGGCTCTACATAGCCATTTCTCAACATGCTTCTGCTTCCAAATGTGACACCCTAGAGCGTTCGAAGCTTCGAAAAATATTCCTCGTCAACCGCACTGCAATCCACGGTACAGGATATTTCTTCCACCGACGTCTTGCCATGTCATGGCAGATATCCATTATTGGTTTGCTGCTGCCCCGCCCTCTTCAACCCTTTCATTATTTATTTATTTTTTTATTTTCTAAGAAGTTGTTCGAAAAGTCCAAAATTTTCTCTCTGTTTGAATGGCCTTCCATTATTCGGGGTCCTGCATACACGTTCGAAATGTTCGAAATGTGCAGGTTGAGAAGAAAACGATTTTGGCTTCCCCTGTGACGTGATCCCATAAGAGCGGTTGTTTTTCATTAATAATAGAGAGTTTTTGCATGCCGTACGTTAGTTACCGTAGGACGTCCGTTAGCGTTTTCTCAGCTCAGTTTCCTATGAGCATGCGTGCTAGGGAGAAAAAGCTAACGGACGTCCTACGGTAACTAACGTACGATATGCAAAAATTCTCTATTTTCTTTAGGGTTAACTATAGCAGACAGTGTATAGCGTTGCTGAGAAATGGATTCCGGTATCAAATAGTGCCCTCTTGGGGCGTATATGAGTAACGATGCTTTTCAATCCGGTAATATAAGTTATTGGTAAATGCTTTTATGCTTTGTACGTGGAAAGTTTTATATTGCTTTCTTGAATAGCGAAAACCGAGAGAGTAGATCTTTTCCTTTTGAAGCAGGAAGAATTATTTGTATTGGTTATGGTAACGAGATTCATGGATGGCAAAGGATTCATCATGACGTTAAGGAAGTCGCTGCTTTCTCATATGCAGATTGAAGAGATAAACAATGAAAGTAATTTGCATTAATATAAAAAAGGTTTTTTATATATTTGGTAATAAAACAGTCCATATTGTTTAATACAAAAATTGATCTATAAAAAGGGAATATATTGTCAATAATAAACAAATGTTATTTTTATTTATTTTTATGCATTTATTTTTAACAATGTAGGTTAAAAAACTAGATTAGTAAATCAATTTATTTCTTTTATCACAATTGTTTTAATAGAGTTTTATTTATATCATTTAAAATCTACAATAATTTATTAATAAAAATATCATTTAAATCTACTTATCTCTATCTTATCTAATATCATTTAAATCTAATTATTATTTATATTATTTTAAATCTACAGTAATTTATTAAATAAAAAATTAAGAAAATTTAAATATAAATTTGTATGTTCCCATTAAATATTTTTCTGAAATGAATCCAAATATAAGTATTTCTACCCCCAATTAATCTAACTGATATTACCTCGGATAAAAGCATGAAATTAAATTAGTTACAGCAAAGTTTATTCTTTCTAACTGTCTATACGGACAAAATGAATCAAAAATTTAATGGCTTCAGTGAGAGTCTGTGGCCTACTTTTGAGTAATACTCTTTAAAAGATATAAAAAGAAGGCATAAATCGCCCAAACCGTCTAACAATTGTATCAAATCCATTTAAAGCACCTCAGACACATACACTTTAGAGAATTTTTCCGGCTCTACATAGTCATTTCTCAACATGCTTCCGCTCCCAAATGTGACACCCTGGAGCGTTCGAAGCTTCGAAAAATATTCCTCGTCAACCTCACTGCACCCCACGATACGGGATATTTCTTCCACCGACGCCTTACCATGCCATGACAGATATCCATTATTGGTTTGCTGCTGCCCCACCCTCTTCAACCCTTTCATTCTTATTTTTTAAGAAGTCGTTCGGAAACTCCAAAATTTTCTCTCTGTTCGAGTGGCCTTGCATTATTCGTGGTCCTGCATACTACACGTTCGAAATGTTCGAAACGTGCAGGTTCAGAAAAAAACGATTTTGGCCTCCCCGGTGACGTGATCCTATAAGAGCGGTTGGTTCTTATTAATATTTTCTTTAGGGTTAACTAGAGCAGACAGTGTCTACCGTTGCTGAGAAATGAATTCCGTTTTCCAATAGTGCCCTCTTGGGGCGTATATGAGTAACGATGCTTTTCAATCCGGTAATATAAGGTATTGGTAAACGTTAAACCTTTTTAGGTGAAGCGCTTTATATTGCTTTCTTGAATATCGAAAATCAAAAGGGTTGATCCTTTCCTTTTCAAGTAAGAAAAATTATTTGTATTGGTTATGGTAACGAGATTCATGTAAGGTATATATTGACTAAGGAAGTTGCTAACTTCTCATATGCCGAATAATGAGATTAATAATAAAAGTAATTTGCATTAATAGAAATTTTTTTTTTAATATTTGCTAATAAAACAGTCCATATTGTTTAGTACTAAAACTGATATAAGAAATATAAATAAATAAATAATAAAATATATTTATTCGTTGATTACTATTTATATCCTTGGCTCTTATCTAACAATTTTCTGATAAGAACTGAACAAAATATACTGGTTTAGTATTTCATTTTATTTCTTTATTCACAACTACTTTAATAAATTTCTATTTATATCATTTTACAATCTAAAATAATTTGTTAAATTACAGATTAAGAAATTTTTAATATAAATTTATATTCCCCATATCAAATAATTTTTGAAAGGAATCCAAAGATACCTAAATAAGTTACCTAAAGATCCAAAGATTTCTATCTTCAATCAAGCTAACTTCCAATAACTCGCATTAAAACAATACATAAATTTTGTTGCAGCAAAGTTTATTCCTTTTAACAGTGTATAAGGAAGAAATGCTTCGAAATCTCTCTACTGGCTTCAGTGAGAGTCAAACTTCGAAAAATATTCCTCGTCAACCTCACAGCATCCCACGGTACAGGGTATTTCTTCCACCGACGTTTTGCCATGTCATGAGAGATATCTATTATTGGTTTGCTGCTGCCCCACCCTCTTCAACCCTTTCATTCTTATTTTTTTTACTTCTATTTTTTAAGAAGTCGTTCAGAAAGTCCAAAATTTTCTCTCTGTTCGAGTGGCCTTCCATTTTTCGGGGTCCTGCATACACGTTCGAAATGTTCGAAACGTGCAGGTTCAGAAGAAAACGATTTTGTGACGTGATCCTATAAGAGCGGTTGGTTTTAATTAATATTTTCTTTAGGGTTAACTAGAGCAGACAGTGTCTGGCGTTGCTGAGAAATGGATTCCGGTTTCAAATAGTGCCCTCTTGGGGCGTATATGAGTAACGATGCTTTTCAATCCGGTAATATAAGGTGAAAGCTTATATTACCGGACTAAGAGCTTTTTATTTGAAACGCTTTATATTGCTCTGTCTAATAGCGAAAACCGAGAGAGTTGATCTTTACGTTTCAAATAGGAAATATTATTTGTATGGGCAATATTGACGAGATTCATGGATGGTAAATATGGACGTAAGGAAGTCTCGGCCCTTTCATATGCAGATTGAAGAGATAAATAATGAAAGTAATTTGCATTAATAGAAAAAAAATATTTTTCATGTTGTTAATAAAACAATCCATATTGTTTAATACAAAAATTGATCTATAAAATATAAATAAATTGTCAATAATAAATAAATGTTATTTTTATGCACTTTTTAATGATATAGGTTAAAAAATATTAGTATTTGACTTTATTTTTTTATTCACAATTGTTTCATAGAGTTTTATTTACATCATTTAAAATCTGCAATAATTTATTAAATTAAAGATTAAGAAAATTTAAATGTAAATTGATGTGTGCCGCATTATATAAATTTCGCATTCTGAAATGGATCAAAATATAAGGTTTTCTATTCCCAATTAGCCTAACTGCTAATAACACACATTAAAGCATTAAGTTAATTTTATGATTCAGCAAAGCTTATTCTTTCTAAATGTGTATATGGACAAAATGCATCAAAAATTTCTCTACTGGCTTTAGTGAGAGTCTGTGGCCCACTTTAGAGGAATTCAAGAAAACTCTTTTAAAGATATAACCAGAAAGCAAAAATCACCCAAACCGTTTAACAATTGTACGAAATCCATTTAAAGCACCTCAGAGCTTTACGCTTTAGAGAGTATTTCCGGTTCTGCACAGCCATTTCTCAACATGCTTCCGCTCCCAAATCTGACACCCTAGAGCGTTCAAAGCTTCGAAAAATAGTACTCGTCAACCTCACTGCACTCTACGGTACAGGATATTTCTTCCACAGAAGCCTTGCCATGTCATGACAGGTATCCATTATTGGTTTGCTGCTGCCCCATCCCCTCTTCAACCCTTTCATTTTCCTTATTTTTTTTATATAAGTCGAAAGAAGAAAGAAGAACACAAGAAGTCACAAGAAGTCGTTAGGAAAGTCCAAATTTTTCTCTCTGTTTGAGTGGCCTTCCTTATTCGGGGTCCTGTATACACGTTCGAAATTTTCGAAACGTGCAGGTTCAGAAGAAAACGATTTTGGCTTCCCCCGTGACGTGATCCCATAAGAGCGGTTGTTTTTCATTAATATTTTATTTAGGGTTAACTAGAGCAGACAGTGTCTAGCGTTGCTGAGAAGTGGATTCCGGTTTCAAATAATTGATGAAGCACACAATGAAACACCTGTAGCTATTGACCACTGTGCTCCCAATTGTCTAGAGGAAGCTGTACGGTCCTCTCAGCGCCATGCGGACCATGTGTCTATCATCGCGAGCTGGCGTCACATTTCGGGGTCCATTCCCAGATTTCCGAGTTGTCCGACACTCGTCCGTTCAGTACTTCCAAAGACGCATCACTGTGCTGCTGTTACGCTGCACACGAGTGGCTACTGCGCGATAAGACAATCCAGCTTCACGAAGGCCGATGATTCTCCCCCGTTCTAACTCTGTAAGTTGTTCAAATCTCGCTCTCTTTCATCGAAGAGGCATTAGTAACGATTGAGCTAACGTTTACTACTAGCAGATAACCACCGATAAACATACACGCCTCGCTACAGCCGTCTATTTATTCGGATCCATCCGCCGTTCAGAGGGCCCTGCTCAGCATACGCATGCGCTACGGATTTTAAATTCTAATCATTTGCATATCATGCACTAATTTGCATTTCCTGAAAATTTCAGCACACTCGCGTAAGTCGTTCATGGTGTTGCAATTTTCACAAGCATGAGTTTATGTACTCCATTAAATTCTTCTACTTAAATAAATCAAATATAATAATTTTTGTCACTAATTAACTAACCAGCCCAGGTAACACATATTAAAACATTAAATTAATTTGTTACAGCAAAGCGTATTCTTTCTAGCTGAGTATACGGACAAAATGCATCAAATTTCTCTCTACTGGCTTCAGTGAGAGTCTGTGACCTGCTTTTCAGGAATCCAAGAAAACTCTTTTAAAGATATAACCAGAAAGCATAAATCTACCAAACATCCCAACAATTCTATGAAATCCATTTAAAGCACCTCAGACCATTACGCTTTAGTGAGCATTTCCAGCTCTACATAGCCATTTCTCTACATGCTTCCGCTCCTAAATGTGACACCCTGCAGCGTTCAAAGGTTGGAAAAATATTCCTCGTGAACCTCGCTGCACCCCAGCGTACTGGATATTTCTTCCGCTGACGTCTTGCCATGTCATGACAGATTTCCATTATTTGTTTGCTGCTGCCCCAGCCCCTTCAACCCTTTCATTCTTTCTTTTTTTTCCTTCTATTTTTTAAGAAGTCATTCGGAAAGTCCAAAATTTTCTCTCTGTTCTAGTGGCCTTCCATTATTTAGGGTCCTTCATAAACGTTCGAAATGTACGAAACGTGCAGGTTGAGAAGAAAACGATTTTGGCTGCCCCTGTGACGTGATCCCATAAGTGCGGTGGGTTTTTATTAATATTTTCTTGAAGGTTAACTAGAGCAGACAGTGTCTAGCGTTGTCTGAGAAATGGATCCCGGTTTCAAATAGTGCTCTCTTGGGGCGTATACGAGTAACGATGCTTTTCAATCCGGTAATATAAGGTATTGGTAAATGCTTTAAAGCTTTTTATTTGAAACGCTTTATATTGCTTTCTTGACTAGCGAAAACCGAGAGAATTGATCCTTTCCTTTTCAAGAAGGAAAAATTATTTGTATTGGTTCTGGTAACGAGATTCATGGATGGTAAATAATGACGTAGGGAAGTCGCTGCGTTCTCATATGCAGATGGAAGAGATAAATAATGAAAATTATTTGCATTATTGAAAAAAAAAAGGTTTTTAAATTTTTATAAAACAATCCATTTTATTTAATACTAAAATTTATATACAGAATATGAATAGATCGTCAATAAAATATATCTATTTGTTTAATACTACTTATACCCTTGAATATTCTCTGACAATTTTCTTATAAAAACTGAGAAAAATATATTTTTTTCAAAGTTCAAAGATAAATAATAATCTTCAAAATAATAATTAGCCATTAAATTTTTACGTATTTCTCAGAATATTTAATGAAAAAATAATTAAGGTAATAAAAATTTTAATTTCAGTCTGATTGAATTTGAAACTCATTAAATGATAAACAAAATTCACTTTAATAGAAGTGAAAAGGATTTTGATGGTAAGATTCCCTCAATCATTGAATATATGTGTTGTTTAATTATTATGATATTGCCAATTCATTTAAATATTTCTTTATCTAAAACCACATTTAATTAATTATTATTTTATATTATTTTCTTATTCACAATATATATACTGCGTTTTGGATGATGTTCGAGTAAAACATATTTATATGTTTTAAATCTCCTTTCTGCTCTCGCTTTCGGTTTTGTTGAATGTCAATAAAATTTCGTTTTTAGTTACATTGGCGCAGTGTTTTTTTCTTTTTTTTTTCATACTTCGAGATTCAATCACGATTGCGTCAAAGTTTTCAGTTTTCAGTTCAACAGTTTTTTTACAACAGTTTAACAAATAACCTTTTCGGTTTTGTAGAATGTCAATAAAGTTTCGTTTTTAGTTAAGTTGGCGCAGTTTATTTTTTTCTTATCATTCTGCGAGATTCAATCACGATTTCGTCAAAGTTGCGATAGTAGAGAATTCCCTGTTCGGTTTTTTATAGTCATTACTGTATAAGTTATACAAAATGTAAACCAAACGGACTGCAATAAATACATTATTTTTATAATAGTCAACATTTAGAAGAATATTTAATATATTATAATACGTTTTTTTACAACAGTTTAACAAATAACCTTTTCGGTTTCGTAGAATGTCAATAAAGTTTCGTTTTTAGTTACATTGGCGCAGTTTATTTTTTTCTTATCATTCTGCGAGATTCAATCACGATTTCGTCAAAGTTTCGATGGTACCGGATTCCCTCTTAGTTCTTTTTATGTCATTGTTGTATAAACGTATACAAAATGTCATTCAAAAGAACAGCAATGAATAATTAATTATTATAACAATTAAATATTAGAAGAATATTTATTATATTATAGTAAAAATTAGCTTCAATTTCAATTGGCTATGACATTTTTATTTCATAAGAATATTTTCATTTTGTAGAAATTAAATAAAATTTAAAATAACTAAAAGTGTCTAACTAAGTGTCTAAAAAAAAGGGAAATTTCAACAAGAGAAATCGGGAAAAAGGAATAATAATGCTATTCTCTAAGAACAAAAAAAATAAATAAAACGAAGCGAAATAATGAGACCATTTTACCTCCTTCAGCAATTTCATATCTCTCATAAAAATAATCACCTTAACATAATCCCTATAACACCCCTCCCACTCCAACAAATACTATGATAAAATAAAAGCGGAGAGAGAAAAGAAATAATAATAAATATATATATGACATGCCAGACGTGATCAAAAGGACCCTGTATATGTCGTTAAGCCATGTCATATTAAGCGCGGAACGAAAGACGTTATTCAATATAAAATCCGAAATTGATCAAGTCTCAATGGAAGCGGGCATTACTCTAAATGACTTTAACTCGGAAAAAGTATAGTAAGTGGAATAGTCCATTGCAAATGACATTGATTTCCAGCAACATCTCCAAGGTGAGTGAGGAACAAAAATGACCTCTTTCAACGGAAATTTTCGATTCGAGCACACATTTGGAATCTTTCTTTAACTCGTGGAAGATATTATGATGGATGAGTATATATTTCAGCTCCAGTATTCCGGCCAGCCATCTTGCTTTCTAGTATTAAATTCTTTCTTAAATTCCAGCTGATGTATCGAAATCACCCTCTCGCTACCATACAGAAATGGAACTGGATACAGAATCGAAAAAAGTTATTTTCTTTATTGTATATATATATTTATATATTGCGTTTCGGATCTTGTTGGAGTAAAACATTTTTATTTCTTTTAATTCTCCTTTCCGCTTTCGTTTTCGGTTTTGATGAATGTCAATAAAATTTCGTTTTTAGTTACACTGGCGCATTTTTTTTTCCTTATCATTCTGCGAGATTCAATCACGATTGCGTCAAAGTTGCAAAAGTATTAGATTCCCTATTCGTTTTTTTTATAATGCCATTGCTGTACAAAAGTATTCAAATAATCGAAAAGAATCGCAATTAACCATTTATTATTATGACAGTAAATATTTAGAAGAATATTTTTTACAAAAAAGTATTTCAATGGGTTTTTTCGGAACAGTTTTACAAATAACCTCTTACCAAAGAATTTCATTTATAATAGTATAATTAGTGTTTGTTAGGTATATAAAAAAGGTTTTCTGCAATGCTGTTTGTGATTTTGAGAAAATGTAAAATAAATGTTTGTGTAAATATTAGCATACTTAATTATGGTATATTTATTAGCATACTTAGTTATACATTACAAATAAATCGGAAAGCACGTCTTCCTACTTTCAAATTAATGCAGCTTAAAAATATTTTGTTTTTTATTTAAGGAAACAAAATGTCTAAGACATGTATTTTAGAGTATCAATATTTCATTATAATATCTTAAATTCAAATTATTTGTTTAGTGTATTATTTTTGTCTTTATAGATCGTGAAAAGTCGCTGTTAATTTAAGGGATTCAAAATCTTATCGTGCGAAAATAACATAAGACCCCGCACTTAAATCTAAGAAACAATCTTTCTTATTTGACTCAAAGAATGGTAAACACTTAATTTAAAAATTTACAATATCTTTGACTCCACACAAATTCTTTTTAATTAAAAAAAAATCCAATATAAACCATAGCAGTTTAACAGTGAATTGATTATAGAAATAAATTATTTTTTTATTTTATTTTATGGAATTTTCTAAAATCTTATTAAAATTGCATGAGCACACATTTTTTTTCTTATGCCATTTGGTGGACAGCAACATCTATACCAAGTCTAAGAACTAAGGTTGTGTCATGGCCTTCCATGAGACCACCTGGACAGCTTCTGTTGGGATAGAACATACGCAGGCAGAAGTCTGATATTTCTCCGTGACGCAGAAGAACGAAGGCAGTGCCTTCCGGGAGGACTTTTAAGGGAAACTACCGCATTCGCGTATCGTATTGGAGAAAACCCCAAAAATCCGACTAATGAGGCAAGATGCTGAATATCTCAAACGTTATCGAATCCTGCTTATTGAAACAGTGTTGACAACAAAAATAGCAGCGGATAGAAGTGCCTCAATAATGTTCACCAACTGCTTGCGTTGCCACTGAGCCACAAGTCATTCGCGTAAAGTATATATAAAATAATCGCTATAAATTTATATTTAAAATAATATTCAATCATTCAATTTTGCTTAATTCTGTAAAATGGTGCTTCATAACAGAACAAAAATAATAGTTATTATTTTCAAAATTATATAGTATTAAGAAGTTATCTGTTCAGGAAAATATTATTATGTTTATTTTTGTCTATTAGTAAAAAAAAATTATTATTTTATGTTGCAAAATAAACTTCTGTAACGTTTACAAAATTACAAATAAACTAAGAATCGCAGACTGATCGCTAAGTGCTGAATTGCGTGCGTCAAGGAAAATAAAAACAATGAATTTCTTAGAAGCAACACTCCTAGGGATCCTCGTAATTTCCCAGAAAAGCCATACTAGCTAGTCCCATAGAACCACAACTAGGAGAGAGAGAGAAAATGTTGGTATAAATAATATTTTAAGAAGTATTTAGATTTCTTTTTTTGTACATTGTTGTTTCAAATAATGTAACAATTTACACACGTAATTTTCTCGTTTAAAGCACCCTTCATCAATAATACACTTTTTCCATAACAGCTAAGTAATTTTTTTAAACCGAAATCACTACAATTACAGAGACGGGAAAATAAATATGATAATAAAGTCATGCTATGTGAAAGTCACGACATTGTTCACTAGGCTAATTATTGTGCTGTTCTCAAGAACAGATCGTGATAGGGAAAATGAATTTGATAAATAACAAAAAAACTACCTGTGATTTTAAGTAGCATTTTCAATAAGTCAATGGATAGTTTTCACTTCCTTTTAATTGTTCTTGCTTATAATCATTATATAGTTGATATATTTCAGCTTATTGAGAACCTTAAGGTATTCTGAATATTACAATTGCATTATATTTTAAATAGATGTATCTGGATCTTAATACTATGTCGTTTCACAAATCTATATCTATACCGTTAGCGGAGGAAGCAAGATTACAAGACTAGTTGCACAGTAAATCAATAAATTCAATTTGAAAGTGTGAGATCAATTTATTTACTTCGCATTTGACTCTCTAAACGATGCTCAATGTGTATATAAGCAGCATATATTAATATTTTAACGTGTGTATTATCAAATTGATGATACATAAAAAACCTCAATTCCTAAATATTGCAAACCATATTTTTTTAACTACAGAACTTTCTTATAAAATGTTTTGAAAATTATTCCGGGACTTGATTTGAATGGAATTAGTAATGAGTAATTAGTGTAATGAGTAACTAATAGAAAAGGAATTACATATATATAGGCTGCTTTCTTATTTGTACGAATGAGGCTGTAGAATGCACCTCATACTAATTTAACAAATTTATAATTTAAATGATTTGATTTGACTCCATCCAAAATGCCATACAATAACTATCCTGTATTAATTCATCTGAAAGGACTTATTAAGTATAGCACATCAATTTTTTTTCAGTAAGCACAAATACTTTAATTACAGCAGCTTCTACAATGATAATATAAATGAATATATTTCATTCTCCTAGCAAATATTCCGTTGAATTTTATTTCGAATTTTTAATACTATGTATTCCCGGCGACGTCGTTTTCAACAAACGAACCTCTAATTAAACACACATTATCATAATGTAATCACGATCTCAGCCTATATTTGATTAAATGGTTAAATCGTCTTGAAGTAATTCCTTCAAAGACTTTTGCAGCCAACACTACAGACGCGATAACAGCAGGAGTTGCATATTATCCATTTATCTGAGTACAATGAGTAGAATTCTAAGCAGAATCGTGCCTAAGTATCTGAAACTATTGACAGAAGGAGGAATAGTATTAATTTCTGACGCTATGTTAGTATAAATATCAGTAATTAATTATAATCACCACAACAGTGTTTGCTACATCACCTTCACAGAAAGGTTTGGCAAACCACTGTTCTGAATAGAATTATGTTCGTTGAAATATATCATAAAATGATTGTTTCAGAAAAGCATCTGCAAAGCGAATCTGACTATTTTTAATTTTTCAAAACGTCAATTTCTTAATATTTTAATTTGAAGAAATTATAATTTTGAAACATAATTTCTTCATTATACTTGAAAAAAAAAATTATAATTTTGAAGTATAATTAAATAATATATGAAATAAAAATGACAATGGAATATTTTTTTTTTTTTAAATTTAATCTCTGTGTTTTTGTTATCCAGTTAAAAATTTTAAACAACAATTGATGCAATACAAAACGTAATAAAAAAAATATTATCACAAATTACTTGTAAATATGAAAGCATAATGTCAGTCAGTTAATAGTTTTTATTCTTTAAATTAATCATACTTTTCATTGTGTTAATTGCTCTTATTCTATGAAAATACAGTTGAAGGGAAAATGAAGGTAAATGTATAAAAAAATGTTTTGTGCTGTCAACATATAAGGTTAACAGTACACAAAAACAAAACTGTAGAAAGAACACATCTCCTGTCTTGAAATCTGCCAAGGCAGACAGCCTTGTCACACCATGGGGCTGTTGCTGTCAACAAGAATGAAATATACTAAAATTTTTTCCTATATAATTATTGAGCAACAAGCATCATATTATTTTAAAAAGATTGATTCATAAACAACTACACTCATTTTCATCAATATAAATAAATGCTATTACTCTTAATTTTTATGAACATTTTTTTAACAACTTAGGTAAAAAATTGTATTACTATTTCAATTTATTTCTTAATTCACAACTATTTTAATAAAGTATTATTTACATCATATAAAATCTACCATAATTTATTAAATAAAAGATTAAGAAAATTTAAATATATATTTGTGCGAACCTCATTAAATGTTTTAGGAAAAGAATCTAAAGAAAATGATTTCTATCTCCAATTAAATTAACTGCTAATAACCCACATTAAAGCATTAAGGTAATTTTATGATTCAACAAAGTTTATTCCTAACTGTGTATGCGGACAGAATACATAAAAAATCCCTCCACTCTCTTCAGTGAGAGTCTGCGGCCCACTTTAGAGATTTCCAAGAAAACTATTTTAAAGATATGAGCAGAAAGCATAAATCGTCCAAACTGTCCAACAATTGTATCAAATCCATTTAAAGCACCTCAGACCTTTGCGCTTCAGAGAGTATTTCCGGCTCTACATAGCCATTTCGTAACATGCTTCCGCTCTCAAATGTGACACCCTACAGCGTTCGAAGCTTCGAAAAATATTCCTTGTCAACTTCACTGCACGCCACGGTACAGGATATTTCTTCCACCGACGTCTTGCCATGTCATGACAGATATCCATTATTGGTTTGCTGCTGCCCCACCCCCTCAACCCTTTCATTCTTATTTTTATTTCCTATTTTTTAAGAAGTCGTTCGGAAAGTCCAAAATTTTCTCTGTGTTTGAGTGACCTTACATTATTCGGGGTCCTGTATACACGTTCGAAATGTTCGAAACGTGCAGGTTCAGAAGAAAACGATTTTGGCTTCCCCTGTGACGGGATTCCATAAGAGCGGCTGGATTTTTATTAATATTTTCTTTACGGTTAACTAGAACAGACAGTGTCTGGCGTTGCTGAGAAATGGATTCAGGTTTCAAATAATGGCCTCTTGAGCGTATATGAGTAACGATGATTTTCAATCCGGTAATATAAGGTATTGGTCGGGCCAGATGGTCAATAACGACCATTTAACAAGAATTTTAATCTCGTTATCTCTCCTTGGAGATTTATGGACGGGGGTGCAATCGCCCCTTCCCCTGAAAATCAGCTATAAAATAAAGGTGGTGGACATCGCAAAAAGAGAGAGGGAAGGAGGAACCCAGACTAGAGAGCAAGATGTAGAAGGACTGAAGAAGGTGATGACGAAGGGAGGGAGCTGCCCCAAGCTTCGTAATGAAGTGCTGGAGGGCCGAGGAGAGACGTGGCCCGACATGGTCTCCGAGTGAAAGACCAAGTCTAGAGACCTCATGCCCGACGCAAAAGCCTAATTAAACGGTTGGCCCTTGCTACCACGAACTTTGAACAGTGATCCTAGATTTCTTTCGTCAGACTCTCGGCTTGAACGAGTTAGCTGAAGATCCTCTGGCTACAACGTCTTTAGGAAAGGGAAAATTCTTTTCCTTACTACATGATATGGACAAGTTTCCCCTGGTCTCCTGCCCGATACAAGAGTCCCATGAGCGGTTGGCTCCCCTGCTGCCAAGACTTTGAACAATGGTGCGTATAGAACATTAATAACACTGAATCTTTAAGATTGAAAGAAAAAAAATGGGAGCCCCTCTTTCCCAGCTCGTGTCAAGTTATGAATTGTAAGGTCTATCACCATATTATTTTATTATTAAATATTAATTTAGAATTGCGGCAACTTGTATAAGTTACATTTATATTAATGCATTTTCCGAATTTCACAGTTACTTAGATAAGATTAATTGCAAGACTTATTACAACCTAAAATTTGTAAATAATAATAAGTTCACTTTTGCTTATATTTAAAATTATGAATTTGTTTGTGAATTATTTCATGTGAGTGCGTTTCCTTTTCTAATTATATAAGTCTCTGAAGGCCTACGAACTTGTTGAATTAAAATGTGGTATGGGTTATTGCAGTTATGCATAATGGTTATCGTGTGTGTTAAGTAAACGGTGTAGTTAGTTGTTTCCAGAATCAGGTTTTTGCTTAAGTTTAAGTTTAAAAGTAAATGACAACATCACACATCTACCAAGGACTTGTGGCATCCATGCCAAGGCGGGTTGAAGCTGTGTTGCGCGCCAAAGGTGGGCCAACTCGTTATGTCATGGTCTCGTTATGACAGGTGGACATAAGGTTTTGGGTCTTGAGTGTATATATATATATATAATACTTGTAAATAAAATTTAAGTGTCCTCATGAGCCTGAAAGTGACCCATAGGTCTAGTATAGGCCGAGATTTTACTCTATATTATATCAGTTTAACAATTAATTGTTTAAAAGATATTTGATTTTATGGAATTTTCTAAAATATTATTAAAAAAGCACAAAAAAGTCGCTTAAAATATTCAAAATAATATGTAATAATTGAATTTTCCTTATTCCTGTAAAATGTTGCAACATTAAATAAAAAAAAATAGTTGTTCTTATTTTCAAAATTATATAGTATTAACAAGTTATCTGTTTATTAAAATATGTTATTATATTTTATTTTTGTTTATTCGTAAAAAAGTTTTATTTTATGTTTCAAAATAAACTTATGTAATGTTTACAAAATTGCAAATAAACTAAGAATCGCAGATTGATCGCTAAGTGCTGTATTGCGTGCGTCAAGGAAAATAAAAACAATGAATTTCTTAGAAGCAACACTTTCTAGGGAACCTCATAATTTCCCAGAAAGCCATACTAGCGAGTCCCATAGAACCACAACTAGGAGTGAGAGAAAATGTTCGGTATACATAATATTTTAAGAAGTATTTAGATTTCTTTTTTTTTACAATGTTGCTTCAAATAATGTAACAATTTACACACGTAATTTTCTCGTTTGAAACACCCTTCATCAATAATAAACTTTTCTATAACCACTAGGTAATTTTTTTAAACCGAAATCGCTACAATTGCAGAGACGTGAAAATAAATATGATAATAAAGTCATGCTATGTGAAAGTCACCACATTGTACACTAGGTTAATAAATGTGCTATTTTCAAAAACAGATCGTGAGAGTGAAAATAAATTCGATAAATAGCAAAAAACTATTGATTTTAAATACCATTTTCAGTAAGTCAATTGAAAACACTAACGTAATTTTAATTCATTTTGTTCATAATCAGTATGTAATTATTATTTTTCAGATTACTGAGAATCTTATAGTATTTGGAATATTGTAATTGCATTATTTTTAAATAGATGTATCTGGATTTTATTATGTCGTTTCACCAATCTATATCGGCTGATAGAGTAAAAAATTTCTAGTTATGATATCATTATAGATTAATTACAACAATTATTGTCACTTAATTTTGAAAAGGCTACGCATTGCAAGTTTTAAAGACTGTAATGTGCAGGTTGGACAATACGATTGTAATTGAGTGTGGTTGAGTTGCAATACTTGAGACACAGTTGGAGAACTCCCAGCTTTACATACACAAGCACAAATACCACACATATACAACTAAAATGTTACAATATGTAGCACATTTAAAGACATACAATTATACATTCGTGAAAGGGTTAAACTTCTAAGTCGAAAACACGATACTCAGGTAGGCGCGCGATGCGCGAAATATACTTCCTATCCTGTAAGACAATTAACCATTTCTCCTGAATGCCAAAGGCAGCGCTTACGCCAATCCATTAGCGGAGCACATCATAGAATACACATTAGAAATTAGAATACACATTAGAATTAGAATACATATCATGAAATGTTCATCTCAAAATGATGCTGTAGAAGACACACCATGAAATGTTCATCTCAAAATGATGCTGTAGAACACTTCATGAAATGATTATCTCAAAATGATGCTATAGAATATATAACATGAAATGATCATCTCAAAATGATGCTGTAGAATACACATCATGAAATTATCATCTGAAACAGATGCTGTAGAACATACATGAAGTTAATTTAACAACTTTTTAATTTAAAGTAGTTAATTTGACTCGAGTAAAATGTCATAAAGTACCTATCTTAAATTAAATTAATCTGAAAGGACTTACTATAACTCAACTATTTTTTTTTTTTCAAAAACGTTTAAAGGTAGTTTAATAACAGCATCTTCTTCACTTATAATATGAATTAATATATTGCCTTCCCCTAGCAAATATTCTGCTAAATTTTATTTTGAATTTCTAAAACTATGTATTACCAGCGACGTCGTTTTCAACAAACGAACCTCTAATTAAACACAGATTATCGTAATGTAATCACGATCTCCACCTATATTTGATTAAATGGTTAAATCGTCTTGAAGTAATTCCTTCAAAGACTTTTGCAGCCAACACTACAGACGCGACAACAACAGGAGTTGCATATTATCCATTTATCTGGGTACAAGGAGTAGAATTCTAAGCAGAATCGTGCCTAAGTATCTGAAACTATTGTCAGAAGGAGGAATGGTATTAATTTCTGACACTATGCTAGTATAAATATCAGTAATTAATTAGAATCACCACAACAGTATTTGCTACGTCACCTTCACAGAAAGGTTTGGCAAACCTTTATTCTGAATAGAATTATGATTGGTTGAAATATTTCATGAAATGATTGTTTGGGGGAAGTATATACAAAGCGATTCTGAATTTTTTGTTTTTGAAAACGTTAATTTCTTAATATTTTAATTGGGTAAAAATTATTTATTTCTGGAAACCCAAAACGTTATTTAAAAACCACCAAACATTTATAATTTTGGAGTATAATTAAACAATATTTAAAATAAAAATGATAAATTAACTTTTTCAATTTCATTTTTAATGTGTTATGTTCTGCGTTGTTTGTATGAATCTAAAATTAACAATGATTGAATCAATCGAAACATAATAAAAAAAGTATTGTTACAAAGGACTTGTAAATGTAAAATGCATATTTTAAGTTAATTAATAATTTTTAATTATTTTATACTTTAAATTGTTTATACTTTTTACAACTTTTATACGTTTTTTTTACTGTGTTTATTGCTTTTATTCTATAAAAAACAGTTGAAGGGAAAATAAAGGTAAATGTATGAAAAAAAGGTTTTGTACTGTCAACATATAAGATTAACAGTACACAAAAACAGAAAAACGAAACTGTAGAAAGAAAACATATCCTGTTTCGAAATCTGCCAGAACAGACGGCCATGTCCCATCATGGGGCTGTTGCTGTCAATAAAGTATGAAGAAGTATACAATTTTTTTCCTATAAAATTATCGCGCAACAAGCATCATATTACTTTAAAAAGATAGATTCATAAACAACCGCACTCATTTTCATCAAAATAAATAATTGTTATTTCTCTTAATTTTTATGAAATTTTTTTTTAAAAATATAGGTTGAAAATTGGATTATTATTTCAATTTATTTCATTATTCACAACTATTTTAATAAAGTATTATTCACATCATTTAAAATCTACGATAATTTATTAAACAAACGATTAGGAAAATTTAAATATATATATATATGTACAAACCCCATTAAATGTTTCTGGATATGAATCTAAAGAAAATGATTTCTATCCCATTTAAACTAACTTATAATAACTCAGATAAAATTATTAAAATAATTTTATGATACAGCAAAGTTTATTTTTTCTAACTGTGTAAACGGACAAAATGCATCAAAAATCTCTCTGCTAGCTTCAGTGAGAGTCTGTGACCTACTTTGAAGGAAAACTCTTTTAAAGATATGAGCAGACAGCATAAATCGCCCAAACCGTCCAACAATTGTATCAAGTCCATTCAAAGCACCTCAGACCTTTACGCTTTAGAGAGCATTTCCGGCTCTGCATAGTCATTTCTCAACATGCTTCCGCTGGCAAATGTGACACCCTAGAGCGTTCGAATCTTCGAAAAATATTCCTCGTCAACTTCACTGCACCCCACGGTACAGAATATTTCTTCCACCGACGTCTTGAAATGTCCTGACAGATATCCATTATTGGTTTGCTGCTGCCCGGCCCTCTTCAACCCTTTCATGCTTTATTTTTTTTTTCCTTCTATTTTTTAAGAAGTCGTCCGGAAAGTCCAAAATTTTCTCTCTGTTTGAGTGGCCTTCCATTATTCGGGGTCTTGCATACTACACGTTCGAAACGTGCAGGTTCAGAAGAAAACGATTTCGGCTTCCCCCGTGACTTGATGCCATAAGAGCGGTTTTTTTTATTAATGTTTTCTTCTGGGTTAACTAGAGCAGACAGTGTCTAGCGTTGCTGAGAAATGGATTCCGGTTTAGAATAGTGCCATCTTGGGGCGTATATGAGTAACGATGCTTTTCAATCCGGTAATACTATAAGGTATTGGTAAATGTTAAATCTTTTTATTTGAAGGCCTTTATATTGCTCTCTTGAATAGCGAAAACCGACAGAGTTGTTCCCTTCCTTTTCAAGCAATAGAAATTATTTGTATTGGTTATGGTACCAAGATTCATGGATATTGACGTGAAGAAGTTGTGGTTTCTCAGATGCAGATTGAAGAGATAAATAATAAAAGTAATTTGCATTAATATAAAAAAATTACCATTTATTTTTGGTAATAAAACAATCTATATTGTTTAATACTACAACCGATATATAAATATAAATAAATATTCAAATATATGTATATATATATATATATTCGTTTCTTAATATTTTTATCCTGGCTCTTATCTATCAATTTTCTTATTAGAATTCGCAAAAATATACTGGTATATTATTTCACATTATTTCGTTATTCAAAACTATTTTAATAGATATTATATCATCTAGATCAGTAGATTTATTTATATCACTTAAAATCTACAATAGTTTATTAAATTAAACGTTAAGAAACTATAAAAATCAATTTGTATGCTCCCCACTAAATGTTTTCTGAAATGAATCCAAAGACAAATATTTCTATCCCCAATTAAGCTAACTACTAATAATTCACAATGAAGCATTAATGTTTTTCAATGGTGCAGAAATGTTTATTCTTTCTAACTGTGTATATTGACAAAATGAATAAAAACCTGTCTAGTGCCTGCAGACTGTGGCCCACTTTTGTGGAATCCAAGAAAACTCATTTAAAGATATAAGAAGAAAGCATAAATCACCCAAACCGTCCTACAACTGTATCAAATCCATTTAAAGCACTTCAGACCTTTACGCATTAGAGAGTATTTCCTGCTCTAAATAGTCATTTCTCAACATGCTTCCGCTCCCAAATGTAACACCCTGGAGCATTCGAAGCTACGAAAAATATTCTTCGTCAACTTCACTGCACCCTATGGTACAGGATATTTCTTCCACTGACGTCTTGTCATGTCATGACAGATATCCGCTATTGGTTTGTTGCTGTCCCACCCTCTTCAACCCTTTCATTCTTATTC
This sequence comes from Caerostris darwini, assembly GCA_021605075.1. Taxonomy (NCBI): domain Eukaryota; kingdom Metazoa; phylum Arthropoda; class Arachnida; order Araneae; family Araneidae; genus Caerostris; species Caerostris darwini. The sequence goes on from BPLQ01001279.1 coordinate 89,294, forward strand.
TTTTTTTTGTTCCTATTTTTTAGGAAGTCGTTCGGAAAGTCCAAAATTTTCTCTCTGTTCGAGTGGCCCTCCATTATTCTGGGTCCTGCATGAAATGTTCGAAACGTGTAAGTTTAGAAGAAAACGTTTTTGGCTTCCCCTGTGACGTTATCCCATAAGAGCGGTTGGTTTTTATTAATATTTTATTGAGGGTTAACTAGAGCAAACAGTTTCTAGCGTTGCTGAGAAATGGATTCTGGTTTCCAATAGGGCCCTCTTGGGGCGTATATGAGAAACGATGCTTTTCAATCCGGTAAAATAAGGTATTGGTAAATGTTAAAGCCTTTTATTTGAAGCGGTTTATATTGCATTCTTGAATAGCGAAAAAGGAGAGAGTTGATCCTTTCCTTTTCAAGCAGGAAAAAATTTATCGTATTGGTTATGATAACGTGATTCATGGATTTTAAATATTGACGTAAGGAAATCGCTGCCTTTTTATATGCAGATTGAAGAGATAAATAATGAAAGTAATTTGCATTAATAGAAAAATTTTTTTCTTCTATATTTGGTAATAAAACAGTCCATATTGTTTAATACAAAAATTGATCTATAAAATATGAATATATTGTCAATAATAAATAAATGTTTTATTTATTTTTATGCATTTGTTTTTAACAATATAGGTTAAAAACTGGACTAGTAATTTACTTTATTTCTTTTATCACAATTGTTTTCATAGAGTTTTATTTATATCATTTAAAATCTACAATAATTTATTAATAAAAGTTTCATTTAAATCTACTTATCTCTGTCTTATCTAATATCCTTTAAATCTAATTATTATTTAAATTATTTTAAATCTACAGTAATTTATTAAGTAAAAAATTAAGAACATTTAAATATAAATTTGTATGCTCCCCATTAAATATTTTTCTGAAATGAATCCAAATATAATGATTTCTATCCCCAATTAATCTAACTGATATTACCTGAGATAAAAGCATTAAATTAATTTAGTTACAGCGAAGTTAATTCTTTCTAACTGTCTATACGTACAAAATGAATCAAACATTTCTTTACTGGCTTCAGTCAGAGTCTGTGGCCTACTTTTGATTAATACTCTTTAAAAGATATGAGCAGAAAGCATAAATCGCCGAAACCGTCCAACAATTGTATCAAGTCCATTTAAAGCACCTGAGGCATATACGCTTTAGAGAATTTTTCCGGCTCTACATAGCCATTTCTCGACATGCTTCCGCTTCCAAATGTGACACCCTGGAGCGTTCGAAGCTTCGAAAATTATTCCTCGTCAACCTCACTGCACCCCACGGCACAAGTTGTTTCTTCCACTGACGTGTTGCCATGTCATGACAGATATCCATTATTGGTTTGCTGCTGCCCCATCCTCTTCAACCCTTTCATTCTTTATTTTTTCCTTGAATTTTTTAAGAAGTCGTTCGGAAAGTCCAACATTTTCTCTCTCATTGAGTGGCCTTCTATTATTCGGGGTTCCGCATACACGTTCGAAATGTTCGAAACGTGCAGGTTCAGAAGAAAACGATTTTGGCTTCAAGTGTGACGTGATCCTATATGAGCGATTGATTTTTATTAATCTTTTCTTCAGGGTTAACTAGAGCAGACAGTGTCTAGCGTTTTTGAGAAATTGATTCCGGTTTCAAATAAGGCCCTCTTGGGGCGTATATGAGTAAAGATGCTTTTCAATCCGGTAATATAAGGTATTGTTAAATGTTAAAGGTTTTTATTTGAAGCGCTTTATATTGCTTTCTTCAATAGCGATGAACCGAGAGAGTTGATCCTTTCCTTTTCAAGCAGGAAAAATTATTTGGATTGGTTATGGTAACGAGATTCACGGAGGGTAAATATTTATGTAAGGAAGTGGCTGCTTCCTCATATGTAGATTAAAGTGATAAAAAATTAAAGTAATTTGCATTAATAGGTAAAAATGTATTACATACTTGGTAATAAATTAATCCATATTTTTTATTACTAAAATTTATATACAAAATGCGAATAAATCTTCAATAAAATATATCTATGCGCTTATTACTATTTATATCCTTGGCTCTTATCTACTTGTTTAGTATCTCATTATATTTTTTTTATCCAAACTACATTAAGAGAATTTTATTTCTAACATTTAAAATCTTCAATAATTTATTAAATCAAAGATTCAGAAAATTTAAATAGAAATTTATATTCTCTACGTTAAATGTTTTTCGAAATGAATCCAAACACTGACTGATAATACCTCACATTAAAACATTAAGTTAATATTATGATACAGCAATGCTTATTCTTTTCAACCGTGTACGCAGAGAAAATGTATAAAAATCTCTCTATTGGCTACAGGGAGAATCTGTGGCCCACTTTGAAAGATATAGACAAACTCTTTGAAAGATATAGACAGAAAACATAAATCGCTGAAATCGTCCAACAATTGCATCAAATCCATTTAAAGCACCTCAGACCTTTACGCTTTAGAGAGTCTTTCCGGCTCTACATAGCCATTTCTCAACATCCTTTCACTCCCAAATGTAACACCCTAGAGCGTTCGAAACTTCAAAAAATATTCCTCGTCAACCTCACTACACCCCACGTACAGGATATGTCTTCCACCGACGTCTTTGCATGTCATGACAGATATCCATTATTCGTTTGCTGCTGTCCCGCCCTCTTCAAACCTTTCATTATTCTTTTTTTTTTAAGAAGTCGTTCGGAAAGTCCAAAATTTTCTCTCTGTTTCAGTGACCTTCCATTATTCGGGTTTCTGAATACACGTTCCAAATGTTCGAAACGTGCAGGTTCAGAAGAAAACGATTTTGGCTTCCCTTGTGACGTGATCCCATAAGAGCGATTGGTTTTTATTAATATTTTTTTGGGGGGTTAACAAGAGCAGCCAGTGTCTAGCGTTGCTGAGAAATGGATTCCGGTTTCAAATAGGGCCCTCTAGGGGCGTATATGAGTAACGCTGCATTTCAAACCGGTAATAGTATAAGGCATTGGTAAATGCTTTAAAGCTTTTTATTTGAAGCGCTTTATATTGCTTTCTTGAATAGCGAAAACCGAGAGAGTTGATCCTTTCCCTTTCAAATAGGAAAAATTATTTGTATTGGTTATGGTAACGAGATTCATGGATGGTAAATATTGATGTATGGAAGTCGCTGCCTTATATTATGCATATTGAAGAGATAAACAATGAAAGTAATTTGCATTAATAAAAACGTTTTTTATATTTGGTATTAAAACATTCCATAGAGTTTAATAATAAAATTGTTATATAAAACGTGAACAAATCTTCAATAAAATATATCTATTTGTTTATTGCTATTTATATCCTTAGCCATATGGTAACAATTTTCTTCTAAGAACTCACAAAAATGTACTGGTTTAGTATTTCATTTTATTTCTTTATTCAAAACTAATTTAATATATTTTTATTGATATCATTTAAAATCTACAATAATTTATTAAATTAAAGACTAAGAAAATTTAAATATAAATTTATATTCTCCACATTAAATGTTTTTTTAAATGAATTCAAAGATCATGATTTCTATCCCCAATTAGGCTAACTGCTAATAACTCACATTAAAGCATTAAATTAATTTTATGTTGCAGCAAAGTTTATTCTGTGTATACGGACAAAATGCATCAAAAATCTCTCTACTGGCTTTAGTGAGAGTCTGTGGCCTACTTTTCAGACATCCAAGAAAACTCTTTTAAAGATATAAACAGAAAGCATAAATCGTTCAACAATTATATCAAATCCATTTAAAGGACCTCAGATCTTTTCGCTTTAGAGAGTATACATAGCCCTTTCTCAACATGCTTCCGCTCCCAAATGTGACACCCTGGGGCGTTCGAAGCTTCGAAAAATATTCCTCTTCAACCACACTGCACACCACGGTACAGGATATTTCTTCCGCCGACGTCTTGCCATGTCATGACAGATATCCATTATTGGTTTGCTGCTGCCCCACCCTCTTCAACCCTTTCATTGTTATTTTTTTTTCCTTCCATTTTTAAGAAGTCGTTTGAAAAGTCCAAAATTTTCTCTCTGTTTCAGTGGCCTTTCATTATTCGGGGTCCTGCATACACGTTCGAAACGTGGAGGTTCAGAAGAAAACGTTTTTGGCTTCCCGTGGAACGTGATCCCATAAGAGCGGTTGGTTTTTATTAATATTTTCTATAGGGTTAACTAGAGCAGACAGTGTCTAGCGTTGCTGAGAAATGGATTCCGGTTCCAAATAGTGCCCTCTTGGGGCGTATAAGAGTAACGATGCTTTTCAATCCGGTAATATAAGATATTGGTAAATGTTAAAACATTTTATTTGAAGCGCTTTATATTTCATTCTTGAATAGCGACAACCGAGAGAGTTGATCCTTTCCTTTTCAAAAAGGAAGAATTATTTGTATTGGTTATGGTAACCAGATTCATGGATGATAAATATTGACATAAATAAGTCGCTGTCTTCTCATATGCAGATTGAAGAGATAAACAATTAAAGTAATTTGCATTACTAGAAAAAAAAATTTCTTACATATTTGGTAATAAAACCATCCATATTGTTTAATATTAAAATTTATATACAAAATATGAATAAATCGATATAGATATATAAAATATATCTATTTGCTTATTGCTATTTATATCTTTTGCTCTTAACTGGTAATTTTCTTATGATATCTCTCAAAATATTTTTTGTCCAGTGAAGTTCGTAGGATAATAATAGATTCAATGTGTTCATTTAAGTCCTAGAGTTTTAATCATCAAAATAATATTTTGCTTAATTTTAAAAAAATATTTCTCAGAATATTTAATATAAAAACAATTATAGCAATACACATTTTAAATTTAGTCTGATTGAGTTTGATATTTAATAAATATTAAATAAATTCACTCTAATAGAATATGTGAAAAGGATTTTGATGATAATATGCTCTAAATAAATTAATATATTTAATATGAAATTATTATGATATTTATTGTAAAATACATTTATATTTCACTTCATTTCAAACCATAATTGAAATTTTTTAATCACTTGCTGCTAATTATTCTCAACTTTTGTAAACGATTCATTTTCGTTATTGATAAATTAGAATTTTCTGCAATATGGAATGCTTTTGCACTACTAAAATATTTCCTCAACTTTAATCTATCGTTATATATCCAAAGATAATGATTGAAATCCTTAATTAAACTAACTTCTAATAACTCACATTAAAGCATTAAGTTAATTTTATGAAACAGAAAATCTTATTCTTTCTAACTGTGTATAAGGACAAAATGCATAAAAATGTCTCTATTAGTTTCAGTGAGAGTCTGTGGCCCATTTTGGAGGAAAACTCTTTTTAAAGAATGCAGAAATACTTACCAGAATGCATAAATCACCCAAACCGTCCAACAATTGTATCAAATCCATTTCAAGCACCTCAGACCTCTGCGCTTTAGAGAGTATTTCCAGCTCTACATAGCCATTTATCAACATGCTTCCTCTCCCAAGTGTGACACCCTGGAGCGTCCTCGTCGACCTACCTCGTCAACCTCACTGCACCCCACGATAGGGATATTTCTTCAACCGACGCCTTGCCATGTTATGACAGATATCCATTATTGGTTTGCTGCTGCCCCAACCTCTTCAACCCTTTCATTCTTATTCTTTTTTTCTTTTGTATTTTTGAAGTAGTCGTTTGGAAAGTCCAAAATGTTCTCTCTGTTTGGGTGGCCTTCCATTATTTGGGATCCTGCATACTACACGTTCGAAATGTTCGAAACGTGCTGGTTCAGAAGAAAACGATTTCGGCTTCCCGTGTGACGTGATCCCATAAGGGCTGTTGGCTTTTATTAATATTTTCTTTAGGGTTAACTAGAGCAGACAGTGTCTAGCATTGCTGAGAAATGGATTCCGGTTTCAAATAGTGCCCTCTTGGGGCATATATAAGTAACGATGATTTTCAATCCGGTAATAGAAGGTATTGGTAAATGTTAAAGCTTTTTATTTGAAGCGCTTTATATTGCTCTCTTGAATAGCGAAAAGCGAGAGGGTTGATCCTTTCCTTTTCTAGCAGGAAAAATTATTTGTATTGGTTATGGTAACGAGATTCATGATTTTAAATATTGACGTAAAAAAGTTCCTGCCTTCTCACATGCAGATTGAAGAGATAAATAAGGAAAGAAATTTGCATTAATATAAAGAAAAGGTTTTTTTTTTGTATTTCGTAATAAAGAAATACATATTTTTTAGTACTAAAATTTATTCACAAATATGAATAAATCTTCAATAATATCCATCTATTTCTTTATTACTACTTATATATTTAGCTCCTCTTTTATAAGAACTCCCAAAAATATTTTTTTCAAAAAAATAAAATATGTAATGTGTTTATTTATGCCATGGACTTATACTCATCAAAATAATAATTTGTCATTAAATTTAATCGTATTTCTAGGAATATTTAATGTAAAAAAAAAGGATACTAATAAAAATTTTAAATTCAGTTTAATTGAGTTTCAAATTTAGTAATTGATGAAATAAATTCACTCCAATAGAATATGTAAAAAGGATTTTGATGGTAATGCGCTCTAAATAAATGAATATATTTGATGTGAAATTATTATGATATTGCCAATTCAATTACATTTAATTTTATTTAAAGAAATATTTGATATTTTTTAACCCCCTGGTATTAATTATTCTCAATTTTTGCAAACATTTCACTTTCGTAATTGATAAATTAAAATTTTCTGCAATATTGAATGCTTTAATTGTTTATTGTGTCAATTTGTAATGTATTGCTATATATCCAAAAATAATGATTTATATCCCCAATTAAACTAACTGCTAATAACTGACATTAAAGCATTAAGTTAATTTTATGATACATCAAAGTTTATTCTTTCTAATTGTGTACACGGACAAAATGCAGAAAAAAATTCTCTTCTGGCTTCAGTGAGATTATGTGACCGACTTTAGAAGAAAATTGTATCAAATCCATTTAAAGCACCTCAGACCTTTACGCTTTAGAGAGTATTTCCGGCTGTACATAGCCATTTCTCAACATGCTTCTGCTCCCAAATGTGACACCCTAGAGCGTTCGAATCTTCAAAAAATATTCCTCGTCAACCTGACTGCACCCTACGATACAGGATATTTTTTCCACCGACGCCTTGCCATGCCATGACAGATATCCATTATTGGTTTGCTGCTGCCCCACCTTCTTCAACCCTTTCATTATTTTTTTCCTACTGTTTTTTTAAGAAGTCGTTCGGAAAGTCCGAAATGTTCACTCTGTTTGAGAGGCCTTCCATTATTTGGGATCCTGCATACTACACGTTCGAAATGTTCGAAACGTGCAGCTTCAGAAGAAAACGATTTTTGGCTTCCCGTGTGACGTGATCCCATAACAGCGGTTGGTTTTTATTAATATTTTTTTTGGATTAACCAGAGCAGACAGTGTCTGGCGTTGCTGAGAAATGGATTCCGGTTTAGAATAGTGTCCTCTTGGGGCGTATATGAGTAACGATGCTTTTCTATCCGGTAATATAAGGTATTGGTAAATGTTAAAGCTTTTTATTTGAAGTGCTTTATATTGCTTTCTTGAATAGCAAAACCCAAGAGAGTTGATCCTTTTCCTTTTCGAACGGTAAAAATTATTTGCATTGCAAATCATTGCATGGTAACAGGATTCATGGATGGTAAATATTGACGTAAACAAGTTACTGCCTTCTCATATGCAGAATAACGAGATAAATAATGAAATTAATTTGTATTAATAGAAAAATGATGTCTGTTATATTTGGTAATAAAGCTTCCTATATTCTTTAATATTAAAATTGATGTATAGAATGTGAATAAATCTTCAATAAAATATATCTATTCGTTCATTACCAATTATAACACTGGCTCTTATCTAACAATTTTCCTATAAGAACTTCCAAATATATATTGGTTTAATATTTCATTTTATTTCGTTATTGAAAAGTACTTGAATACATTTTTATTCATATCATTTAAAATCTGCAATAATTTATTAACTTAATAATTAAGAAACTTTTAAAATTAATTTGTATAGCCCCCATTAAATATTTTTAGAAATAAATCCGAAAGTAATGATTTTTATCCACAATTAAGCTAACCACCTTGCGAAAAACTCACATTAAAGCATTAAATTAATAGGTAACTGCAAAGTTTATTTTTTCTAACTGTGTATACGGACAAAATGCATCAAAAATAAATATCTTTACTGGCTTCAGTGAGAGTGTGTGGCTCATTTTAGAGGAAAACTCATTTAAAGATATAAGCAGAAAGCATAGTAAAGAAAGCATAGAAAGCATAAGCAGAAAGCATCTCTGCGCTTTAGAGAGTATTTCCGGCTCTACATAGATATTTCTCAATATACTTCCCCTCCCAAGTGTGACACCCTGGAGCGTTCGAAGATTCGAAAAATATTCCTCGTCAACCTCACTGCACCCCACGGTACAGGATATTTCTTCCATCGACGTCTTGCCACTTGCGACGTATGTCATGACAGACATACATTATTGGTTTGCTGCTGCCCCACCCCTTCGACCCTTTCATTCTTTATTTTTTTTCTTTTCTATTTTTTAGGAAGTCGTTCGGAAAGTCCAAAATTTTCTCTCTGTTCGAGTGGCCTTCCATTATTCTGGGTCCTGCCTGAAATGTTCGAAACGTGTAAGTTTAGAAGAAAACGATTTTGGCTTCCCGTTTGACGTGATCCCATAAGGGCGGTTGGTTTTTATTAATATTTTCTTCAGGGTTAACTAGAGCAGACAATGTCTAACGTTGCTGAGAAATGGATTCCGGTTTCAAATAGTGCCCTCTTGGGGCGTATATGAGTAACGATGCTTTTCAATCCGTTAATATAAGGTGTTGGTAAATGTTGTAGTTTTTTATTTGAAACGCTTTATAGTGCTTTCTTTAATAGCGAAAAGTGTAGAGTTGATCCTTTCCTTTTCAAAAGGGAAAAATTATTTGTATAGATGCGGTAACAATATTCAAGGATGGTAAATATTGACCGAAGGAAGTCTGTGCCTTATCATATGCAGACTGAAGGAGAGTAATAAGAAAATGAGATAAATAATAAAATGAGATAAATAATGAAAGTAATTAGCAATAATAGATAAAAAATATTTTTAATATTTGGTAATAAAACAATTCATATTGTTTTATTCTAAAGTTTAGATACAAAATATGAATTGATCGTCTATAAAATTTATCTATTTGTTTATTACTACTTATATCCTTAGCTCTTATCTGACAATTTTCTTATAAGAATTCACAAAAATATTTTGTTCAAAATTCATAAAGAAATAATAGATAGAAAGTGTCTATTTATTCCAGGAATTTTGATCATGAAAATAATAATTTGCTATTAAATTGCCTGCCAACGTATTTCTCAGAATATTTAATATAAAAATAATTAAAATAACAAAAATTTTAAATTTAGTCTGATTGAATTTGATAGTCAGTACAAAACAAAATTAACTCTAATAGAATATGTGAGAATTTTTTTAATGGTAAGATGGCCTCAATAAATGAATATATGTGCTATTAAATAATTATGATATTGCCAATTCCTTTAAATTTCACATCTATAATTACGACATTTTTTTAAACCCTGATTTTAATTATTCTCAATTTGGTAAATTGTTTTGGTAGCTTTTGAATTATAATATATTTAATATCATTAAAACGCTACATTATTTTATATTTATATAATATAAAAGCATATAGCGATATTCAATGATTTTATGTTATATTGTATTATTATTATTTATTATAGAGTTCTGTGAGGCGAATATTATAATTTTGTTCTCTGAAATAAATGAAGCATACTAACTTTTCTGAGCAGGATTTGAAATATAAAGTGTTTTCCTGAATCAAGAAATAAGAAAATGAAGCAATTTAAATGAAGGTTATAAAATTATGAGGCTAGTTAGAATGGTTAATAATATTTAGTATTTTGTTTTAAAATTTGTTTAAGTCCAATTCTATACTATTTTTTCCATCTTTCCATATAATTTATATATTTTGATAAATTTTAAAATATTAAAATAATATTTAACGGTTATTAAATGCATATTAAATGAAGCAGATAAAAAATTTCGTTTTGCAAACCCTTTTATTAGAAACATGATGTTTAGTCTTTTGTTTACAAATCTTTTTTTTTTAGTTTGTTACTTCAAACTCACAATGTACTTGACACACGTTACAAAACATAAAGCTAATAATTGAGGGTGTAAATATTTACGAATGACATCAATGAAATAAAATATGATGATTGCCAAAGAGTTTCTGGAAACTTTTCGGGTTGAAAGCAGTTCAACAACCACACAAACATTCGAATGTATCTGTTATTGACTCGAATGAATGGGAGTCAGAGCCAATTGAAGTGAATCCAGCGACTTCAAAATCGTTTTCCAATAACATTAAAGTCCATTTCAATATCCATCTCTGTGATCCGTTAAAGATAAATGTCATTCAAAGTAATAATCGACTTTTAATTATCAAAAATGGTGACATTAATGCCAGGTCGATGAGTTTTCGAAGATGTAAAATTCTTCCATAAAAGAGTGCTGATAAGACCGATTTCAACATGAAGAAAATATTGTGAGGGAATTATATGATAGCTGAACTTGCACAACCAAGCAGAAGAAACTGCTAAATAAATGAAATTCTTATTGAAGATATCGTTAAGTTTAAATGTTTGTTGGTAATTTATCATTAAATTTAATGCTGAATGTCTTTGTAAATGGATAAAAATACTAAAACTTTTACTTTATTCTAAGTTGTTAGTAATTTTTTTTTTTTGATTATTTTTTACAATTTACAAGCATTGAATTTTAATTAAATATATATATTTTGTTCATACTTTCGTTAATATTAGATTATTTTTTTTAAATTTAAATACAATTAATTAATTTAAACATAAATAAGTATGTCCTTTGAACAATAGTAAAATCAAGTCTTTGGTTGGCTAATAAGTCACCAAGGGGTTATCATTGTTGTGTTGCTTCCTACCAATCAAATGTTCAACAAAGATATCCCGTGACTGCTTGATGGCATCTGAGACACTTATTGTTTTGGACAGTTTGATGAATTCCATGAACAAAATTTAAGTAGGAAGACATCTTTATTTTGATTCCATGAACCCAGGGGACCAACGATAAAGGACTCTACTCTGACTGACTCATATTCATTGTTGACCTCATCAACAATGCAATGAGAACGATGACTTCTTACTTAAATTTTGTTCGTGGAATTCATTAAACTTTTCAAAAAACTATGTGTCTTGGATGCCATCAAGTGATCACAGCTTATCTATGTTGAACATTCGACTGGTAGGAATACAACAATGAGAGCCCCTTGGTAAACTTTTTAGCAAATCGAAGACTTGATCCCTTCACATTTTTAAAGGACATTCTTATTTATGTTGTTAAATTAATCAATTATGTTTAAATTAAAAAAAAAAATATTTATTATGTGAAAGATTCTCCTCTTTAGCATCGTCAAAACTTTTGAGGCGATCATCAAAAGGGACAGTATTAATTTAAATTTGTCAAATTCTTAAATATACATTAAAATAAAAACAGAATACTTAAAATCAAAGCTAAACTAAGCTAGATCCTTGTGTAGATTTGTTAACAAAGGTAATGTTTTCTGCTTTGTAAGTGCAATCTAGCATAGCTATTGTGTTTTAAAACTATTTCGAATAACTAGATAACGTTTGTTTATAATTCTAACTTCTATTACGAATTATGATTTAGTCTTGAAAATATTATAAAATCGTAATTTCAATATAATAAACACGTGCGATAAACCCATGTTTTATTGAGGATTCAACTTACAATGGACTGAATTATTTTTTGTATAAATAAATATACCTGCAATATAAGCAGAAATTAATGAATTATTATTTAAGTATTCCGGTAATATTCCTACCTTAAATTAAATCAATTATCCTTAAACCACAATTAACATTGATTTTAAAAACTACATATTTTATAATATACTATATCACAAGATAAGAAAAAGGCATTTTATTTCAGAATTTATGTACTTTTTTAAGGTCTATTACTAATTTAAAATAGCAAAATAATGAAAACGTACACGCGAACACTGTATCAAGTGCTTGAACAATACGTAACTCAGAATAATAGAATATTCTTTATAGAGAATTTTCCCAGCATTAATCCATCACTCCTACACATAAAAGATTAAGACTCTGCGATGCGCTAAATAAAACAACCCAAATATTGGGTACTCAAAGTCACCTTTCATCATCTTGCCTGCTTGTATGAAATATTGAGAGAGTGAGCATTATATTATGAACTGTTTATCTATCCTTCAGATCAGCTTAATGTTAAGGGTAATGAATGTTAAAAGATGCTTTTATAAGAAGGAAAAATCAAAATGAGAATGTAAAATTCACACTAGAGAATGAAGTTTTTGCAAAACACTTATTTCAACGAAGATAAATAAGGCTTTTAACAGAAGAAAAATCAAAACGAGAATGTAAAATTCACATAGGGAATGTAGTTTTTGCAAAATGCTTATTTCAAGGAAGATAAATAAGGCTTTTATATTAAGGATAATCATAATGATAATGTAAAATTCATACTAGGGAATGTAGTTTTTACAAAATTTTTATTTCAAGGTAGATAAATAAGGCTTTTATATTAAGGATAATCATAATGTTAATGTAAAATTCATACTAGGGAATGTAGTTTTTACAAAATTTTTATTTCAAGGTAGATAAATAAGACTTTTATCAAAAGAAAAATCATAATGAGAATGTAAAATTCACATAAGGAAAGTAGTTTTTGCAAAATGCTTAGTTCAAGGAAGTTAAATAAGGCTTTTATATTAAGGATAATCATAATGTTAATGTAAAATTCATACTAGGGAATGTAGTTTTTACAAAATTTTTATTTCAAGGTAGATAAATAAGACTTTTATCAAAAGAAAAATCATAATGGGAATGTAAAATTCACATAAGGAAAGTAGTTTTTGCAAAAAGTTCAAGGAAGTTAAATAAGGCTTTTATATTAAGGATAATCATAATGTTAATGTAAAATTCATACTAGGGAATGTAGTTTTTACAAAATTTTAAGGTAGATAAATAAGACTTTTATCAAAAGAAAAATCATAATGGGAATGTAAAATTCACATAAGGAAAGTAGTTTTTGCAAAATGCTTAGTTCAAGGAAGTTAAATAAGGCTTTTATATTAAGGATAATCATAATGTTAATGTAAAATTCATACTAGGGAATGTAGTTTTTACAAAATTTTTATTTCAAGGTAGATAAATAAGACTTTTATCAAAAGAAAAATCATAATGGGAATGTAAAATTCACATAAGGAAAGTAGTTTTTGCAAAATGCTTAGTTCAAGGAAGTTAAATAAGGCTTTTATATTAAGGATAATCATAATGTTAATGTAAAATTCATACTAGGGAATGTAGTTTTTACAAAATTTTTTATTTCAAGGTAGATAAATAAGACTTTTATCAAAAGAAAAATCATAATGGGAATGTAAAATTCACATAAGGAAAGTAGTTTTTGCAAAATGCTTATTTCAAGGAAGATAAATAAGGCTTTTATATTAAGGATAATCATAATGATAATGTAAAATTCATACTAGGGAATGTAGTTTTTACAAAATTTTTATTTCAAGGTAGATAAATAAGACTTTTATCAAAAGAAAAATCATAATGAGAATGTAAAATTCACATAAGGAAAGTAGTTTTTGCAAAATGCTTATTTCAAGGAAGTTAAATAAGGCTTTTATTAGAAGGACAATCAAAATAAGAAACAGAAATTAACAAGAGAAAGTCATTTAATACAAGACGTTCATGTTAAGTATTACGAAGGATAACGGATGCTTTTATAAAAAGGATAATAAAAACAAGAATGTAAAACTGACACGGGTTTTAGTAGTTTTATGCAGAATCAGAATCTTCTGATCTTTCTATTCTTATATGTCAAATAGTACGACAATGATTTGATGCTTTTAGTTTTCTGTAATTAATAAAATGTGATGAGTAATAGTTTTAATTGTAACAGATTTGTATTTATACTTTAATAAAAATATATAATGTAATATTTATTTACACACAGATATAAGTGTGTGCGCAGAAGATCTACCTCCCCGTGGTGCACCTGGTAACACTTTTTAGTGGCTAAAAGATCTGCAATTTGGCATTATTGTTAGATTAATGAACTCTGTGTTCGGCATGTTTTGTTGTATTATTTTGTTGCTGTTGTATGCTGTATGTTTGTTTTTTTCGTTGTTCTTTTTTTGCTGTAACTGTTCATAATCTGCCATTGGAAATTAAAAAAGAAAATATTTATTTATACCCTACAGCTTTATTAAGTATTGCAAAAGAATTGTAGAGTTGTTTTTATCAACCTTGTGTTTTGTACTATTCTGGGATTTATTGAATGACGAAATTCGGATTACATAGGTAAACGTCTTTATTTGGAAGGTTTTCGGAACAAATACTTGCATTTTTGTATCACATGATAGAAACCTAGAAAAATTCAACAAATAGTTCAGGTAGATGCAAGATATAATCCTTAATAAATTGAAACTATTTCCTAAACTGTAATGGCAAGGTAGTAAGAATATAAATCGAATCTCCTCATTTGATACCACTGGGCCGCGAGTTGGACAAATACTAAGTGCAGTTAAACTAAATAAAAACTAAAAATAGTATTTTGAAATAAATGTGTAGAATTTTCTTCATAGTTGAGTCTTGCGATATACGAAATGATTATTCTTATTAGAAAAATATCGAATCTTAGAATTTCAAATCAATATATTTGCAATAGTTATTTTAATTTTAATGCAGTCTTTTCTAAGAAAGCAAATTAAATCTCATTAATTAAAGTTTACTCTTTAAAATTCGGAGTACAGTGTTTATTCGGAATTGTTACTCGTTGTACTTACTAAGAAGTCATTTTCCATTTACGACTTGAGGATTAAAAATAATCTTAATCAGTGTTTGAAAAATAAGTAATTGCATTTACTATTCATTATTCGCAATTCTAAATATTTATTTAATCAAACTTGAGTTGATTGGGATGAAATTTATTGGCAACATTTATTCACGCTTATAATGAATTTTTCAAATAGATTATTCTTAAATAATATTATAGTGTATAAAAATTATTTTGTTGTTTGTAATGACCTATTTTCATTGCTTTTAAATATGATCATTCAATCAACAGCAAAAATAGTTTTAAAAAATGACATATGAAAAAAAACCATTGTATTAACTATACTGGTTTAAGAGATATACAACGAAAGCATGATAATGGAATGAAAAATAATAATATTTGGCAAAAATAATAACTAGAGTTTTTAATAATAATGTTCAAAATATAAATATTAATTTCTAACAAGATTAAATAATGCTATATTACACATTAAAATTGATTTTATTGGATGCATTTAGTTTGTATTATTTGTTTATACATGTATCAGTATTGTTTATTTATGCATATATTAGTATTATTTATTTATGCAGGTATTTATGCTTTTATTTTGTATTATATGATCATTCGATCAATAGTAAAAATAATTTAAAAAAAAGGAAAATGTGGAAAAAAAATTGTAATAACTACATTGGTTAAAGAGATGTAATAAAAAAATAGCTTGATAATGGACGAAAAAAATATCTGGCAAAAATAATAAAAAGAGTGTTTAATAATAATGTTCTAAACGTTATTTTCTAAAACGATCAAATAATAATAATTGACATATTTTAAATCTATGGAACGAATGTGCTCATATAAAATAAATTTTTCGTTTGTTTATTCTAAAGATTGAAGATTGAAATTTTTTTTTAATGTTTATCTCTAACTCTTTCCTTCGGGTTGTTTACCAGTTTCGGAAACGTTTTGATTAAATGTCTGTGAAATTCCGCCTGGAAAATATTCTTGAATTTTTTATTTTACCTACCTGGAATTGTATATAAAATTATATTAGAGTGAATCATACTCGATGATATAGTTTTGCAGAGAAAATACCTTTTCACTATCGCAAAACACTTATTATAAATGTACTTGCTATGTTTGTATTAAAATGAAATTTATATTTCAATTTCTTCGGGGCCTTTTTTTTTAATAAAGGCGTAAAAGAATTTTTGTTTGTTTACGTTTTATTTCTTTTATAGCTATCGACAACAGTGTAGTGAACAAGGAGAATTAAGAACTCTAAATGCCACGTGTTGAAAGAAAGCGCCACATGCAGCTTTTGCAAAAAATCTGTTCGGTTTGTCGCTTTACGTTCCTTTTATGCGTGCTCTAGACTAATTAAACCGATACCTACAGTTTAACATGGATGCTGAATCATTAAAAAACAGCCATGCCACGGCCAGGATTCGAAACTGAAGCCTATGGGACCAAAGGCCAGAGAGCTATCGAACATAATATTTAATTGAAATTTAACACTTATAAATTGTAAAAAATAATCAAAGTAATGAGACAATTACTTAAAAAGTAAAAGTTTGTAAAAAGTAAAACAAGACTGTTTTCTACAAAATCTTTAAGCTAAAAAAGATATTCTGTACAAATCTTACTAAAAATCTTTCCGTACAAATCTTTAAAAAAGATATCTCTACAAATCTTTATATTTAAAAAGATATTCCTGTACTTTGAATTTATACGTATCCTACATTTTATGAATTTGAGATAAACTTACAGCAGTGCTTGTATAATTACTTAGAGCCGTGTTTTAATACTGCCAGTACGAATATGATTTTTAAATTATTCCATAACAACTTATTCTACAGTTCAAATCTTTATTGAAAATTCTTCAATGCCCGAGGAAATTATTAGGAAACTTTATTTGCAAAAACAAATGAAGCCACTATCATTTTTTGGAAAACTAAACAGTAGGAAGTCCCTGCCACTACCAAAAAAACATTTTTTTTAAATACCCAAAACACGGTCAGAATCCTTTCGGGCGAATAACTTCTCCATCACCAGATTTCTCGAGGAACAAAGCAGCAAAGGACAGCATCTCGCTTGGTGTTTGTTTTATTATTGGGAAGAAGAACACACACCGGGGCAAAAGGAGATGCAGGAAAAAAGAGGGACAGGATCTTTCATCCGACATTCCTGGCGAAATCCCTACCACCACCCCCTGGCCCCCTCCCCGTGTTGCAAAAGGTCACCAAAGAGCTGTCTGCAAATGGCACAGCGTCCAGCAAAACACCAATCATCCCTCGAACAAAGCATACGCATTAGTCTGGTTCGCTTGTGGAATCTGAAATTCTTTTGTGGGGGCAATTCTCATTCAGACGGCGAGCGGAAACGCTTTTCGACATTTGTTCGGAATTTCTCTCTCCAAAAAACTTTCAGCAGTTTGGAACGTTGTTATGAATTATTTTGGAACGCGTTCCTGCCAGCATTCGTGGGGTACAGTGCTCTTATTTTTTTTTCTGTATACATATTTTTATTTTTGTAAAATAGTTTCTTTTGCTCGAACGAGAGAGAGTTTGCGATTCGACAATTCACTTATGGTATTTCCCTGTAGAGTGAATAGACCTTATCAGAGCTCGGTTATAAAAGAATTTTAAAAAATAAGGTTTTGGTTTGTTTTGATTTTAATATTAAATATTTTTTATTGTGTACTTTTTGTTAGTTTCTTAAAAAATATTTTAACTCTAAAATTAGTTCCAATTTTCCTAGAAATTTGATTTGTTCCGTTATGTTCGTACCGATAAGTAACTTCTGTATAGCACTCTAGATTCATTATTTATTAATAAGAATTATAAAATGTTCCTGCCACATTTGAGGGTATACTTCTCTCTCTTTTTTTGTATACATATTTTTATTTTTGTAAAATAGTTTAATTTGCTCGCACGAGAAAGAGTTTGCGATTCGACAATTCACTTATGTTATTTCCCTGTAGAGTGAATAGACCTTATTAGAGCTCGGTTATAAAAGAATTTAAAAAAATATATATATTTTGGTTTGTTTTGATTTTAATATAAAAAAAAAATCAAAAGCACTTCTCTCTCTTTTTGTCGCCCGCCTGTTTATTATTTTGTAAAATTTTGTGTACTTTTTTTAGCTTCATAAAAAAATATTTTAATCCTAAAATTAGTAATCCTAAATTCCTAAATTAATAACGGAATTTAGGATTAGTTCCTAAATTCTTAACAATAGGATTTGTTCCATTTTATTCGTACAGATAAGTAACTTAATCACAACGAAATTAAAATTTCGGAATTTACATATACAATTCTAGATTTGTTATTCATTAATAAGCGTTATAAAATGTTCCTTGCCAGCATTTGTGGATCCCCTTCTGTCTTTTTTTGTATATATATATATATATATATATATATATATATATATATATATATATATATATATATATATATATATATATATATATGTATATTTCTGTAAAATAGTTTCTTTTGCTCAAACGAGAGAGTTTGAGATTCGACAATTCACTTATGTTATTTTCCTGTAGAGTGAATAGACCTTATCAGAGCTCAGTTATAAAAGAATTTTAAAACTGAAGAAGGGGAAAAAAAAAGCTTTCCTAGAAATATGATTTGTTCCATTTTGTTCGTATAGATAAATAACTTAATCACAGCTTAGTGTAAAATTTCGGAATTTACATATACAACTTAGATTTTTTATTTATTAATAAGCATTATAAAATGTTCCTTTCCAGCATTTGTGGATGGCCTTCTCCCTTTTTTTTTGTATATATATTTCTATTTCTGTAAAATAGCTTCTTTTACACAAACAAGAGAGTTTGCGATTCGACCATTCACTTATGTTATTTTCCTGTAGAGTGAATAGACCTTATCAGAGCTCAGTTATAAAAGAATTTTAAAACTGAAGATAAAAAACTAATAATGTTTTGGTTTGTTTCGATTTTAATTTTAAATTCAAGTTTTTGATTGTGTACTTTTTCAGTTTCTTAAAAATATATTAACTTTAAAATTAGTTTATTTTTTCTAGAAATATGATTTGTTCGTACAGATAAGTAACTCCAGTAACTTAATCACAGCTTCATACAAAACCTAGATTTGTTATTTATTATTAAGAATTTATTCCTTATTTGTATATCAATCATTATCTATTTGATTAATGAGAAATATCAAGTCTCATTTTATTTTTAAATGTAAATTTCAAAAGAATCCACATTTTTAAAAATCATTTATAAATATTTTCTTATATTGCAGATAAATTTATCGATTCAGAAAATAATTCAGTCCATTATGAGCGTCCTATGCGAAGCTATATATTTGAGGAAACACCAAAGAAAAAAAAAAAAAAAAAACATCATCAGATTTTTTTTTATTTTTACATTTTAATTGCAAATGATATAATACAAGTTTGATGATACAAGTTTTATTAATAAACAATATACTCTTTGATTTAAAATTAACAAACAACGCAACAAATATATTTAATGCCTTTCCTTGCAGTTTGAAACCAAGATAGCAATATTGCATTTTTAAATTAATTGAATCTGATTTTGATAATAAAATATCTGAACATTATAACTATTTTTATTGTAGCATTATAAGTCTAATTATTAATTACATATTCTAACATTGTCAGCAAATATTTGAAATTTCTTTAATTGCACTATGATAGTAATACTTTTGTAGTCATATTTTTGCTATAAATTTCTGCTTTTTTTTTTTAAAATACAAATACACATTATATACTTCCCATATAAATAAATTCATACAAACACACACACACATATATATACACAATTAAAAATAATTTGATTGCCAAATTTGAACACAACTTCTGAATCATGTTTATCACATAAATAAAAGCTCCGTTTAATATTCAGGATTAAAAAAAATCGAAGTTGTTTAGAATAATTTAAAAAAACTTAATTAACACGCTTAAACGAATCTTTTAATTTTTATTTCATTAAATTTCATAAGCAAAAAAATTTTGAAATTTGAATTAATTAAACTGAAATACACCAAGTTGGAGAATCTTCTCCGAGAGGAGAAAATCTTCCTCCTTCATCAAATAATTTAATGACACATCTTTTTTGAACGATTTATGCCTTATTTTAAGCCTGATATTTCTAATTAATTTCCATTACTAAAAGTATCTGTATTTAAAAAAAAAATTAACACAAAAGCACAGATTTAAAAATTGAAAAAATAATATTTAAAACACAAAGAAAACTCTATAAAATGTAAAGAAAATTTTATAAAATCCAAATATTGTTAGTTTCTTATTTCATTTGTTACAAAAATTAAAAGATTGGTTTGCATTCATTATTTTCTTACAATTCGATAAAATATTTGGCATCCCCAAATTGTTATTTTTTATTTAAAAAAATAAATTAAAGCAAAATAAAATAAAATTAATAAATGTATTTTATTATAGAATTTAACTGTTGTTTTAAAGTATCTGAGAAAATTAATACTAAAGCACAGATTTAAAAATTGAAAAAAAAAAAAAAAAAAAAAAAAAAAAAAAACAGTTAAAATGCAAAGAAAAAACAATTGACCTAAAATTCGTTTATAATAAATACACAAAAATTAAGTAGTTATTTTTAAAATCGTTCTTTATTTTGCGTTTATCAGTATCATTATTCAGAGTAAAAAGAGAATAAATAAAATTTAGTGATCTTCTTATTCTAAGAGTTTTTGGCATAAAGTCACGAGCGTTCAAAACATCAAATATATAACATTTTCAACGTTACATAGAATACCCAGTGGGACGCTTACTACACAACAACCATATTTTGCATCAGAGTTTGGTCAAACTTTCCAAAGGGAGCATCTACAGTGCTGAAAATAGTTCCAAATATTTTCCTTACTTTCATGAGCCACGGAAATTTTTACCGACCAAACGATTAATTAAGATAATCCCTGGTATGGACACGAATTTATCAGATCAAAATCCAAATGATATCCATCACAAATTTAAGAAATTCGCTCATGTTTGTTGAAATTCATACAAGATGTTTTTAGGTTTTAATTTAATACTGTACATAAAATTATCCTTATTTTAAAAGTATATAACTATGATGAATATAATATTATCAGTTGATTGGAAAATTTCTTAAAAATTCTTTAATACTAGATAAAAATCTAATACCTGTTCACATATTTTAATAAAAAAAACTATAAACGGCTTATCAGTAGATCATCACTGAAAATCCTTTAGAAAGATAAATGATATCAAATAAATTCAATAACGACTAAACAAGCAAGTTTCGTCTTACGAAAAAAATATGAAGACAATCAACTTAAATGGCACACTTTCATTACATTGACAAAACCAATAAGAAATGGCACCAGCAAGCAGAGAGGCGAGAAATGATAAACTGCCTACGTTGTTGTTTTTTTCTGGAGGAGCCAAATAAAAAATCCTTCCGTTGTCTCGAAGGGTGATTTGCATCATCCAGGGACCTATAATGATGTTCTGATCGGCTTGCTGAGAAATACATCATTCGTCTTACTGGAAGATAGATGAATGACCACAAACAGACCAACAGGTCTCTTGAGGAGTCTTGATATGAAAGATGAATCATAAAATAATGAAACATTTTCTCATTTGAAGTTGAAGCTAAAAGTAAGGTTTAGAAAATTTAGAAAAATTTATCAGATTCGTCTCACTGAAAGATAGATGATTGACCCCAAACAGGTCTCTTGAGAAGTCATACAACAGCAATGATAATTAATAAGCTAATAAAATATTTTCCATTTGAAGTTGAAGCTATATTTTGGGATTATGATATACAATTTTTACAGATTCGTCTCACTTAAAGATAGAGATAGATGATTAACGTCATAAGACGCCAATCATCTATCTTAGAGAAGTCATACGACGGCAATGATTAATCATAAGTTAATGAAATAATTTCACATTTGAAGTTGAAGCTAAATGCTGCTATTCTAATGTATAATTTCCTCTGATTCGTCTTACTGAAAGATAGATGATTCAGAACAAACAGGTCTCTTGAGAATTCATACGGCGACAATTCTGAATCTTAAGTTAATAAAAATTTTACCATTTAAAGTTGAAACTAAATGTTGGTATTATAATATATAATTTTCGCACATTCGTTTCACTGAATGATAGATGATTCGCTACAAACAAGTACGTTGAGAAGTTATTCGACGATAATGGTGAATAATGAAATTTTTCTCATTTGCAGTTGAAGCTAAATGTTGGAAATAGAATGTTCGTCTCACTGAATTCGTCTCACTGAAAGATTCGACTCACTGAAAGATTCGTCTCACTGAAAGATAGACGATTGACTTCAAACAGGTCACTTGAGAAATCCTACAGCAACAGTGATGAATCATAAATTAACGAAATATTTTCGCATTTGAAGTTAGAGATAAATAAAAGGGATTAGAATATATAATTTTCGCAGATTCATCGCACTGAAAGATAGATGATTGACCATAAACAAGTCTCTTTAAAAAGTCTCTACAGGTTGACAATGAGGAATCATAAGTTATTGAAACATTTTCACATTTAAAACTGAAGTTAAATGTTGGTATAGAACATATATAGTTTTCGCAGATTCATTTCACTGAAAGATAGATGCTTGACCACAAACATTTCTCTTGAGAAGTCATACGATGCAATGATGAAACATAAGTTAATGAAATATTTTCCAATTTGAAGTTGAAGATATATCTTGTGATTATAATAAATTATTTTCTCAGATTCGTTTCAGTGAAAAATAGATAATTCACCACAAATAGATCAACAGATCTAGACACGAATGAATATTAAGAATTCTCTTTGACAAGTCTTGATATGACGACATTGATAACTTATAAGGTAATGGAATCGAATTTAAAGCTGAAAACTAAAAGTCAATTTTGGAAAATATTATGTAATTTTTTACGAATTTCTTTAAAATTGGTGAATGAATCGAATAGACTTTTGGTTAAAATTCAAAAATATTAAATTAAACATGTAATAAATAAAACAAACTTATCATTTTATAAACAGATAATTAATTAATTATTTGTATTTTAAATTTCTTTAAACTGCTCCATCATTTGAATAACAATTTAGTTTATTTTCGAAATATATCTTAAAAAATTCGAAATTAAAAAACGGCAATACATTCCTAATAAGAAAACGCCTATACTAAAGCATTTGAAAATTGTAGCATTTTTATTAAGAATAATGTTTCGCATTTTTTCTAAGAATCCTTTTATACATATTTATTATAGTTAAAAGTAGTAGAAAAATATTTATTTCAATTTTATATTTAAATACAATGATATAAAGAACATATTATTTAGAATTATTATTATTTTTAGTTCCATATTAGACACAAAAATGCAATAATTTTATTTTCTTTCATTTCATTCATTCTTTACATTCTCTCTTTTCTTCATTTTCATTCATTTCTCCTTTTCATTTACTTTTGTGAAGTATATATCATTTATAAAAATGTAATTTGATGTAAATTAATATATTTATTTATACAAAGATATTTGAAAATACTTTTCATTCATAAATTCAATTAATGTTGCTTTTGCAAAAAGCAATTATTTGTCAATCAAAACATTTTATTAATTTAATATTATTATTAGTTGCCATTCATAACATAAATGAAACTTTTTATAACTTGTTTTAAGAAATCAAAATTTATCGCAAATATTTCTTCATCAAAGAACATTCATGTTTCACTTTTAACAAATATAGACAAATAAATCCCCTGTAATTTTATATTAATTGTCATTGTAGAATGCTAAGCTCCATAAGTTTATTTAGTAAAAAAAAAAACGTTTCACGAGAATGGAATATTATATTAACTCCCGTCGTGTTTTTTTATCAAGGAAAACAAACTCAGCTAAATCACAAAGACTTTTATTACATTAAACACCCGTCAAAGATAATAATCTTTTTTCATTTACTTTTCTATGTTTCATATATGAGATTTCCGTCTGCGTTTTACATATAATAACGTATTTTTTAATCCTATAAATACTTTGTTTTTATACTCAGAAAAAAATTAAATAATGTACATATATAAACATATTCCTTTTATTTATAAATAAAAAAATACATTTTCAATTTATCGTTTAAATCGTCATCGTTTAAATAACCAAGATTTAACTTATAATTATTTTTTACTACTAATAAATGCAGAAGATGTTTGACTTTTTGTTTCTGGTTGTCCAGATATGTCGTTTTATAACTTAACTTTCAACAATGTTTAAATTTTATTCTTTATTCGTTTTTATTCACTGTTCACTAGTATAAGAACTCTGAATAGAAACGGAATATAATATGAAATTTTGTGGCAGCTATTGTTTTGAAGAGTTATGTTTCTATACGCCAAAAATCAAATTTTTATTGCCATACTTAAATATATGTAAATTTATGTGTAGAAAAGAATTCACATAACAATATGTACAATTGCTATTTTTGAAATATTCTGCCATCTTTAAAAAAAAGATCTTTAGATGTCTGCAGTTCAATTTTAAAACATATTGAAAAATCCTTAACACATTTAAAAGTATTTCCGTATGTATCATACATAAGTGAAAAAAATATTGCACCAAAAAAAAATACTTTCTTACGAAAGATTTCTTTGGACCATAAAGATTATTTGTTACTTAGAAAGCATTCACAAAAGAATCAACGGTTCATACTTTCCACCAATTTGTGATTCACGATTCAAAACTTCTCGAGAAATTTGTATTCAGTTTTTTTGCATGTGTATATCCTTATTTATTTTCACGTTTCTTGCGATGAAAAATTAGAATGTTATTAGTTTTAGTTATAGTTTGCAAAGAAGCGAAAAAACACTTTTGGAGAGGAATTTCCTGTGAAAGAAATGGATTAACTTGCATTGAAATTCAAATTAGTATAGATAATGAAATAAATAAAACAGTGCACTCCAATTCTCAAATGAAGAAAGAAACTTTTTTTGTTTGTTCTTAGTACCGGTTGAGTAATTTGTTTCAGTTTATTTCTTGATTAAGTGCTCATGACATAAATACAATTCTTGCAGAGCATATATTTTTGTAATCACTGAAAATATTTAATTCAAGTTGGTTAATCAAGCTACATAAACACGCCTGTTCTGGTTATGTATACATAACGTATTCAGTTATTTTCAAAAGAAATAATAAATAAGAACAATAAAAATAATAAAACAAATGAGTTCTCTGTAATTTAATTTAACTCATTGATTAATAGATACAATTAGAAATATTATGACAGGATTTTTAAACAAAAACCTATCTAATAATAAACTATGATATATGACAAAGATACGCTGATATATAAAACATGATCTATCACACGGTCTTGGAACATATTTCTTTTGGGTGACAAACCATTTCCTTTGGAAGAAAAATCTCACATTCAATTCTTATATCAAACGATTGATAATTAGATACTTATAATTAACTGACTTTTACGGGGTAGAGTTATCGGCCCTATCCCCACACTCATATTAGACTAGAACCTACGGTTTAAAGGGGATACTTAACTGTTATAAATATCCATAGCATCACCGGGACTCGAACCTGAAACCTATTACACTGAGCGCTGGTCACTCGGTCGTCAGAACCTTTAAAAATATCGTTGATCCATGCGGAAATTGAACCGCGAAATTCGAATTATTAACACGACGCTCTGCGACACTCAGCTAATGGACCAATTATTTTATATAACTGAAAATTACAGAAGACGTTTGAATTTTTTTTCTCTGTGCCGAGAGCTCTCCAGATATGTCGTTTTATAATTTAACTTTCAACAATGTATAAATTTTATGCTTTATTCGTTTTTATTCATTCATTAATTTTAAACTTTCTGAATAGCAATGGAATATAATATGAAATTTCGTAGCAGCTATTGCTTTAAAGAATTATGTTTCTATATGTCAAAATTCACATAATTTATTAAAAAAGAAAAAACATTTTATTGCCATACTTAAATATATGTAAATTTATGTATAAAAAAGAATTCACATAACAATAAGTACAATTGCTATTTTTGAAATATATTGCCATCTCAAAAAGAAGATCATTGGATGTCTGCAGTTCAATTTTAAAACATATTGAAAAATCCTTAACACATTTAAAAGTATTTCCGTATGTATCATACATAAGTGAAAAAAATATTGCACCAAAAAAAAAAAATACTTTCTTACGAAAGATTTCTTTGGACCATAAAGATTATTTATTACTTAGAAAGCATTCACAGAAAGAATCAGAGTTTCATAATTTCCACCAATTTGTGATTTACAATTCAAAACTTCTCGAGAAATTTGTATTCAATTTTTTTGCGTGTGTGTCCTTATTTATTTTCACTTTTCTTACGATGAAAAATTAGAATGCTATTAGTTTTAGTTATAGTTATAGTTTTGCAAAGAAACGAAAAAAACATTTTTGGAGAGAAATTTCCTGTGAAAGAAATGGATTAACTTGCATTGAAATTCAAATTAGTATAGATAATGAAATAAATAAAACTGTGCATTGCAATTCTCAGATGAAGAAAGAAAAATTTTTTGTTTGCTCTTAATACCAGTTGAGTAATTTGTTTGAGTTTATTTCTTGATTAAGTTTATATAACATGAATACAATTCTTGCAGAGCATATATTTTCGCAAACACTGAAAATATTTAATTCATGTTGGTTAATGCCATCTTTTTGAAAACAGCTGTTCTTGTTATGTATATACAAAGTATTCAATTATTTTCAAAAGACATATTAAGTGAGAAACAATAAATAAGAACATTAAAAATAATAAAACAAATTAGTTCTTTGTAATTTAATTTAATTCATGGTTTATTAGAGATATGTTTTAAGCATTATTGATGACTTGCTGAAATTATTCGAATCCTGTTTTGTATGGTAGAAGCAATGGTTATTACAAAATATACATTTACAATTACAAATATTATGACGTAATTCTTTAAGCAAAAACCTATATAATAAAAAAATACAAAATTTTTGACAAAGATTTATGATTTATGGCCAAAATTTTTATGGTCCGGATTTAAATAATCAAAATTTTACTTATAATTACTTGTGAAATATAGAAGACATTTGCCTTTTTTTCATCTGCTTGTGCAGCATCTGTACAGATATGTCGTTTCATAACTTAACTTTTAACAATGTATAAATCTTATGGCTTTTTCGATTTTATTCGCTAGTATAAAAATTCTGAATGGAAATGGAATATAATATGAAATTTTGTGGCAGCTATTGTTTTGAAGAGTTATGTTTCTATACGTCAAAAATCAAATTTTTATTGCCATACTTAAATATATGTAAATTTATGTGTAAAAAAGAATTCATATAACAATAAGTACAATTGCTATTTTTGAAATATACTGCCTTCTTTTGCAAAAAAAAGATCTTTAGATGTCTAGTTCAATTTTAAAGCATATTGAAAAATCCTTAATACATTTAAAAGTATTTCCCTATGTATCATACATAAGTGAAAAAAATATTACACCAAAAAAAAAAAAATACTTTCTTACGAAAGATTTCTTTGGACCATAAAGATTATTTATTACTTAGAAAGCATTTCACAAGAAGAATCAACGGTTCATACTTTCCACCAATTTGTGATTTACGATTCAGAACTTCTCGAGAAATTTTAAATTCAGTTTTTTGTACGTGTGTATCCTTATTTATTTTCACGTTTCTTACGATGAAAAATTAGAATTTTATTAGTTTTAGTTATAGTTTGCAAAGAAACGAACAAATATTTTGGTGAGGAATTTCCTGTGAAAGAAATGGGTTATCTCGCATTGAAATTCAAATTAGTATAAATAATGAAATAAATAAAACTCTGCACTCCAATTCTCAGATGAAGAAATAAACTTTTTTTTGTTTGCTCTTAATACCAGTTGAGTAATTTGTTTCGGTTTATTTCTTGATTATGTTCTTATAATGTGAATACAATTCTTGCATAGCTTATATTTTGGTAATCACTGAAATTTTTTTAATTCATGTTGATTAAAGTCATCTATTTAAAAACATTTGTTCTGATTATGTAGATATAACGTATTCAACTACTTTCAAAAGAAATATTAAATGATAAATAATAAATAAGGACAATAAAAATAATAAAAAATGAGTTATCCGCAATTTAATTTAACTCATGGTTTAATAGATATATATTTTGAGCATCATTGATGGATTATTGAAATTATTCAGATTTTTCTTTGTAAGGTAAAAACAACAGTTATTACAAAATGTAAATTAACAGTTACAAAGATTATGGCAGGATATTTTTAACAGAAAGGTTTATAGTAATAAACTAGAAAAAATATGCTGATATATAAAACATGAGGTATCACATGAACTTGGAATACATTTTTTTTTAAATATATATTTTATGTATTATTCATTGTTTACTGAAATTATTAAAATATTATTTTGTTTGGTATAAGCAACTGTTACCACAATATATTCATTACCAGTTAACAAACATGACATGTTTTTTGTGACAATAACTTATTTAACAATATGATGCATCACACCGACTTAAACACACAATTCTCTGGGGTAATTATGTATCTTATTTTATGTATCAGCCTTTCTTTGTCACATTATTTTACAATTTATTGCTAGATAAGTTATTGTCAAAAACAAATTAACATTTATTAAATCATGAGTTAAAATAAATTGTAGAGAACTCATTTAATTTAATCTTTGAAAAATAATTTAATACGTTATATATGACAAGAAAAGATGTTTTTCTTACCATGTTATATTAATAAGAAAATATGGTTTTATTGTTATGTTATATATAACAAGAAAAAATGTTTTTATTATGTTCAACAAGAAATTTGTTTTTTAATATGATATTATATTAACAATAGAAGACATTTTTAAATAGATGACTAATCAACATGAACTAAAGATTTTCATTGATTATAAAATATATGCTTTGAAAGAATTGTATTCTATTATAAGAACTTAATCAAGAAATAAACTGAAACAAATTACTCAGCCGGTACTAAGAACAAACAAAAAAAGTTTATTTCTTCATTTGAGAATTGGAGTGCACTGTTTTATTTATTTCATTATCTATACTAATTTAAATTTCAATGCAAGATAATCCATTTCTTTCACAGGAAATTCCACTCCAAAAATGTTTTTTTTCGTTTCTTTGCAAAACTATAACTATAACTAAAACTAATAGCATTCTAATTTTTCATCGTAAGAAACGTGAAAATAAATAAGGACACACATGCAAAAAAATTGAATACAAATTTCTCGAGAAGTTTTGAATTGTAAATCACAAATTGGTGGAAATTATAAAACTCTGATTCTTTCTGTGAATGCTTTCTAAGTAATAAATAATCTTTATGGTCCAAATAAATCTTTCGTAAGAAAGTATTTTTTTTGGTGCAATATTTTTTTCACTTATGTATGATACATACGGAAATACTTTTAAATGTGTTAAGGATTTTTCAATATGTTTTAAAATTGAACTACAGACATCTAAAGATTTTTTTTTGCAAAAGAAGGCAGTATATTTCAAAAATAGTAGTTGTACTTAATGTTATGTGAATTCTTTTCTACACATAAATTTACATATATTTAAGTATGGCAATAAAAATTTGATTTTTGACGTATAGAAACATAACTCTTCAAAATAATAGCTGCCACAAAATTTCATATTATATTCCGTTTCTATTCAGAGTTTTTATACTAGTGAATAGTGAATAAAAACGAATAAATCATAAGATTTAAACATTCTTGAAAGTTAAGTTATAAAACGACATAACGTGTTAAGGATTTTTCAATATCTTTTAAAATTGAGCTGCAGACATCCAAAGCATATTTCATATAGCAGAATATTTCATAAAAGGCAATTGTACTAATTGTTATGTGAATTCTTTTTTACACATAAATTTACATATATTTAAGTATGGAAATAAAATGCGTTTTTTTGTAATAAATTGTATGAATTTTGGCACATAGAAACCACAAACTGCATACACATAGCTGCCACAAAATATTATATTCCGTTTCTATTCAGATTTTTTTATAACAGTGAATAGCGAATAAAATCGAATAAAGCATCAAATTTGCACATTGTTGAAAGTTAAGTTATAAAATGACATATCTGGACAGCAGCTGCACTTAGAAACAAAAAAGGCAAACGTCTTCTGTATTTTTCAGTTCAGTTGCTTAAAATAATTATAAGTAAGTTCTTGATTATATCTATCCGGAACATAAAAATTGCTTTAAAAATATGAATTTTTCACGTTTGAAGTTTGGAATTAGGAGAATAAAATGTTGAAAGTATATTTTTATTGAATTTTACAATGCAAATAAGAATAGTTATTCATGGACCTGAAGGCCGAGTGACTAGCACTCTGGCGTTCGGTGCCACAGGTTTTCGTGTTAGTGTACCAGTGGTACAATGGATGTTTATAATAGGTCGGAATTCACTTTAAGCCGTAGGTCACTGTCTAATATGACTGTAGAGAGTCAAGGAACCTTCTACCTACAGGTGCTCATCACAAGAGGTGCTGCCCCACCTTTTCCTCCTTGCATGAAACCACATAGATTTATGAACTTGGTCTAGATGATGCTGCCTGCATGTGTGGATAAGAAACAATAACAAATATACAAATGAGTTAAAAATTAATCATTATTAAAATGACAATATTATTGATGTATTTTTCAATATATCAAAAGCCGCTAATCGCAATTATAAACTCCTTTTTCTTAATAAAAGCGAAATTTCTGAAGAAAATTTTAAGATAAATTTGTCTGCTTTGAAGTTGTTTTAGACGTTTACAGCTATTCTCTAAATCTCTTAGATCATGCCGGAGATTGGGATGTTAAATTTATAAATCGGACGGTCTATACGTTTGACCTGGACAGTACAAAAATAAGTTTAGAATCAGCTAGATATCATCATAGGGCTCCACATAAAATTAAGGTGGCACAACAGGAGTGCAGCATACAGGCTGTCATGATGTACCCTAAGTAATGCTGAATCTGCTATATATCTGCAGTTCCAGCTATAAATACTTTGAAAATCTATTTTAAGTTTAAAATTAATAATTAATTTTTAAATTCTTAAATTAACATTTCTTAACATAACATATTCTTAATAATTAACATTTAAAAAAAAATTCCTCTCCTTTCGAAATCTTTATTGCTCTTTTCACAAACAAAAATGTACATTTAATTTCTCATGAATCTAATTATTTTTTCTGTTGTTAAATTTATTTACATTTCCTCTCCACTTTCATTGCATCATAAAAAATGACTTATTTATAGAAGTATTATTTATCTAACAAACGAATGAAATAAATTCTACATTCTTATATAATAAAGCCGAGCACTGTAGTTTTGCTGAGAAATTTATGCATCAAAAATAAGAGTAATATTATATCGTTTTTCAAGGAAATTGATTTTTGATATTTGAGCGCTCTGTCCTTGTCGTTTGGAAAAAGGAAGTAATTACATTTCAATGGCATTGCCTTTTAAATTTCTTAGACTATAGTGGCCATTTTTTTTCTTCAAAGATTGTAAAGGAAAGAAGAAAATGATAAATTCAAAATGTTCTGTTGGAACCACTTGGATTCAAAACAAAAGATAGTTTATTGAAGATGTTCAGAAGATATTTTTCTGCATTTGAAACCAAAAGATATGTCTCATTACTTCTATTTCGGATCACTGCATGCCCAAATTTAACATTCTATACTTCTTTTTTTTCTTACGTTGGAGAGAGATATGGGAAGATATTGCAATTTTTTCCGGTTTCAATTCGTTTTTAAAATTGCATGCGTAAAATTTCTAATGGAAGGAATTGATTTCGTATAGGAAACTGGTGCTTCCTGGCTGCCTTTTTGTGACAGGTCAATATTTCTTTGGGTAGAAATTTGATAACATGAATTTTCTTTTCATTTTCTGAGTTACTGAAATGGATATTCAAGTAAAATAATTTGAAATATGTTTTAAATGGAAAGTTTTATATCTTGTCGTATTTATTGATTGAGATTAAGAAAAAGTTACCTGGTTATTGCTAATGAAATTTTGAGTAGTAAATTTGAAATTTCTTTAAATTTTTACCTTTTTAAAAGTATTATTAGAATAAATTCAAAAATTTTATACATGTATACAAGTGAATTTTTATACAAGTGAAATGAGCTCTATTTTTTAATTTTTTAAATGTTTTATTGATCTAAAAAGTATTAAAATAACCTTTTAAAGTTTTATTTTTAAATTATTCTTTATTTTTTTTAAATATTTTGTTTCTAAGTTTTTTTTATATTGTGTTTAGTGATAGATTTAAGCCCTATTTATTTTATTAAGTTTATATTATTAATCTCCTTTCATATTATTATGTTTAAGTAACTAGTTTGTTCATATGTTTTTATTATTAGTTATCATTTTTATTCTATAAAGGCTTTACGTTAATATTGTAATAATTTAAGGAATATCTCTATTTTAAGTCCTTGTTTTTAATATTTCGAATGATGCTTCCAATTTTCAACTTTAAAATGTTAAGAAATTTCTAATGGAACGAATTGATTTCGTATATGAAACTGGTGCTTCGTGGCTGCCTTTTTGTGACAGGTCAATATTTCTTTGGGTAGAAATTTGATAACAAGATTTTTATTTTCATTTTCTGAATTACTGACATGGATATCCAAGTAAAATAATTTGAAATATGTTTTGAATGGATACTTTTATATTTTGTCGTATTTATATATTGAGATTAAGAAAAAATTGTTTGCATATTGCTTTTTCTGGTTCTTGCTGATCAAATTTTTGTTTGTAAATTTGAAAATTCTTGAATAAATAATTATCACTTTTGACTTACTAAAATGTTAAGTTTAAATAACTATTTTCTTAATAAATATTTTTTTATTATTAGTCGTCAATTTTGTTCTATAAGAGTTTTATATTTGATTTTACATAATTTTTATTAATATTTGTAATATTTCAGCTTTATCTCTATTTATGTCATTATTCTTTATATTCCAAATGATGTTTCCAAATTTCATGTTTAAAAAAATGTTAAATTCTTCAATAAAAATTACATCTTCCGACGCATTAAAATGTTAAGCTTAAGTAATTCATTTCTTTATAAATCCTTTTTTCTATGAGTAATCCTTTTCATTCTAAAACTGTTTTTTGTTTGATTTTGCATAATTTTTATTATTTGTAATATTTCGGGCCTATCTCCATTTTAAGCCCTTCTTCTTGATGTTTCCAATTTACATATTTAAGAAAATATTAAGTTCTTCAATAAATAATTACCCCTTTTTTCATAAATCTTTTTTTATTTTTATTATATTAATTTTTATTCTATAAAAGTTTTATGTTTGATTTTCATATTTTTTTTACTAACATTCGTAATAATTTAGGTAATATCTCTATTTTAAGTCCTTGTTCTTATATTTCGAATGGCGTTTCGAACGCAAAATAAAAAGTAATTATTACTTATAAAGACAATTAATGCATTGAATTAGTTTATTGTCATATCTAGCTTACAGTAGAAAATTTTGTTTACTTTCTATTTAGGTATTAGAATGATTCTGTTTCTGAACATATAAAATATTTTTCACAAACAAACTGAAATCAAAAATGGCTACAGCACCCTATCTTAACCTTCTCTCCCAATTAATATATAGTTTTGATATGCTAGCTCAACTCGCACATGTATATTAAGCAAAGAACTCGCGTGAGCTGAACTTGTTTATGCACTTTATAATATGGATTTCGGGGACTTAGTTCGTTTTTTCTTATTGCAAAAAGCACTTGATTTTACATCATTCGCTTCCATGCATCACATATGCATGAGATTGGAGCATAAAGATGGAATATATAACAGCAAAACAGAACAACACAGTAACTCGTAAAAATGACAATAATTACATCAAAACATTGAGTGCATAGAGAAAGAGAAGTGTAGAACCAACCAGATATCATCATTGGTGGTCCCCTCGATATTGCGATGGCACAAATGAGAGACAGATTGCCGTGATGTACCCTGAATGATGCTGAACCTGCTATATATCTGCAGTTTTAGACATAAAAATCTCGTAAACGTATTTCAAGCTTAAAATTACTAATTATTTTTTAAATTCTCTTAAAAATTAACATTTCTTCAAAAAAAAACTTTCCTCTCCGACTGAAACATTTTCGTTCTTTTCATAAATAAAAATTAATATTTAATTTCTTATTTATGTATCTAATTTTTATTTTCTGTTGTTAAATTTATTTATATTTTCTCTCAAATTTTATTGCATCATAAAAAAAGACATATTTATAGAAGTAATATTCATCAAACAAACGAACAAAATAAATTGTACATTATTATATAAAAACCGAGCACTGCAGATTTGCTGAGAAATTTATGCATCAAAAATAAGTGTAATAATATATCGTTTTGCAAGGAAATTGATTATTGATATTTGAGATCTCTGTACTTGTCGTTTGAAAAAAAAGGAGTAATTACATTTCAATGGCATTGCCTTTTAAATTTCTTGTAGTAAGTTATAGCGTCCATTTTTTTTTCTTCAAAAGATTCAGAAAGAAAAAGAAAATGATAAATTCAAAATGTTCTGTTGGAACCACTTGGATTCAAAACAAAAGATAGTTTATTGAAGATGTTCGGATGATATTTTTCTGCATTTGAAACCAAAAGATATGTCCCATTACTTAAATTTCGGATCACTGCATGGCCAAATTTAACATTCTATACTTATTTTTATCTTATGTTGGAGAGAGATATGGGAAGATATTGCAATTTTATCTGGTTTCAATTCGCTTTTAAAATTGCATGCGTAAAATTTCTAATGGAAGGAATTGATTTCGTATATGAAACCGGTGCTTCGTGGCTGCCTTTTTGTGACAGGTCAATATTTCTTTGGTAGAAATTTGATAACAAGAATTTTATTTTTATTTTATGGAGTTACTGAAATTGATATCCAAGTAAAATAATTTGAAATATGTTTTGAATGAAAAGTTTTACATTTTCTCTTATTTATATATTGAGATTAAGAAAAAGTTATTTCGATATTGCTTTTTCTGGTTCTGGCTAATTAAATTTTAAGTTGGTAATTTTGAAAAATCTTCAATAAATAATTGCCACTTTTGAGCCATTAAAATGTTAAGTTTAACTAACTACTTTATCCATAAATATTTTTAATTATTAGTTACGATTTTTTAATTATTAGTTACCATTTTTTTTGGGGCTGAATGGCCGAGTGGTTAGCTCTCTGGCGCTCGGTACTACAGGTTTCGGGTTCGAGTTCCGGCAGTGCCATGGATGTTTGTAGTGGTTCGGAATCCACTTTAAACCGTAGGTCTTGGTCCTAATAGGATCGTAGAGCGTTGCGGGGGCATTGTTACATCGCGTCCGTGGGTTGTCTTCAAGTTACACGCGCCCACTGGGTAATGCAAAGTGGGTACGTCTGTGCAGCGTTTGCCTTAAGGCATCCAAGACCAAGCTGTCTAAGTGTTTGCCAGCTGCATTAGAAAGAAGAAAAAAAGTTACCATTTTTTATTCGATAAAAGTTTTGTGTTTGATTTTGCATAATTTTTATTAATATTCGTAATATTTCGGACATATATCTATTTAATTCATTGTTCTTCATGTTTCAAACGATGTTTCCAATTTGCATATTAAAAAAAATGGTAAATTCTTCAATAAATACTTAACACTTTCGAAACATTAAAATGTCAAGTTTAACTAACTACTTTCTTCATAAATATTTTTCATCATTAGTTAAAATTGTTATTCTATAAAAGTTTTATGCTAATATTGTTTGATTTTGCATATTTTTTATTAATTATGATAGCAAAGATCACACATGAACATGTTTATGCTCCTTGTGACATAGACACCAGATTTTGGGGATTTAGCTCGCTTATTATTAATATTATTATTATTATTGCAAAAGTACTTGATTTTATATCATTGGCTCCCAAACGTCACATATGCATGAGATTGAAGCATAAAGATAAAATACAAAACATCAAAACAGAACAAAACACTAACTCATAGCAATGACAATAATTACATCAAAACTGTTACTAAATAAAGACAACAGAATATGAGTCGTTGGTTGCCAATTGCATCAATTAACCAGTCCACCGACATCTGCTGTATAAGTTTTCTTTAGGTTTCTTGCATTTTACGGTTAAAATTATTTTTTAACTGTTAAATTATTTTTAGATTAGCATTTCTTTAAAAACATTTTCTTTCCTATTAAGATATTTTTGTTCTTTACATAAACAAAAATTTGTATTTAATTCCTTATGTATCTAATTATTTTTTTCTGTTGTTAAATTTATTTACATTCTCTCTCAATTTCTATTGTATCATAAAAAATGACTTATTTATAGAGGTAATATTTATCTAACAAACGAACGAAATAAATTCTACATTCTTATATATAAATACGAGCACTGTAGTTTTGCTGAGAAATTTATGTATCAAAAATAAGAGCAATAATATATCGTTGTTCAAGGAAATTGATTTTTGATATTTGAGAGCACTGTCCTTGTCGTTTGTAAAAAAAGAAGTAATTACATTTAAATGGCATCGCCTTTTAAATTTCTTCTGTTATAGCAGCCATTTTTTTTCTTCAAAAAATTGTAAAGGAAAGAAGAAAATGACAAATTCAAATTGTTCTGTTGGAACCACTAGGATTCAAAACAGAAGATAGTTTATTGAAGATGTTCAGATGATATTTTTCTGCATTTGAAACCCAAAAGATATGTCCCATTACTTCTATTTCGGATCACTGCATACCCAAATTTAACATTCTATAGTTCTTTTTTTTTCTTACGTTGGAGAGAGATATGGGAAGATATTGCAATTTTTTCCGGTTTCAATTCGTTTTTAAAATTCCTTGCTTAAAATTTCTAATGGAAGGAATTGATTTCGTTTATGAGACTGGTGCTTCGTGGCTGCCTTTTTGTGACAGGTCAATATTTCTTCGGTAGAAATTTGATAACAAGAATTTTCTTTTTATTTTCTGAGTTACGGAAATGGATATCCAAGTAAAATAATTTGAAATATGTTTTGAATGGAAAGTTTTGTCGTATTTATATATGAGATTAAGAAAAAAATATTTGGATATTGCTTTTTGGGGTTCTTACTAATCAAATTTTGAGTTGGTAAATTTGAAAATTCTTCAATAAATAATTACCCCTTTTGAAGCCTTAAAATGTTAATCTTTAAGCAACAACTCTTTTCATAAATCTTTTTTTATTATTAGTTATCATTTTCATTCTATAAAAGTTTTAGGTTTGATTTTACATTAATTTCTATTAATATTCGTAGTATTTTGGGCTTGTCTGTATTTAAGTCATTGTTTGTCATATTTCAAAAGATGTTTCCAATTTGCATATTTAAAAAAATGCTAAATTCTTCAATAATTAATTACCCCTTTCTTCCTAAATCTTTTTTTTATTATTAGTTATCAGTTTTATTCTATAAAAGTTTTGTTGTAATATTACTTTATTTTGCATAATTTTTATTAATATTTCTATTATCTCTATTTAAGTCATTGTTCTTCATATTTTGAATGATTTTTCCAATTTGCATATTTAAAAAATATTAAGAATTATGACTTATATAAGTAATTAATTTATTGAATTAGTTTATTGTGAGATCTAGCTTACACTATTAAATAATATTAATTTCTTTCTACTTAGGCTGTAGAAAAATCTTCTTCTGAACATATAAAGTATTCTGACACAAACAAGCTGAACTCAAAAAAGCACCATAACACCATAGCTTTATTTTCTTTGATAATTGATATGTAGTTTTGAGATGCGAACTCATTTCGCATACTGCATATTATCCACAAAGAACTGGCATGAGCTGAAAATGTTTATTTGCGTTGTGGCATAGACACTAGATATTGTGGACTTATTTCAATTATTATTATTATTATTATTATTGCAAAAGCACTTGATTTTACATCATTGGCTGACATACATCACAGACACATGAGATTGGAACATAAATATGTAATAGAAGACAATAAAACAGTAATGCATAACAAGAACAATAATTACATCAAAACTGTGACTATATAAGGATATATAGGCTGCCGTGATGTACCCTGTATAATGCTGAATCTGATATATATTTGAAGTATCTGTATAAATACTTTTGACTTTGAAAACGTATTTTAAGCTTAAAATTATTTATTAGTTTTTAAATTCTTTTAAAAATTAACATTTCTTAAAAAAATTTCATTTCCTTCTTAAATATTATTATTCTTTTCCCAAACAAAAAAGGTGTACTTAATTTCTTATGTATCTAATTATTTTTTTCTGATGATAAATTTATTTACATTTTCTCTCCATTTTTATTGCATCATAAAAAATGACTTATTTATAGCAGTAATATTTATCTAACAAACGAATGAAATAATTTCTACATTCTTATATAAAAGCCGAGCACTGTAGTTTTGCTGAGAAATTTATGCATCAAAAATAAGAGTAATAATATATTGTTTTTCAAGGAAATTGATTTTTGATATTTGAGCGCTCTGTCCTTGTCGTTTCAAAAAAAAGAAGTAATTACATTTCAATGGCATTGCCTTTAAAATTTCTTGTAGTAAGTTATAGCGTCCATTTTTTTTCTTCAAAAGATTCAGAAGGAAAGAAGAAAATGATAAATTCAAAATGTTCTGTTGGAACCTCTTGAATTCAATTCAATAAAAATTTATATTCACTTTTTATTTATGTAACGAATTATATTTTTTCTGTTGTTAAATTTATTTACACTTTCTCTCAATTTTTATTGCTTCATAAAAAGTGACTTATTTATAGCAGTAATATCTATCTAACAACGAATGAAATAAATTCTACTAGTACATTCTTATATAAAGCCGAGTACTGTAGTTTTTCTGAGAAATTTATGCATCAAAAATAAGAGTAATAATATATCGTTTTTCAAAGAAATTGATTTTTGATATTTGAGCGCTCTGTCCTTGTCGTTTTGAAAAAAAAAGAAGTAATTACATTTCAATGGCATTGCCTTTTAAATTTTTTGTAGTAAGTTATAGCGTCCATTTCTTTCTCTAAAGAATGTAAAAAAAGAAGAAAAAGTTCTGTTGGAACGAGTTCGATTCAAAACAAAAGATAGTTTTTAAAGATGTTCAGAAGATATTTTTCTGCATTTGAAACCAAAAGATATGTCTCATTACTTCTATTTCGGATCACTGCATGCCCAAATTTAACATTCTATACTTCTTTTTTTTCTTACGTTGGAGAGAGATATGGGAAGATATTGCAATTTTTTCCGGTTTCAATTCGTTTTTAAAATTGCATGCGTAAAATTTCTAATGGAAGGAATTGATTTCGTATAGGAAACCGGTGCTTCCTGGATGCCTTTTTGTGACAGGCCAATATTTCTTTGGGTAGAAATTTGATAACAAGATTTTTATTTTTATTTTCTGAGTTACTGAAAGAGATATTCAAGTAAAATAATTTGAAATATGTTTTGAATGGAAAGTTTTATATCTTGTCGTATTTATTGATTGAGATTAAAAAAAAGTTACCTGGTTATTGCTAATCAAATTTTGAGTAGTAAATTTGAAATTCCTTTAAATTTTTACCTTTTTGAAAATATTATTAGAATAAATTCAAAAATTTTATACATGTATATATTATAATTAAATTTCTGTTTGTCTCCAAAACAAGTGAAATGAGCTCTATTTTTTAATTTTTCAAATGTTTTATTGATCTAAAAAGTATTAAAATAACCTTTTAAAGTTTTATTTTTAAATTATTCTTTATTTTTTTTAAATATTTTGTTTCTAAATTTTTTTATATTGTGTTTAGTGATAGATTTAAGCTCTATTTATTTTATTAAGTTTATATTATTAATCTCCGTTCATATTATTAATTTTAAGTAACTAGTTTGTTCATATGTTTTTATTATTATTTATCATTTTTATTCTATAAAGGCTTTACGTTAATATTGTAATAATTTAAGGAATATCTCAAATTTAAGTCCTTGTTTTTAATATTTCGAATGATGCTTCCAATTTGCAAGTTTAAAATGTTAAGAATTATTACTTATATAAGTAAATAATTTATTGAATTAGTTTATTGTCACATCTAGCTTACACTATTAAATAATAATAATTACTTTCTATTTTTGAAAAATCTGTTTCTGAAAATGTAAAGTATACTGTCACAAACAAGTTGAACTCAAAAAAGTAACATAGCACCATATATTGACTTTCTCTGTAATTAATATGTAGTATTAATATGCGAATTTAACAGGCATATGCATATTATGAGCGAAGAAGTCGTATGAGCTTAACTTGTTTATGTACGTTAATGGCATGGACACTGGAGTTTTGAGAATTAATTCTTTTTTTCATTGCAAAAGCACTTGATTTTACGTCATTGGTTTCCTTAATAATAATTATAGTTTAAATACTTTTGTATTTATACTTAGAACTGAATTGAAACGTATTTTAAGCTTAAAATTATTTATTAATTTTTAAATCCTTTTAGGGTTCACATTTCTTAAAAAAATTTCCTTAACTTCTGAAATATTTTTGTTCTTTCTCAAACAAAAATTTAAATTTAGTTTCTTATATATCTCATTCTTTTATATCTGTTGTTAGATTTATTTACATTTTCTCTCAATTTTTATTGCATAATAAATACTAACTTATTTATAGAAGTAATATTTTTCTAACAAAACAATGAAATAAATTCTAAATTCTTATATAAAGCCGAGCACTGTGGTTTTGCAGAGAAATTTATGCATCAAAAATAAGAGTAATAATATATCGTTTTTCAAGGAAATTGATTTTTGATATTTGAGCACTCTGTCCTTGTCGTTTGTAAAAAAAGAAGTAATTACATTTCATTGGCATTGCCTTTTAAATTTCTTGTAGTAAGTTATAGCAGCCATTTTTTTTTTCTTCAAAAGATTCTAAAAGGAAGAACAAAATGATAAATTCAAAATGTTCTGTTGGAACCGCTTGGATTCAAAACAAAAGATAGTTTATTGAAGATGTTCGGATGATATTTTTCTGCATTTGAAACCAAAAGATATGTCCCATTACTTCTATTCCGGATCACTGCATGCCCAAATTTAAAATTCTATAGTTCTTTTTTCTTATGCTTTAGAGATATGGGGAGATATTGCAATTTTTTCCGGTTTCAATTCGTTTTTAAAATTGCATGCGTAAAATTTCTAATGGAAGGAATTGATTTCGTATATGAAACTGGTGCTTCGTGGCTGCCTTTTTGTGACAGGTCAATACTTCTTTGGGTAGAAATTTCATAACAAGAATTTTATTTTTATTTTCTGAGTTACTGAAATGGATATCGAAGTGAAATAATTTGAAATATGTTTTGAATGGAAAGTTTTGTCGTATTTATATATGAGATTAAGAAAAAAGTATTTGGATATTGCTTTTTCTGGTTCTTGCTAATCAAATTTTAAGTTAGTAATATTAAAAATTCTTCTATAAGCAATTTCCATTTTCGGCGCATTAAAATGCGAAGTTTAACTTACTTTTTTCTTCACAAATATTTTTTTTTATTTTTAGCTATTCTTTTTATTCTATAAATATTCATAATAATATTGTTTAATTTTGCATAATCTTTATTAATATTTGTAATAATTTCGGGCATATATTTATTTGAAGTAATTGTTCTTCAAATTTCGAAGGATTCTTCCAATTTGCAGGTTTCAAAAATGTTAAGAATTGTTAATTACAAAGGCAATTGATTTATTGAATTAGTTTATTGTGATATCTAGCTTACACTGTTAAATAATATTAATTTCTTTCTGCTTAGGCTGTAGAAAAAAATCTGTTTCTGAACATATAAATTATTCTGACACGAAAAAAGCTGAACTCAAAAAAGCGCCATAACACCATACCTTGATTTTCACTGACAATTAATATGAATTTTTGATATGCGAACTCATTTTGCATGAGCATATTATGCGCAAAGAGTTCGAATGAACTGAACTTGTTTAAGCGCGTTGTGACATGGATACCAGATATTATGGACTTATCTCGATTATTATTACTATTATTATTAATATTATTATTGCAAAAGAACTTGATTTTACATCATTTGCTCACAGATACATGAGATTGAAACATAAAGATGTAATACAAAACAATAACGCATAACAATAACAATAATTACAACAAAACTGTAACTACATAAAGATATAGAACCGACTGCCCTGTTGTACCCTGTATAATACTGAATCTGCTATATATTTGCAGTATGTGTATAAATAATTTTGTCTTTGTAAAACATATTTTAAGCTTAAAATTATTTATTAGTTTTTAAATTCTTTTAAAAATTAACATTTCTTAAAAAAAATTCCTTTCCTTCTGAAATATTATTATTCTTTTCCCAAACAAAAATGTATACTTAATTTCTTATGTATCTAATTATTTTTTTCTGGTGTTAAATTTATTTACATTTTCTCTCAATTTTTATTGCATCATAAAAAATGACTTATTTATAGAAGTAATATTTATTTAACAAACGAATGAAATAAATTCTACTAGAACATTCTTATATAAAAGCCGAGCACTGTAGTATTGCTGAGAAATTTATGCATCAAAAATAAGAGTAATAATATATCGTTTTTCAAGGAAATTGATTTTTGATATTTGAGCGCTCTGTCTTTGTCGTTTGTAAAAAAAGAAGTGATTACATTTCAATGGCATTGCCTTTTAAATTTCTTGTAGTAAGTTATAGCGTCCATTTTTTTTTCTCAAAAGATTCTAAAGGAAAGAAGCAAATGATAAATTCAAAATGTTCGGTTGGAACTACTTGGATTCAAAACAAAAGATAGTTGATTGAAGATGTCCGGATGATATTTTCCTGCATTTGAAATCAAAACAGATGTCCTATTACTTCTATTCCGCATCACTGCATGCCCAAATTTAACATTCTATAGTTCTTTTTTTTTCCTATGTTTAAGGAGATATGGGAAGATATTGCAATTTTTTCCGGTTTCAGTTCGTTTTTAAAATTGCATGTGTAAAATTTCTAATGGATGGAATTGATTTCGTATATGAGACTGTTGCTTCGTAGCTGCCTTTTTATGACAGGTCAATATTTCTTTGGGTAGAAATTTGATAACATAAATTTTCTTTTCATTTTCTCATTTACTGAAATGGATATCCAAGTAAAATAATTTGAAATATGTTTTCAATGGAAAGTTTTATATTTTTTCGGTTATTTATATATTGAGATTAAGGGAAAGTTTTTTTGGATATTGCTTTTTCTGGTTCTTGCTATTCAAATTTTGGGTTGGTAATATTGAAAATTCTTCAATAAATAATTACCACTTTCGACTTACTTTTTTCTTTATAAATCTTTATTATTATGAGTTAATATTTTTATTGTATAAATTTTTATGTTAATTATTGTTTGATTTTGCATATTTTTTCATAATATTATTAATAATTGCGGGCATATATTTATTTTAAATCATTGTTCTTCATATTTTCAATGATGTTTCCAATTTATATGCTAAAAAAATGTTATGAATTATTACTTATATAGGTAATTAATTTATTGAATTAGTTCATTATCACATCTATCGTACACTGCTAAAGTAATAATAATTTCTTTCTACTTAGGCTTTAGAAAAAAATCTGTTTCCAAACACATAAAGCGTCCTGTCACAAACAAGCTGAACTTAAAAAATTTGCCACAACACCATATATTGACTTTCTTTGCAATTAACATGTAGTATTGATATGCAAACTCAACTCGTATGTGCATATTATAAATAAAGAACTCATATGAGCCGAACTTGTTTATGCACGTTGTGACGTCAACACTGGATTTTTGGGAACTTAAATCGTTTTTTTTTATTGTTATTGCAAAAGCACTTGATTTTATATCATTGGCTCATAAGCTTCACGGATTCATGAAATTGGAGCATAAAGACAGAACACAATACAGCAAAGCAGTAACTCATAACAATGACAATAATTACATGAAAATTTTGACTACATAGAGGAAGAGAATTGTAGAACCAACCAGATATCATCATTGGGGGTCCACTCGAAGTTGAGATAGCACAAAGGTAGACGGATTGCCGCGATGAACCCTAAATAATATTAAGCCTGCTATATATTTGAAGTTTTGGCCATAAATATCTGGAAAAAGGAATTTTGAACTTAAAATTATTTATTAATTTTTAAAATCTTTTTAGGATTAACATTTGTTAAAAAAATTTCCTTTCCTTCAGAAATATTTTTGTTCTTTTCACAAACAAAAATTTTTATTTCATTTTTTATGTATCTATTTTTTTTTTTTTTTTTTCAGTTGTTAGATTTATTTACATTTTCTCTCATTTTTATAGCATCATAAAAAAATAATTTATTTATACCTAATTTATTTGTACCTAATTATTCTTTTCTGTTACTAAATTTTACATTTTCTCTCAATTTTTATTGCATCATAAAAAATGACTTTTATATAGAAGTAATATTTATCCAACAAAAGAATGACATAAATTCTACATTCTTATATAAATCCGATTACTGTAGTTTTGCTGAGAAATTTATGCATCAAAAATAAGAGTAATAATATATCGTTTTTCAAGGAAATTGATTTTTGATATTTGAGCGCTCTGTCCTTTGTCGTTTGTAAAAAAGAAGTAATTACATTTCAATGGCATTGCCTTTTAAATTTCTTGTAGTAAGTTATAGCGTCCATTTTTTTTCTCGAAAGATTCTAAAGGAAAGAAGAAATGATAAATTCAAAATGTTCTGTTGGAACCCCTTGGATTCAAAACAAAAGATAGTTTATTGAAGATGTTCGGATGCTATTTTTCTGCATTTGAAACCAAAAGATATGTCCCATTACTTCTATTTCGGATCACTGTATGCCCAAATTTAACATTCTATAGTTCTTTTTTTCTTACGTTGGA
This sequence comes from Caerostris darwini, assembly GCA_021605075.1. Lineage (NCBI taxonomy): Eukaryota > Metazoa > Arthropoda > Arachnida > Araneae > Araneidae > Caerostris > Caerostris darwini. The sequence continues at coordinate 134,220 of BPLQ01001279.1, forward strand.
GAGAAATATGGGAAGATATTGCAATTTTTCCTTTTTCAATTCGTTTTTAAAATTGCATGTGTAAAATTTCTAATGGAAGGAATTGATTTCGTATATGAAACTGGTGCTTCCTGGCTGCCTTTTTGTGACAGGTCAATATTTCTTTGGGGTAGAAATTTGATAACAAGAATTTTATTTTTATTTTCTGAGTTACTGAAATGGATATCCGAGGAAAATAATTTGAAATATGTTTTGAATGGAAACTTTTATATTTTGTCGTATTTAAATATTGAGATTAAGGAAAAGTTATTTTGATATTTCTTTTTCGGTCCTTGCTAATGGAAGTTTGAGTTAGTAATGTGGAAAATTCTTCGATAAATAATTACTACTTTCGACGTAGTAAAATACTAAGTTTAAATAACTACTTTCTTCATAAATCTTTATTTTTATTAGTAGTAATAATTTTTATTCTATAAATGTTTTGCTGTAATATTGTTTTATTTTGCATAATTTTTATTAATATTCGTAATAATTTAGGGCCTAACTCTATTTTAAGTCCTTGTTCTGCATATTTTGAATGATGTTTCAAATGTGCATGTTTTTAAAAATATTATTACTTATATGTAATTAATGCATCGAATTAGTTTATAGTCACATCTAGCTTACAATAATAAATTTTGTTTACTTTCTATTTAGGTTTGTGAAAAATTCTTTTTCTAAACATATAAAATTATCTGTCACAAACAAGCTGCAATCAAAAATGACTACAACACTATATCTTATCCTTCTCTGACAATGAATGCATAGTTTCGATATGCGAGCCCTACTCGTATATGCATATTAAGCAAAGAACTCGCGTGAGCTAAACGTTTGTATGCAATTGGTGATATGGATTTTGAGTACTTAGCTCGTTTTTTTTATTGCAAAAGCACTTGATTTTACATCATTGGCTCTCATGCATCTGTATGCACGATAGTGGAGCATAAAGATGGAGAACAAAACTGTAACTCGTAACAATGACAATAATTACATCAAAACATTGACTACATAGAGAAAGAGAAGTGTAGAACCAACCAGATATAATCATTGTGGGGTTCACTGGAAATTGAGATCGCACAAAGGGGTAGACAGATTGCCGTGATGTACCCTGAGTAATGCTGAACCTGCTATATAACTGCAGTTTTAAGCATAAATATCTGGAAAACGTATTTTAAGTCTAAAATTATTTGGTAATTTTTAAATTCTTTTTAGAATTAACATTTCTTAAAAAAAAATTTTCCTTCTGAAATGTTTCAGTTTTTTTCATAAATAAAAATTTATATTTAATTTCTTACGTATCTAATTATTTTTTTTCTGTTGTTAAATTTATTTACCTTTTCTATCAATTTTTATTGCGTCATAAAAATGACTTATTTTTAGAAGTAATATTTATCTAACAAATGAATGAAATAAATTCTAAATTCTTATATAAATCGAAGGCATTTTTTTTGCTGAGCAATTTATGCATCAAAAATAAGAGTAATAATATGTCGTTTTTCAAGAAAATTGATTTTTGATATTTGAGCGCTCTGTCCTTGTCGTTTGGAAAATAGAAGTAATTACATTTCAATGGCATTGCCTTTTAAATTTCTTAGACGTATAGCGGCCATTTTTTTTTTCTTCAAAGATTGTAAAGGAAAGAAGAAAATGATAAATTCAAAATGTTCTGTTGGAACCACTTGGATTCAAAACAAAAGATAGTTTATTGAAGATGTTCGGATGATATTTTTGCATTTGAAACCAAAAGATATGTCCCATTACTTCTATTTCGGATCACTGCATGCCCAAATTTAAAATTCTATAGTTCTTTTTTCTTATGCTTTAGAGATATGGGGAGATATGGCAATTTTTTCCGGTTTCAATTCGCTTTTAAAATTGCATGAGTAAAATTTCTAATGGAAGGAATTGATTTCTTATATGAAGCCAATGCTTCGTGGCTGCCTTTCTGTGACAGGTCAATATTTCTTTGGGGTAGAAATTTGATAACAAGAATTTTCTTTTCATTTTCTGAGTTACTGAAATGGATATCCAAGTAAAATAATTTGAAATATGTTTTGAATGGAAAGTTTTGTCGTATTTATATATGAGATTAAGAAAAAAGTATTTGGATATTGCTTTTTCTGGCTCTTACAAATCATATTTTGACTTAGTAAAGTTAAAAATTCTTCAATAAATAATTAACACTTTCTTTATCTATTTATTTTTATTAGTTATTTTTATTTTATAAAAGTTTGATGTTTGATTTTGTATAATTTTTACTAATATTCGTAATATTTTGGGCTTATCTCTATTTAAGGCTTTGTTCTTCATACTTCAAATGATGCTTCCAATTTGTATGTTAAAAAAATGTTTAGGGCTTCAATAAATAATTGCCACTTTCGATGCATTAAAATGTTAAGTTTAAATAACTACTGTCTTCGTAAAAATTTTTTTTTTTTTTTTTGGTATTAGCCATAATTTTTATTCTATAAAAGTTTCATGTTAACATTGTTTGATTTTGAATAAGTTTTTATTAACTATTACTTTCAAAGAACACGTATGAACATGTTTATGCTCATTGTGACACGGACACTAGATTTTATGGACTTAACTAGTTTATTATTATTATTATTATAATTGCAAAAGCACTTGACTTTACATCATTGGCTCCCATACATCACAGATGCATGAGATTGGAGCATAAAGATGAAATACAAATCAGTAACTCATAACAATAAGAATAATTGCATCGAACCTATGACTGCATAGAGATAAAGGAAAATTAGTCGCTGGATGCCAATTGCATCAATTTCCTAGCTCGCCAATATCTACTGCTTAAGTTTTCTTCATTCAATGATGAACAGCATAGGAAATTATCTTTGTCCATCTCAGAGTTCTGATTGCACAAAGGACTGTTATATTCTTATATACCAACGCTGTGAAGATGTTTAGCAAGACAATCATGTTCAATCCCGAGGCGTAAAGCCGCTACTATGATGGATCTAGGGAAGTCTGGGATTTTACAAATCGTGTCCTTCCACTTCTTTTTCTTAGTTTCTTCTAATAATTTGATGTCACAATTTTTCCCCATAGCATTTTAAGCAAATCTTTTAATCAATGAAAATAGCACTCCACTATTATTTGACTGTAAAATTTCAATTCCCTTTTTACCTAATTTATCAGCAAATTCATTTCCAGTTATTCCTACATGAGATTCGAGCCACTGCAAAACAACAGTCATCCCTTTAGAAGCTAAAGGATCAAGAGTTCTTTTGCAGTAGTCAAAAATTTTTGATTCCGCAATATTATGTGCAGCGATGGCTTGGATGGCTGACAGGCAGTCTGTAAAAATGAACTATGTTTTTGAGTTGAACTGTACTAATACTAATTTGTTCTGTTGCAACTCTTATTTAACTCCAGTTTTTCATCAAAATTGGTCCGAAATGGACCCTAGAAGGCATGAGCTCTGAATACAAGTAAAAACATATTAGAACTTGTGCTTTATTTTATGATGGTATAAATATTTAAAGCCATTATATCATTAGAATTTGCAATCCCGTATACAAAATACTAAAAACATATTGACTATTTTTATATAATTAGGAATTATAAAAGCGTATCAGTTATTAATGCACAAAACAGAACTTTGCTGTATCTTTTGTAATTTAATCGTTTATCATTTTTATACTGATATAGAGAGATTTTGCAAAAAGAAGTTTTCCACTACAGAGTATATAAGTGTGCATTATATTGCTTCATCAGAATTTTACTGCCCTTAATTCTAATAGTAGAGCTATCATTTATTATATAAAACGTTTTATTATCCTAATTATATAATGTTGTGGCACAAATTGTGTTTATTTGCATAAATTGAATCAATATAACACTATTACTGATGCAGCCCACGTAAACTTATATTACTCTCTAGATAAACAGAAAAAGGAAGATAAAGCAAGAGCCATTAGTTGCTTATCTGCACACAATGATTTGCATTGCGAGAAAAAAAAAGTTTACCAATAAATTTTATCCGAGATCTAAAAACTAAGTGGGCTTTGTCCCTCTTCCTGGTGTAAATAATAAAAAAAATAACAGTACAATATGGCTTACATTTCATAAAATAGTTCTTTTTTAGAGTAATTGCAACTGAAATTCGATCTACTACTCACCAGACAATGGCATCATAATAGCCTGGCTTATCTTATGATTGTGGAGCAACGTGCATTTTTAGAACTTCATTTTGCAAGATATTTTTCATTTTTTTTTTTACAAATATGTTAAGATCCTATTCAATAAATGTAGTGGTGATGTCAACATTTTCGAACCCTTAATATCTTTTCGTGCTTGATATTAATTTATGAGATTTAAAACCATAGGACATTTAAGAAAAATGATTGCTTCAATAGAAGTCTTTCTTCTATTTCAAATATGAAATAAAGAATGCACCGTCAATTGTTTAAATATTTGAGCATACTCACTGCACTGAAGATAATACTCTTTTGACCTAGAACACTTGTTTAAAAAGTGGTGATAATCTACAACATTTAAATGTGTAAGCACATTATGTAACCTATGTACTATACCAAAACCATAACTAATGTATCCCTTGCAGTACGCTATCTATTATCAAAATTATATTTATTTTTTTAACTTGAAATGATTTAATTTTGATTTATTTATACTAAACATATATTCTGTCTTCAAGAAATATCCCCAGAAAAATAAGTGAGAAACCTGTTTTTCGTTAACTCTGTATAAAATAAACAAATCAACCAAGACAAATGTCACACGAATCAATCTGAATGTTAAGGATATTTGTCAAGCACCCATTATCTATTGCCATTACATTTTATTCTATCACCCCAAAAATAATAATTTGATTTATAAACAAATCGGAATGAAATCATAATTTTCTAACTCAGTTAGCATCAGCACATTAAGAGGCTCATTAATAAAATTACTCATTATACATTATGACTGTTCCTTTGAGATTATTATATAAATAATGAAATCACACTTAATTAAGCCTATACAATGATATTAAGAATATTAGATTTACATTCTGTGATATATCAGACAGATTAGTTTTGGTTAACAGAAAACTAATAAAATGGTTCAATCAATAATGATTAGTAACAGAATTTGTGGTGAAATATATAATATATGAAATACTACTGTTACCAAAACGTAATACTAATTTTTTTTCAAAAACTCTTTATTTATTCTTCCAAATGTATTTCATCGCCTACAAAGTAATCCACTCAGGACATAATGCACTTATGCCAACTTTTTTTCCAATCTTCAATGCATGCTAAAAAGTCATCGGCACGGATGGCCATCAAAGCGCGCGGCGATTCACGTTGAATCTCTTCAATCGACTCAAAACGGTGTCCCCGGTGTGGTGTGTTGAGTTTAAGGAATAGCCAGAAGTCGCACGGTGTGAATACGGTGTTGTGAAATGATATGGGTTTCATTCTTGGCGAAAATATCACGAAAAATCATTGCAGTGTGAGCTGGCGCATTCAGTGTTTTTAATACCAATGGAGAGTTGACGCGTTTGAGGCCCGAAAAAGAATTGACCGATCCTTTTCAAATTCCAACATCATCATCAAGGTCTCTAATTGTAAGCATTTGCAAGCACCACATCTTTAATTTTTTGGACGTGAGCTTCTTCGGTTGAGGTTGATGGTCGACCAGACGGCTCTTCGTCTTCAACGCGTTCTCTGCCTTCTTTGAACTGTTTATATCACTTCTAAACATTTCTTTCCATTTCTTTCCAACATTTCTTTCCAGATATCAAGGACAATGCCAGCAAACTAAAAAAGAAAAAAAATTAAAATTCCATAAGCCCCGGGAATTTTAAATTGAAAATTACAATAGTAGTATACAATATTGTTAAGAATATTAGTTTTGCATTCTTTGATATATCAGACAGATCAGTTTTGGTTAACAGAAGACTAACATGGTTCATTCAATAGTTTTTAGCAGCAAAATTTGTGGTGAAATACATGAGACATGAAATACATAAGTTACTAAAATTTATTTATTTGATTTTATTAGCATCAAATTCAATTCATTGCATATTTCAAACACATTGATCGCTGTTGAGGATAATCATAAAAATTAATTGGTCTTCTTCTTGGGTAACATTACTATAAAATGCTGTGAATCATCTTTTTCCGGAAAGGGAAAGAATGATTTATGTTGACAAGCGAGTAAAAGTGATTTTCCCTCGTGAATCATCGTGATGAAGTGCTCAATAAAAGTGATATCTGCTTTAAAGAATGTGACAGAAAATATCATACATTAGAGTACCTTATTCTTTTAATTCTTGGTAACAAATATTGAGTAAAAAGATTCGTTTAATAAAGTTTTATGTTGCAATATACTATTAGGATTGTTATAGACTGTGGTATGATTTATGTGTGATAATGTGTGATATTGCTGTTTTCGAAAAATTCTTTTATTTAAAAAATTGACTTAAGTATTGCGCATGGCATAGTTATAGTAAAAGTTATTCCAAGAAATATTTTAGTAACATTTATATTTTTATATGTGCATACTTTTACAATTTGTTTCACTTCAAATGTATGCTTAGATAATATTTCAAATTGCTGTAAAGTTATCATTTATAATTCAGTTTCTCTAAAGCATATTATAAATAGGTCTGACCAAATTTGATTTGAGATTAGATAATAAACAATAAGTGAAAATTACTTTAAAAAAAAGAAACTTTGAATGTATATACTCTGAAAATCATCTATAAATGAATCTTTATATTTCTAACGAAATTTAAAGTCCTATTTAAATAAAAGATATTCATTTAAAATAATCGATCTTTAAAAATATTTAATAAATCTTTTTAAATCATCGTTTATAAATATCAAATATTCCTTTTAAAAAAATAGACATTGAAAAAGTCAATGATAATGTTTAAAGAAGTTTTATCATTTTCTTTATAAATTTTACGTTTGTTATTTATTTATTTAAATAATCAGTTTTTCCACACAAAAATTAATATTATGTTTCGTTGTTACACATTATTTAAACACAAAACAGTAAATTCCATTTATTGCACAGCCTTTTTCAGGATTTAAAGATGTTTTGCTAGATATAATTATCATGCCATTCTTACATTAAGAATATGTCATTACCTTCTACTTCAAATAACACAAGAATTAAGTGAGAAATATTCCCTTGAATAAACTGAAAGAAGAGTAAAATACAACAACAAGTTATTTTGTGCTTCGTAATGAATCGTATTATCCAATGCGTTTCTTTTTGTAATTTATTTTCCTCCCTGACATGTTTTAACATTAATTGGCTCTTAATTAACGCCTATTCTGCTACTCAATGTTTATTTGAATATAGCTATTCAAGGAAATTCGCACTCGAGTTTGCCCTAGAGTGTTATTTCAAGGCTTAGATACTTTCGTTTTGAGTCTGAGCAAATAACTTAGCGATGTTTTGACATCCATTTTATATACCTCAAAGATTTTATATCATCAATGTTTTCCTGGAAAAAAAAAAGCTGAGATTGGAGTTAAAGTACGTGATCACCATTTTGAAAAGCAGTCGTTTGGCAAATAAGGGAATGTTCCCTTCGTTTTCGTGGGACGTACATTCTATTTTGATTTCAAAATTAGTTCGAATTCAATTTTTGAAACTCGGATTACGATCGTGAAATAGCAAATTTTTAAAACTCGTTCAAGAATTGATTTCTTTTAAAATTCACTCAAAGTTAATAAATGAAAATTAAATTTTTCTCCCTTGCTTTTCACAATTATAATGGTAATACGTCACTTATATTAATTGAGGATTTTGTTTTTAATTTAACTCAGTTATAATATAAATTTTATCACAAGTGTATGATTAAATCAAAACTGCAGTTTACTCCAAAGTAAGAGATTCTCGAGTCTACGACGAATCTAATTGACTGGTCTGCGGCAGACCTTAATTACCGCATGGCGTGATATAATCAATACCCATATTAATATTAAAAATGTTTTGAAATGAAAAAAAAATTATTTAATACAAGGCAACGATTTATAGAAAGTCTGATTACACATTTACAGAAAAACATAAGCAAATATGAAATTTCTTTTTTTTTAAAATATTAGACATTGAAATCAAAGTCAATAATAATGTTTGTTTATGATCTATTATTTTCTTCATAAATATAACGTTTGTTAATTATTTAAATATTAAATTTATCCACACAAAAATTTATATTATTTTGCATTGTTACACATTATTTAAAAACAAAACAGTTAATTCCATTTATTGCACAACCTTTTAGGATTTAAAGATGTTTTGCTTGATGTAATTATCATGCCATTCCTACATTAAGAATATGTCACTACCTTCTACTTCAAATAACACAAGAATTAAGTGAGAAATATTTCCTTAAATAAACTAAAAGAAGAGTAAAACACTACAAGTCATTCCGTGATATCGTAATGAAACGTATTCTCCAATTCGTTTCTTTTTGTAATTTATTTTCCTCCCTACCATGTTTCAACATTAATTGGCTCTTAATTAACGCCTATTTAGCTACTCGATGTTTATTTGAATATAGCTATTCAAGGAAATTCGCACTCTAGTTTGCCCCAGAGTGTTATTTCCAGGCTTAGATACTTTCGCTTTGAGCCTGAGCAAATAACTTAGCTATGTTTTGACATCCCTTTATATACCTCAAAGATTTTATAGCATCAATGTTTTCCTGGGAAAAGAAAGCTGAGATGGGAGTTAAAAGTACGTGATCATCATTACGAAGAATATGTTAATTAAAAATACTTGGCATTGTATTTAGCACTAAATGAAAGTTAATACCACTTTAATTAAAATTATCGAAATTAATTTTTCATAGTCTTCAGTAGTTTGACTTATAATATTGTTAAAATTCTAGTAGAATGACATAATCAATATTTGAATTGATATTAAAAATGCTTTAAAATGAAAAAATATATATATATAATACATTATAATGTAACCATTTATAGAACTCATTTAATAACTCATTTATAGAAAGAAATAAAAAATCTGACATTAGATTTCTGCCGAAATTTAAAGTCATTTAAATAACAAATATTCAATTAAAATAAGAGGTTTTTTTAAAAATATTTAATAGATGATTTTTTTAAACATCATTTAAAAATAATAGATATTCCTTTTAAAATAATAGACATTGAAAATAAAGTCAATAATAATTTTTGTGGAATTTATTATTTTCTTCATAAGTTTAACGTTTGTTATTTATTTATTTAAATATCCAGTTTTTCTACAAAAAATTATATTAGTTTGCTTTGTTACACACGTATTATTTAAAAATAAAACAGTACATTTCATGTGTGGCACATCCTTTTAGAACTTATGTTTTGCTTGATATAATTATCATGCTATTCCTACATTAAGAATACGCCATTACCTTCTATTTCAAATAACACAAGAATTAAATGAGAAATATTCCCTTAAATAAACTGAAAGAAGTGTAAAATACTACAACAAGTTATTCCGTGCCATCGTAATGAATCGTATTATCCAATTCCTTTCTTTTTGTAATTTATTTTTCTCCCTACCATGTTTTAACATTAATTGGCTCTTAATTAACGCCTATTCTGCTACTCAGTGTTTATTTGAATACAGCTATTCAAGGAAATTCGCACTCCAGTTTGCCCTAGAGTGTTATTTCCAGGCTTAGATACTTTCGCTTTGAGCCTGAGCAAATAACTTAGCGATGTTTTGACATCCCTTTTATATACCTCAAAGATTTTATAGCATCAATATTTTCCTGGAAAAAAAAAGCTGAGATTGGAGTTAAAAGTACGTGATCGCCATGTCGAAAAGCAGTCGTTTGGCAAAGAGAATGTTCCATTCGTTTTCTTGGGACGTACATTCTATTTTGATTTCAAAATTAGTTTGAATTCAATTTTTAGAACTCGGATTACGATCGTGAAATAGCAAATTTCAAAACTCGTTCAAGAATTGATTTCTTTTAATGGATGAAAATTTGGATTTACTCTTGTGTTAACAAAAAGATTTTATTTATAATTATTATGGTAGTGAATCATTAATATTGATGATTTTTAATTTATTAGAGTTGTGAATTAGATAATAAAATAATTTATTATTGTTTATATGAATAATAAATTGAATTCGAACTAATTTTGAAATTAGTTCTAATTTTACGTCCCACGAAAACGAATGGAACATTCCCTTATTCGCCAAACGACTGCTCTTCGAAATGGTGATCACGTACTTTTATTATTGTTTATATGAATAATAAATTAATTAATAAACGTTTTAGATTAGGATAATGCATATTCTATTATTAATATTTATAATAAATGCTTTACTATGCTATTATAATCCAACACTCATGAAAACTTTAAACAGTTTAAAGATAATTTCTAAATTGTAAACCAAATTTTTTGTATTTTTAATTTATATATCATATTCTATTAGTTATTCAAATATATATATTTGTTTTAAAATCAATATTTTAATTATTATTCATCTTTTTTAAGCATAATTTAGTGATTTTGTATAGGAAAACTTGGATTATGATCGTGAAATAGCAAATTTCAAAACTCGTTCTGTAATTGATTTCTTTTAAAATTTACTCAAATTTAATAAACGAAAATTTGAATTTTCTCCTGTGATAACAAAGAGATTTTTATAATTGAAATGAAAGTGAATAGCTAATATTAATTGATGATTTGATTTTTAATTTACTGCAGTTGTAAATTTTGGGAAAACATTGAATTACTATAAAATTTGATATAATGAAAAATATATTATTATTGTTTTATTATGAATAATAAATTATTTATAAATTATCATAATGGATATTCCTTTATTAATATTTATAATAATTTCTAAGAAAGTACTATAATTAAACAACATCATGAAAACATTAAATAATTACCATCAACATTTTAATTGTTATATGTCTTTTTTAAGCATCATTTAGTGGTTTTGTATTATATACTGGGAAAAAAAGAGGATGTTTACTACTACGAATAAATTCATAAATAAAAATTAAATTACATTAAATTTCTTTGTGTAGATTGTGCAAAATGTTTCTATTCATAAAATCTCTCAATTATAATGTGTAAATGAATGTTGTCAATTCTATTTCTATGTACAAAAGTTTTTTACCATATGATAGCTATAGAACAAAAAATTAGAAACTTTTTTATTATATTATCCAAAATATTTCAGGATGAGAAATAGGTTATGCCAAAGAAAATGAACTTTTCTTCTTTTATTCACAGATTTTCCAATACTATAAATCAATTCCAAGTGAATTTTGTAAACAAATTCACGATATTTATGAATAAAATATTCCGTAATGTGTGAATATTTCTTAGCAGACTGTAAAAAATTCAGTCTAATTAGAGTAATTTTATTATTTTATCCTGAGTTATTAATTTCTTATAACTAACCAAATAATGCAGTAATGATAATGTAATGAAATTTAATATGTAGTAGTTAAAAGTAACTTTATACCTCCTGTTTTAAAGAATCTGTAAGCAAAATATATATAAAAAAAATTCCCTTCAAAGCAAAGTAAAAATAATCAGAAATAAGTCATGCTATAATTTGACTATTGAAGAACATTTTATGAAATTATGAAAAGATATTAAAGCGAGTTTATTTTTAAAAAGAAATCACAGTTTTGAAAAGTAGACAGACACTGACAATATAAAGCATTTTAAGATGATTTCTCTTTAACTTTTAACAAAAAAATATACATATATACATTATATCGTTTTACAGTATAGCAGTTTCAAGAAGAAGGCCACTTTCAGGTTCATGGGAACACTTTAAGTTTTATTAACATGCATTATATATATGTCTACAAAAACGAAACTCTGGATTATTATACAAAGAAATAAAAATCAAAAATATAAGTTTTATCACAAGTGCAGTTCACAAAAGTTGAAGACTTTCAGAGTTATTGGATCTAATTTCCTGGTCAGCGGCAGATCATGATTATCACATGGCGTGATAAACGAAACCACACTTCACTTTAAAAAACTGGCGACACTTACGCCCATTCAGCCACTTCAGAGGGAAACAGACAGCAACAACGTTGCAGAACTATCTATACTTCTCCAAAAATCTTCCTTTAAGAAAATCCGTCAAGACGGGGAAGTCAGTTTTCCTCACTTCTCATTGGAGTAGATGTTTCTCAGCTCGTGGTCTATTACTAATCCCGAAGGAAAAACTCATGGTATAATTAATATTCAGTCTGTAGTTGTTTTGACCACACACATTCGCTAAGTTTTGAGTCCTCATACCGAATATCTGCTATCAGATTTGAATGACAGGTTGTTCTCATTAGTACAAAACACTAATTGTATGTAATATAAATATCCACAATACTGTTTGTCTGCTGTCAAATTTGAGTGATGAGTTGTTATTATATACTTGTCAAATAGCATACATTAATTTCTCCTGGGAAATAAAATGCCAAAACTCTTCCCGTGAGAGAAAAATGCTACAATATAAAAAAAATGAAAAGTGAAAAAATTAGACATGAGTCAAATTATAATTTGAGTAACGAAGAATATTTTATGATATTACGATGAAATATGAAGGCCAGTTCAATCTTAGTTTGAAAAAAGAAATCAAAGTGACAAAAATAGGAAGAAACTGACCATAAAGCATTTTAAGGTGATTTCTCCTTAGCTTTTAACAGAATATATATATATATATATATAAAGAGAGAGAGAGAGAGAGATACCCGGCATCTAGAACATCTACAACATCACGAAGGACTCAAAGTCAAATGAAATTGTTACTTTTATTATCAAAATTATTATTGTATATACCTCTATTATTAATTAATTTAAATATTTAACAGATCAATTAATAAAATCCCCAAAAACCAACCAGCATGATTGAAACAAGATAAAAACTCGCTTAATCTTAAAAACAAAAAAACCTAGATAAGTGTCCACCCATATCCGATCTGTGCTAAACGACATTATGAAATCCCATTTCAGAAAATTTGAAGTATCGGTCTTACTTTTTTTTGTCACCTCTCTCTCTGTGCCATTGGCGTCTGTGTTCTGCAAAACAGAATCGGAAATATTGTTTCGCCATTCGTGGTGGAACTTTTTCCGCTCGGCTGCGCCCAAAAGAAGCCAAGGATTACAGATCTTCAGAAGGATCTGATGCGTGATATCCCATCTATTTGCCAAATGCATGGAAAGAGGTGGGGGGTGCAGGGGAAGATGTAAGATTTCCGTTCCCGCCCACGCAGCACCCTCTTCACAATCAATTTCAACCCCCTGAATAGGATACTGGAGTGGCGGGCTTATTTCAGAGCTAGAATTGACAAAATAGATTTCCAGAACTGGGTCGGAAGGGGTCTCTCTCTGCTGGGGTGTTCCTTGTGGTTTTGCTGCTATTCTGGAAAATTGGTTGAAAGGAGAATATTTCTAAGAAAAATTTTTAAAAATAAGATTATTTGAACATTTGAACAATTGTTCTTGTTCCTCGAAAGATTAAATAATTTTTTTTTATTTTATTAATAATTGCAAATTTTTACTATTTGATGTTTTTTATTTATTACAAATTTATATACAATAATATATATATATATATACATATATACATATATACACATTAATTTTTTTTGTTCTAATGCAGCTGGCAAACACTTAGACAATTGTCTTTGATGCCTTAAGGCGAGCTCTACACCGATGTTACTCACTTAGCACTACCCAGGAGGTGTATGTAGCTTGAATATAAGCTACGGACGCAGAGTAGCAATACCCCCGAAACGCTCTACGATCATGCTAGACCGGGACATACTGTTTAAAGTGGACTCCGAACGACTACAGACATCCATCTCGAATACGAAACCTATATATATACATATATGGATTCTCTGGTATATAAATATATACGGTATATAGATATAAGGTATATAAATTTGCAATAAATACAACATATAAAATAACATTTAGAACATCTTCAATGCAGCAGGACACAAAACCAAACGAAATTGTCACCAGTAAATACGTCACGAATATGTCACAGGAAAATGATTGAATTTTTCAATTCCTTCTATTATCTCACGCGCTCCCTATATATATCTTGTTCAAATTTTCAATCGTTAATAAAATACTTTTTATTCATCCACTCAAATTCAAATACATTTTTTTTTAACTTGTAGTGGATGACACTTGATGTTAATACAGTTTTTTCAAATATTAATTCTTTAATTAAATTTAATTAAAAATTTTTAGCTTTTTTTAGATTTACGTTGCATGTTTCTAATAATAGATGGCGCCAGATAAACTTTAAAAAAATGAATGAAAATTATTTATGAAGGACTTTCTGCAATATAGTGAAAAAAAGTAGGAATTGACTTAATTTTTTTTTATATATATATTACTTGTTTTACTTTAATAACACACTAAATGGACATTTCCATGGCATCCTTATATCATGCATTATTAAAGAATGTGACTCAATAATTTTTCATTCTCAATTAAATTGTAATTTAAATGAATCCATATTAGTTAAAATTTGACTGAATTTAGGACATCAGATACAAATTTATCACATAAAAGAGACATTAGTTTTTGATAAAAAAAAATAACTATTGAATATATCCACCTGAAAAGATTTTTTAATTACTATTAAAACACTGAATAATTGAAATGGAAAAGCTTTTAAGATGGGTATATTCAAAAAATATTTTTTATCGTAAAAAATTATGGTTTCCTAAATTGAATGCATATTGGCATAGAAAATAAATAAGATTCAATGAGAATATTATAAGCCTTACATAATTTTAAATTTATTAAAATTTAATGGACATCATAGAGATTATGATACTGATAGATTCGGACGAATAGTTTAATGAAGGATTTATAAACTATACATTTGTTTGATTAATTGATTCAATTTATAAAAGCAATATAATAATTTTAATATAAAATGTTTTAATTATGATTAAAATATAAAATTTAGAAATAAGATTCATATTTATCAGAATTTTCCCCAATATTTTTAAATAAAAATTATTTGATATTATACAAAAACATGTAACTCATAAGAGCAAAATAGAAAAGAGAAATGATTAACCTTTAAAACCTTTTATTATAAAAAAAATAATTAAAAATTATCATTCAAAGCAAATTTTTCATTATTCAACTAGAATATAAAGACTATAACATTTAATTTTGGATATTACTCCAAAAATATTAAAAATTGTTTCAAAAGAAAATAATTGTTTTAATCTAATTTTAGTATTTTCTGATACTTTTGATATTAGACTTTAAACTGTTATATTGACATATTTCTTTAACTAACTTACTTTCGTCTGTACTTTTGGTGAAAGAAATTTAAGTGATGTAATATTACAATGGGAAAATATACCTACATTGACCATAATCTTTTGCAAAAATATCAATCTAAATCATATTCTGTGAACCCATTGTTAATTAAAAAAAAATTAAATTATAAATGTTGCTTATGAGCTATTTCTACTACTGAAATGAGAAGAGAAAAAAAGAAAAAAATTTAACATTTCTGTAATGTTTAAGACGGTCAATACATGGCATTAACTTTTGGCGGGAACTCTCAACTTCTGTGGTAGACACACGTCAGATGCGGCGTGTGATAGAAAGCATAATATTAAAAAGCATACGAAATATAAAAGTGCTGAGTAATTAGGTTTTGTAATATAAATATATTCTGGAGTCCATACAACTATATGTAAACATGTATATGTGTGTTGCAATAAAATTAGGTAAAAATCAAGAAGTTTGTATTATGTTATTTATTTTATATTATATAATATGTTAGACTAACAGTCTAACAATCAAATTTTCCCTTATATATTTGAAACGAGGAATGCAAATTTAATCTTAGAAAGATTATTAAAAGTACTTTTTGCCAATGTTTTTAATTTAAATTACTTTTTTTTATTCATATACAAAATTGTTACTTTATTAAAATTTAAGCATTTTGCGAAGTAAATGTTGTACATTTCTTTAGTAAATGTAACGTTAATGATATAGTTTATGTTATGAATTTAATTTTATTTGCTATTTGCATATGTGAGAAAAATAAGCCTATTTTTATTTATGTAAACTGATATCTGCTATTGAATATTAAGTCTTATTTAGTGTATTTATCATGTTATTTATTTATTTTTCGATTTATTCATAGTTGCATACCAATTTTTATTAAATGTTTTTAAATTTTCTATAAATTTCATCTCACAGTTATCCGCCTTTATAACAAAGTAATGTCACTTCCCATGACATTTTTTTTGCAGGTGTATAACAAACTGAAGAGAACGTTGAAAAATTCTTTCGTTGTAAGTACAAATCTTCTTGTATTTTGTTGTACGATATTCAAATTTTATCATTTCAGTTACTGACACTAAATATTTTGTAAAATGATAGAAAAATATCCTAGAAAACTTTAAGCAAATGTTTAATTTTTAGTTAAAGGGAAAAGTGATTCAAGCACTAAAACTCCCATATTCTTCACATGTTGTTTCCAGTGCCCCATCTTCCGTATTATTTTTCAATAATATTGATCTGAGATCAGTTAACTCTCAGGTCAATCCATTTTCCAGTATTGACAAATAAGTTAGGGGAATATGTTCACGTACAGACAATATGGTTAATATGTGGACAATATGGTCTATGGTAAAAGTTCCCAGGTAAATAAGCATTATCATAAACTAACTCTTGAGGAAAAATTTGCAAAAAATGGGACGATAGCAAACATTTTACAAAACTTTTGTACCAAATATCGCATAAAAAACAGTTACCTTCCAAGTGATTTCGGTGATATTTTATTTAATTCTCCGGAACAAGGAAATTTATTGGAAAACGCTTTTCCAATATTAAACAATCGTATTATTTAAAAAGTAAGTACCAATTTCTACATAATATTTGATGGGTTTTTATACATCCTATATATATATATATATGATTTTACATTGCATAATTTTTGTTTTGCCGTTTATACTCGTGAATTAATGATTGACTTTGACTTACAATTGAAGTTCAATTTTTTGAAAGATCTCTAAGAAGCCGCGAATTATATGGGCACATTAGATTACAACAAAAAATAAATATTTGAAAAATAAACACATCAACCAATTTTCATGAAAGATATTAGACAAATGTAAACATTAAAATGCTGAACAGCGAAAACTGCATTAACAGATAAAAAAATTTGGTTCACAAAATAAACAAAAAAAAGGGGTATTGAGCATGCTGTTCAGGAAATCCGTTACACCAAAACGAATTACTTATAAACCCCAAAAGAAATTAATTATGATAAAGTTATTAACTATGCTGTTAATTATTATTAAATGTTGTTAACCATGCTATGTCTGCTGCTAAATGACTTGAACCAAGTCAAAGACAAATCTAGCGAAATATTCCGATGCCATGGAGCCGGCAGAATAACCTTCCGTTTAAAGTCTGCAAGATATATAATTGGAGAAAAAGGATTCGGCGATGTACCTTTTTTTATATAGTAACATTCCAGTCATGTGATAAAATCTCATCTATCACTTCGAATCATTTTCAATTATAAATTATAATTTATCGAATCATTATAATTTTCCAATAAATTTTAAGTTTTCCATCAATATAAGTTATTATTGCGACAATTATAATAAAGTTATACTAATTATTTCTTAAACCCACTTTAATTTGTTTAAGTCAAATAAAAAACATTATTAAGAAATTATTAACTTATTATAAAAATTATTATTGATTTATTATAAAAAAAATATTTGCCAAATATCAATTATCGTTATGACAATTTGTATTTATTTATTTAAAAATATATTTGAAATTTTGGACACTAAATATTTATAATTAGCTTAAAGCAGTGTTTCTCAAAGGATTTCATATTCCCTATATATAAAAGTATAAATAAACTAACAGCTTAGGAGGTTATAAAATGCGAATATAAAATATAAAATGTAAAATATAAATTTTATTTATTTTTCCAATAGATTTTCCTTTAAAGTGTCCCTACTTCAAAACATTTGAGAACAACTAGTTAAAAATATTCCTAATAAATTGAGTTAAACATACAAAAATAAAATTATGTTTTATTTCCTGAAAATAACTTTTTAATATATTCAAAACTATTATTTTGTATATAAAATAGTTAAATATAAGATTATTTTTAAATTCAATAAAGAAATTACTACCATTCTGATGTAAGAATACGTCAAATGTAATACTTGTATCCAAGTTTACGAATAAAATTGTATAAATTACAATATACATTAGAAAAAAATGAAGAAGAAAACATAAAGTTTTGTATAATCATCACGTATAAAATAATTATAATTCTTATCTTAAATTCATTGCTAATAAGAAAATGCTAATTTAAATATCCGTCGAAAATAATCTATAGATAGATTTATTTGAAAATATTTTTAAATTAATTTTGGAGAATAAAAATTAATTTTTATTTAATAAAAATCAATGTTAATTAAATTACGTTCTCTTCCTAGAGATATGGGACGCTACCTCCTTATTTATTAGAATGTGTAAAAAAATTAGAAGTTTAAGTCAATCTTTTTTAAGAAGCATGATAGAACTGTTATTAACTAACTCCCTGGTACTACAGTCCATGGTGAGCTAAGTCGAATTTCTGGCAAATTTCGAGAGAGGAGATATTTTCTTTTTACAGTGAAGGGGTTGTCAGCCCTACGCCTAACACTTGACCGGAAATTATATAAGTCCGGACCATATTATTCCATAATTGATCATATAAGTCCGGAACCTGCTGGATTCTGAATGATTACAAACATCCATCGCACAGTCGGGAATCGAACCCAAAACTGTGGCACGGAGCGCCAGACACTCGGCCATCAGGCATCATAACTGTTATTACATTAGTTTGATATTAAACATTCATTGTTAAAAAGGAATTTTTGCAATGTAAAATATTTTTATAAATATTTGATTAATTCAATTGATTGATTAAATAGGTTGAATTTCTTTGATTTCCTAATGATTAATGTAAAAATTTTACATACGTTAAAAATATTTTTTTCTCATAAATCCTTTAAAATAAGAATATAAATACATAGGAATGGTAATAGGAAATATTAGGAAACTATATGAAATATTATTAGAAAAAATTGTTAACGTTGAATAAATGTTTGAAGCAAATTTCGTGTTACTATAAATTTTAATAACATTTTTTTCACAAAAAATTGAAGAATATAATAAAAGTATTTTTAAGAATATAATAAAAGTTTTTTTTTTTTTTTTTTTTACTTTCTTTACATAAAATACAATACTTTTCTATTTTAATAATTGAAACCATTTACTATTATATCTTATTTATGTAACAAAACTTTGTTACATAAATGCAAGAAATATGATATCGACCCACATAAAAGTAAACGCATCCATTTTTCTTTTGAATTCATCCTTTTATTTATCAGTGTTAATTAGAACAAAATGTTCTCTCATTAAGTTGCTTAATTAGTATAAAGAGTCATCAAGTGTGACTGAACGATTAATAATCTCACGGTCGCAGTCACATTTTGAGATCATTATGGGCAATTTAGGTAATTTCGAATTAAAAGTTTCCAGCCATCAAGAACATCTGGAATATATTAAATTTGGAAGGACTCTTCTTCCTAATAAACTGGAAAGTTTTACATCGTTATAATCTTACAAACCTGATACTAGAGAACGAAGTAAAGTAATGCTTGGTAACTATTTAATGGAGAAGATAAAATTCATTAATTTAAAAAACCCTTTTGATTGGAATTGATATATTATTTTTTTTTAATTCCAAAATGATATACATATTATTATATATAAATAATAAACAAATCCTGTTAATTTATCAGCCATACAAATAGTTTGATAAAATATGATTTTCTTTTTTTTTATTTATTAAAGAAACGAATGATTCAATAAGATTATTTTTAAAATAAAGTAAGAACTTAACCTTAATTTACCCATTATCAAAATAGATATTAAATGGCTTATTGTATAATCTTAATTGCAATTATTATTTATAAATAAATAATTTTTCTTTATTTGAATCAAATTATGATATTTTGTTCTACATAGCAAGAATGGTTTGGAGGTATTTTTTATAACAAAGAATTTATAATGTAAATCAATATAAAAATTTTATATTATTTCATTACTTTTAATGTTATTTGTTTGTTATTAATATATGGCACTTGACCCTGAACCCATTCTCTATAAATATATTTAGATTGTAGCAGATTCAGCATACTTAAGTACTAAAGTGCCATAGTGCAGTTGAATGCAAACTTCTTCAATGGGAATTATATGAATACCTTTGAATAGGAACTGTCTCATGAAGAATCTCTCCCAGAGGTTATCCGAGATGAAGAACTTACAAGTGTTTTGTTTGTAATAAAATCGAATAAAACATTTACATAATCATGCCTGAGAACAGAAGAGCAAATTGCTAGTCGTATTTAATCTTCAAAATATTAATAATCTCCAGTAAGGCAATAGGGGTGGAATTTTCAAGCTATTCTTCTTAAGAAAACACCACTAAATTCGCATTGATGAGTTAATTGACGTCCATAATTTTCTTTTGTTCTCCTGTGAACCACGTATTCCATTGATAAATGCATTGGCAAAGATGTGTTAGCTATAATTATTTAATCACTTTCAGCTATGGAAAATGGATCGAAAACTTATTTTCCCGAAGAAGCCCCCAACAAAGTTTGCATTGGAACATTAATTGACGTTTATGATCTTCTTTTATACATTAGTGACCTATGTATGCAATGGACAAACAACCAACGAAAAGCACTTCATCGGAAATTATTATTTTCTGAGAACACTTTTAGAGATAACTGCTCCTGATTGGAGTATCTTGTAAAATAATATCTACTTATATATGCAATGGACAACCAACCAAAAAAAAAGCATATGATAGGAACGCATTACCTTCTGAGAAGACTGCCTCGTTCTTAATTTAAACTGAGTCAGATTAGAGTATTCTGTATAAGAATAACCCGATCCGATAAGATGATTATCGAAGCGGAACGCTTACACATGCTTTCATATTCGTCATCTGCAATACACGTAGCTAGAAGATTTAAATCTGAATTTTCCTGCATTTTAGTAACTACTAGGTTATTAATCAACCCATTCATGACTGAATTTATTATTTATTAGTATAATAAAAATCTTCGTAAAAATTAAATTCCTGCCTATTAAGAATTTATTTATTTCAGTAAAAAAATAGATTTTTTGACGTACTACTTTCATAATATATATATGAAATAAAGTTACATTTCGTAATGTTTCTCTCTCTTTTATTGATGATAAAGTATTAAATTTTCTGTTTTAGAAAATGGGGATACATATATCTTACGGAATATAGGGTAACCATTATTCAAAGAAAAATTATTGGTATGGAGCTCAAGTGCAGCAGAATTTTTCGTACATGTGGCTTTTATGTGATGTATATTCCTTTTTAAATATTTGTTTTTTTTAGAAAGACTATATATTTTATTTAACTATAGACCGTCACAGAATAGATACAGTTTATATGTCACAGTAGCAAGGAACTTAAACAATGGTTTCCTGATTTCGGTTAATGTATAAATTATTTCTTCAAGGAAAATCGCAATGTTATGTTCTTTTTCATTTTGAAGACATTTCATTTTTCTAAGGAATTCATGTATATATAATTTTTTATTATCTCTGAATTGAAGGGAAATCTGGGAATAAAGTATTATATATTAAATTAAATTAATATTTTATAAATATTTTAATATACCTTTTTAATTCCAAATAGTAGGATATTAAGAAAAATATAAGCATAAGTTATTTTATATATTGCTTAAAATTAAAATTTAAATGCCCTTAGTTTAAATAAAATAAATCTGCTTGCATTATTTATAGCATTCATTTAATACCATTCATTATAGAAGAGGTATCCTTTCTTTCAGCTTGAAGTATATTAAGAAACATTTTAATTATTTTCAATATGTCTGCCTTCAATAATTTCTCTGTAAGATTTATATAATTTTAATACTTTGCAGATATTTAACTAAACATATATCTTTAAAATGTTTCATAAGCATCTCCTTCAATTTTCTATTCTTTAAATTAAAGAATCAAAGACAAACAACATATGCAATTATTTTTAAATACAAAAAGGCTGAATCCCATTAACAATAAGGATATACCAATCTCATAATATATATTCCACTAAGAAAATATAATTAAAATAATTTAAATTGATGAAAAAAGAAGCAATTTTCATGAAAATATGAGAATAACTATTCTGAATAAATAGCTACAATTATTAATAATAATATTGGATAATATTAGCATAATAATATCGGTTTCATTGAGTGGTTAATATTAGTTTCATTATATCATAATTTTCATGACTATCGTAAACAGGAGGACCACGTATTCAATTTCCAATCCAGAAGAACAGGATTCAGACATACATGTGAAACCGAAGTGAAAGCTTTCATGTCTAAACTGTGGATATACATGTTAACTCCGTAATATAGGAAGTGTCATGGAGAAGAATTCTTCATCAATGAGTTTTACTTTAAGTTGTGGTGGAAATACACTGGCGCATGTAGAGACGTAGATTTAAATAGTACTTGGTGCAATGAACAGGACTTCCCCCAACATCTTAGTGTACCTTACGTAACGCTCAATGTCCTCAATGAGTAATGTTTAGTATGTCTCGTGTATATATATATATATTGTCGATCAAGAGGCATTCAACTACAAAGTTATCTAAAATATATTTGTATAACAGTTTGTTTTCTTATAAATATTTAACACATAATTATGTCATAATTTTAAAATATTGCTACTTCAGGATATTCATTTTGCCACATACTATTAAGAGAAACTTCATCAATATATTATACACAGATATGAAAAATGAATATAAGTATAGTAATAAATTAATTCCAGCATTTTTCAAATTGTATCTTTTTTGTTGTTTATGTTTGCTGTATATTCCCATTAAATTTTGAAATATTGTGTGGATATTCATTTTCCAATTTACACATTTTCTAATTCCTTTAAAGTCCAGACCCAAACCATATTCTAGTCAAATGATGGTGTTATGTAATTCATTCTTAAATATGCATGTGATTAATTAATTCTAAATAATTTGTTTTACATATACTATATATAGAACAAATGTTGTCTCCTGCTTCGAAATCTGCCAGTAAGCAGACGGCCTTGGCCCACAAGGAGTTGTGGGCAACTCATGATGATGATGATAATTATAATTAATTAGTGATTTTATAGTTATTATCAGTTAAAATATTTTAATCTGGCTTACTAAGATAATTAAATTATCCGTTGCACTAAAAATAATAACGCCAATTTGATTATTTGAGCTTAAAGATAATTTTAAAGATATTTAACATCACAATTTGCTTAAAGTAGCTTTTAGTATTTCAAAATTAATTTTAATAGCAAGGAATGAGTATTAAGAACCAGCTATATTAAGACGTGAAGAATTGTTTGTGGTGTTTAATTCATCATTAATGCCACTGAATCATCGACTTAAAAGCTATGCAAAGCTACGTATGTTTCAGGGATTTTTCATTTGTTTCTGAATAAACCCCGCTAACCTTAGTTGCAATTATCATCACTTTTCTTAATAAAACGATGGAGTGATATTAACTATTATAACTATTATAATGCCTATTTTTAATATATAATTTCTGAAAGAATTCGGCAAATGCATATAGAAGTAAAAAAATTACTATATTAAAACTTTTTATGAAATATTATATAAATGTGTAATTATAATTAATTAGTGATTTTATAGTTATTTAGTTTAAATATTTTGATCTGACTTTTAAGATAAGAGATAATTAAATATCATTATAAGATAATAAGATTATGAATGATTAGTTTATATATATTATAAGATAATTAAATTATCTATTGTATTAAAATTTATTAGATTATTTGAGCTTAAAGATAAAAACCGATTTCAGGAGAATCATTGTTAAAATATTAACACTAACATACAACTTGCTTAAAGTAGCGTTTAGAATTTCAAAGTGCCTTTTAATAGCATGAAGACAACATTAAAGAACCAACTGTATTAAGACTCAAAGAATTGTTTATGGGATTGAATTCAACATTAATGCCACTGAATCACTGACTTAAAAGCTATTCAAAGCTACGTATGTTTTGGGGAATTTTTCATCTGTTTGTGAAACTACACTGCTAACCCTAATTGCAATTTTCATTACTTTTCTTAATAGAGATAAAATAATAATTATATTATAAATGAAATAAGTTTCTATAAGGATATGGATTCTTTAAACAAATCGTATTTTTATGGTGTAATTGTAATAATTCATTTCGTTTCATTTTTAATACATAATTTCTGAAAGTTTGGTTTGTGTTTATTGCTCTATGGTCATTTTGTGGACACTTTGGGCTAATTAAACCGGAACTACATTCTAACGTGTATTCCGAACCACTTACAAACATCCATGCTACCGCCAGAATACGAATTTTTGAAAGATTTTGGCAAGTAATACATACTATATCAGTAAAAAAATAATGTATGGAAACTTTTTACGAAATATTATATAAATGTGATATTATAATTAATTAGTGATCATGACTTACTAAATACTTAAATTTGCCGTTGCACTAAAAATATGACGTCAATTTAATTATTTGGTTATTATTACACCACAATTTGCTTAAAGTAACGTTTAGCATTTCAAAGTGCCTTTTAATAGCATGGAGTGAGCATTAAAGAACCTACTATATTAAGACTCAAAGAATTGCTTATGGGATTTAATTCATCATTAATGCCACTGAATCATTGACTTAAAAGCTATTCAAAGCTACGTATGTTTGGGGGGATTTTTCATCTGTTTCTGACACCACACCGCTAACCCTAATTGCAATTAGAAAGCATCCAACTCAATATCAATCCCGCAAGACTCATTTGGTAAGTGACGACAGAGAGATAGCCACTCCCTGTGGGTCTCTGGGTATCATTACTTTCCTTTCTGGAGATAAAATTGTAATAATTAATGGATCCTAAGTAGATAATGGCAGGATATGTTGCCCAATCTTGCATCTCACTACGGGCAAAATATTCATTAAATTAGTTATCATTATTAGACCAAGGTCCTTTTTGTCTTGAACTCAAGTTAATGTATGGAAAAACAAATTATCTTCTTTGCCGGATAGCGTGTGTTTTTATTCAAGCAAAAGTTTTACCCTCTTACCCGGATAATGAGCTAATCAGTGGAGATTTACATAAATGCGTTCTGAAGTTTCTTCCCAAAACTCGTTAAAACTTACTTTGTTTGGAGATCATTTTAACACAATTTTGCTGTTGATGTCGATGGCATGGTGTTGGAAGATTGATTTCTTTGCGATTTTGCTAAACCACAAACTTGCGAAAGTTAAAATATGACGGTTTAGTGTAACTCTTCTATCTAGGAAATAATTGGGAGAAAAAAAATTCTATTGGAAGGTGTTTTGAGGCTAGCTGAAGAAATTTGATTCTAGTCATAATGATTAAATTAAGTGTTGTAATACATTTTTTGAAGTTTTAGTAAAATCATGCCTCCAATTATATTATGAAAATAAATTAATTTTAATTCATTAGAGTAGCATTAACATAATGAATCAAAGATAAGAATTTATGAAGAATTAAATATGAAGTTTGTGAGACAGAGGACGAAAAAGTCTAATTAAAGAAAAAAATTTAAATTCCACATGGACTAATCGGTTTTCTTTCATCGATTACTTTATTTTTTTCTTTCTTTTCAATCATTTTATTTAAATCTTTCTTTAATTCTTCTTTTAATTAAATTTCACTGAATTAGCTAACATTAGGTAATTAAATTACATTAAGGTAGTATTACAAAATGGTTAAGATTACCTTCAAGTTTCAACAGAAATTCAATTCATTACTTTTCAGTATATCTGATACTCATTTTGTCGTTATCAATTATAGAATGGCAGTTCATGGATTAATTTATACTTTCAGTGTTTATTTAGTTTTAGATTGCTTATATTCTAATTTCATCTCATTATTACTGCATTGAATAGATTCTCTGCCTTTTACACAGTTTTTGTATTTTTTTAACGGTAATAATGAATGATTCTATATATTTGGATTTCTTATATTTTTAGATACAAGGAGTTATTTATTATTATTATAAACGATTAGCCAAAACATTATTTGTAACGTATAACATATAATATATACATACACACATATATATATATACAGAACTATTTGCAAAAATATGAAAATTAAATATAATTTGATTCATAAGTCCAATTCACTCCGAGGATGGAGATTTTCAGAGTTCTCAAGTCTACGAGGAATCTATTTCACTAAGTCTGATACACGAAACCACAAGGGAGTCACTTTGAAAACCGGGAAAAGTTACTGTTAGTCACTTTAGAGACTGTTTAGTCATTTTAGAGAGAAAAAAGAAAAACAACTAGTATTATCGACTAGTCGCAGCATTCTGCCTCTTCTTCTCCATAAACCTTCCTTAAAAAAACGGTCAAAAGGGAAAACTTTCCTTCACTTCTCATTGGAGTAGACACATTCTCTGCCTATTGTCTGGCGCCAATCGTGATGCAACCCGTCACCAATCGCGTGGTCCATATTCCATCTGCAATTGTTTTGACCTCTGAAGGTCACATAGACAATTGCTAATTTCACGAGGTTTCATTATCCATGACCATTTGAGTGACAGGTTATTCTCATTAGTACAATAATTGCATATCCACACCACTGCTTATCTACTGTCAAATTTGAGTGATAGGTTGTTATTATATACTTGTTAAAAATACACATTCCTCTCTCCTTGGGAACGAAATGCTATAAATCTTCAAGGGGAAAAAATGCTACATATTATTCACCATTAAGCCTAAATTAGTACTTTTTTTAACTTTAATTCCATTTATTCACTTTACATTTACAAAAGCGATAGGAAGAAGATAGAGATGTCCATTAATTTTCATTTTGGTTTAACTAAATATTTCTAAAAATTATCTTGATAATATTTTTACATTTTTATATAATAAAACATTTTTACAAAATTACATAAAAATTTTACATTTTTATATAATTTTTATATGTAATAAAGCTTCTTGAATTTTTTATTTTAAAAATTAAAATTTATCTTGTTAGCTAATTTTTTTTTAAATTCTCTCTTAATGGAAACTATTCAACGTTAATAAGAATAAGCAATTATAAATACTTGAGTAAATATTATCTAGAGATGCATAGGAAATGTTTCGACAAATGTTTATCGATTTCATTTCTGTGTGACTTTTATTATTTCATAGAAATACTTTCATTAGATGTCTTTATTCTATTATATTTGTACATAGAAGTTGAGAATTTAAATTGATACATGTACTAACTTTTACAATGTATGCCCTAACGGATACATTAAATTTGACATTTTAAAAACCTTTACTAGATTATAAGGCTATTTTAAAAATATTTAGTAATTTTAATTGCAATTTTATTTTTATTTTGGCGAACCTAAAAATTAAATCGGATCTCATAAATTCTAGTATATAATATGCTTTCTTAGCAAACATCTTAAATGAAAACGTTTTGATAGTTTCGTCGAAAAAAAACCCTATTTATTCAAATTCAGATTTCTATTCTTTTGAATGTCTCTCATATACTTAATCAACTCTTCAGAAAAATTAATTTATGTGACTTGCATTAAACATTTTATTATAAAACAAGACTTTTTGAATTAAATAGTTTAATTAGTCATTTCCCTGAAATAAAATAATTGAATTAATCTAGTAAATAAAAAAAGAGAAACTATCATATCGAAGATAATTAAGTTATCAATAAATATGATTAAATGTGCTGAAAATCTATTTTCACATAAAAAAAAGCTGAATGAGCAAAAAGTAAGTAACCCAAATAATCAATTATCCACTTACAACTACTAACTTTTGATTATATCTATAATTAAAAGATTATTCAGTTTTTTTACAAAACAAAAATAATTGCTTTATGCTTTTCAATCCTCTTTCCCATCGCTCTTTTTACCACTCTAAATAAGCAATTTATTTACTTAATTGAGCTGTTGATAATCCTTCTCAGATATTAAATGTTTATTAAATAATTTTTGTGCGCTTTTCAGATGCTTTGTTTAGATTAATTATCTTTTAACCTATACTAATAAAAAAATTAATCTTCAATTACTTTTATAGTTTTATAAGTACATTTTTGAAGTTCAATTTAATTTTTGTGTTTTATTTTTAGATAGAAAAGCATTATTTTTCAATTTAATTTTCATTGTTTTTGCCTTAACAATTATCACAGCACTTTAAAAATTAAACTATAAGCTCACTTTGTTAATTTACTTCACATGTCTTTTTCTTTCAACAATTAAATTAGTTGAATATTCAAAACCAAGAATATTTTAAATTTTTAAAATGAAAAATTTTCGAAAGTTACGGTTCAAAAGGACTTTTTTTATAACGCAGCTGGCAAACACTTAGACGTTGTCTTGGATGCCTTAAGGGAAGTGTTGCACCGACGTTACTCACTTAGCACTGCCCAGCAGGTAAATGTAGCTTGAAGATAAGCTACGGACGCGGAGTAACAATACCTCCGCAGCATTCTACGATCGTGTTAGACCAGGATCTACGGCTAAAAGTGGATTCCGAACACATACAAACATCCATGGTACCGCCGGCACTCGAACCTGAAATCTGTCATACCAAGCTCCAGAACGCTAACCACTCGGCCATCGGGTCCTTCTATTCAAAATGATAATTAAAAAAAACACATATATCAAACATCCTTTCATTTTAAACTAAACTTTATAACTAAAATGTATGGAGTTTTCTATAGTAGAGTTTTATGTAGTAGAGTAAAACAAATATAGATTTTCTTGCGATATATTATGTTTCATGGTTGCTGTTATAGTTATGGTAGCCTTCTCCTCTGTTGATATATAGTTATCAAACCGTCAAATGTCAATTCACTGTACAGATATCAAAACAAGTATTGAAAATAAAATGTGGCGTTAAAATCCTTAGAAAATTGAAGCGAAGCAATAAAAGCAAAGAATAACTGTCCAATTTATCTTCTGAACACCGGCTAAAAGTTGGAATCCAATAAATATGCAAATAATTTAGTACATAGTTTTCATTGCATTAAAACCATGAATATGTCTTCTTGCAAGCAACGTTTAAAGTAACGTTCTTCAAGTAAGTTAAATTAAACAGGATCACATGAACTAAAATTTATTTGAAAAAATTTGCCACAGTTCTGTTGTAGCTTGCTTATTTTACTCTAAGACTATATACTCTTATAACTTAAACTTATTCATATTGGGTTTAATGGCTAATCTTTAATGATCCCCAAATTATATTACTGTCAGTATTTTAAAGTAATTGGCACATTTTTGCCTGAAAGAAGTTCATAAATACTGATTTGCTTAAAAAGAAATAATGTAATTACTTGTATAAAATAATTTTGAATTAATAACTATTATAATTTTTTAATTAATAAATTTTTTAATTTTTTAATTAATAAATTTTAAAAATTATTAATTAATAACTTTTATAATTTTTTAATTAATAAATTTTTTAATTTTTTAATTCTTTTAATTAATACATTTTATAATTTTTTAATTAATAAACTTCATAATTGTAATAAATTATTTATTTTAAACATTTACACACATTCAAAAGTTATATGCATAATGCATGCATAAATATAAACACATAGAAAAGATTTCTAATTTCTCTGTAGATTTCATGAAACATTATTTAACTTAAAACATTATCCATATAAATAAATACATTTCTCATATAATTTAGTTTGTTGCAAAAATAGAAATATGTAGTTATGAACTTGTAACTTTTTGTAAATAATGGATTCTTTATAAATATTTATACTTATTTTCTCTGCTTATTAATGACTTTAATTTTTCTGAGGTCATGTTAGATTGTTAATTTTTTTTTTCAATCAATAAGTTATTTTTTCAATTACACTAAAAGTCTTTTCTGAAACAGCATCGCTGCATGGTACAAGAAATATGTCTGCATAATATAGATTGTACGAAAAGACTCTATATTTAAAAATAATAATAAAAAACATCGAAGATAAGCACATGAGGTGTTTTTTATACTAAATATGTTGATGTTTAAATCTATATCTATCAAATATTTATGCCTTGTAATGTTTATGATTTTTTTCTGTGAAGCAATTGAGAAACAACACTTTCCTCCTAATCTTACAAATTTTTGAAGAATGTCGATGGCTTGTAATGCTAATTATGTTGTGTCTATTAAAATATCAAAAACAAAAATTCCCTAAAAATTGATACTTCACTCATTTAATGAAGATGCATCGAATGTATTAATAAGAAGATACATTGAATCTATTATTATTATAGAAGATACATTGAATTTATTATTGAAGAAGGTACATTTAATATATTATTATGTATAGTTCTATTTATAAATAAATTATTAAGAGTACAAAAAGGCATTTCAGACTCCTTCTACTTCAGCAAGCAAAGAATACTCGTGTTGGTTTCTATTTTACATTACGAGAGGAAAACTCGTGCTTGAATTTAAAATTCCGTGGTAACTTATATATGACATAATCTGGCTGAAACTTCTAACAATCTGTTGAGAGTGGTCATACATATTATGTAATCTCCAAGAATCAAATAAAATACATTATTTATAGTTAGCTCTACAAAGAGTACTAAGGGATGAACAGAAACCAGAACGATACAAACTAATTTCATAGATTGAAACAAAATAATCTAGGAATATATAAAAACAATTTTTATGAATTGCAAATAAAAATTGTTGGAATAATTGCATTATTTTTTTATTCGCATCGGTAACAGATTGAATAAAATTAAAACTATATACAACTCATGAAGTAAATGAAAATAAATATAACCCCCCCCGAAAAAAAAAGCAAATGCCCTTTATCGTTTTCTGGAATAGTTTAGTTGTTACCACCAATAACCTGAACTGATAAATTATGCACGCTTTTTTTTTTTTTTTTCATTTTAATATAATTAAACGTATTGTATAAAAAAGAAAAAAATTAAATGTATAAAATTTATAACTAAACGTATTAAATGTCTTTAATGTTAATAGTATGCTAATATTAGAATGCAAGTGCTAATAAGTCTCAGATTTGAAAAGCTTATAAAATGACATGCATCAAATTAAAAGATTTTAATAGCTTTATATATAAGCAATAGAATTATTAAATAGAATTATTAAAGAAGAATAATAACAACGCGATATTTAATAATAAATAGAATTATTAAATATCGCAGTTACATAATTAATTAAATGTATTAGTTTGATAAAATACTGACGCGCCTAATGTATTAAATATGTCCTTTAAATATAATTAAATTATACCACAATAATAATAGAGTTTATTATTATTGTGATAAATTATTTGTTTATAATTATTATGAAGATGCATTGAATATATTATTAAGAAGATACATTGGATATATTATTAAAGAAGATACATTAAATAAATTATTAATTATAATTGCTGTTTATCAATAAATTATCAACAAAATGGCTAATTGTCTTAAATTAGCCATTTTGCTATAGTTTTTTTAAAACATAAAATTGCTTCATCTAAGTATTATATTTACAGGAAAAAGAAAAGATTATTTTATTTGTCAAATAATTTTTTGGATGTTGTAGTTTAGATATCATGGATACAAATATAATCTCTATCACCTAGTGACTCACTACATCAGTTACTGTACCTAAGTAGGAAAGTACTTTAATATTATTAGAACTTAGTCACCATACGAACATATGGCGCATGAAGAAAGTTTGAGGCTATCTTCAGGGCAGTTTTTCAGCCAAGATCAAAAAAAAGAAAAAGAAGTGAAAAAAGAATCGAATTTCGACTTTTGCCAAACCATCTTCCTCTCCGCGAAACTTGACACTTGCCAAACTTTTCCGGACCTCAATCCAATCCCCATGAATCTACCAGAATCAATTTTTGAGGATGAACATCCTGTTGCAGTCATTCTTTCACCCTGGGCCAGGGAAAATGGAATTTTGAAATTGCTTTCCGGTGGCGTGTAAGAGATGGCTGAATTTCATTTCCAATCTCGTAGCCGATGCAGATTGTCGCAGCAGAAATCGAGGCTGCTTCGAGGGTGAGGAATGTAGTAAGTACTCCTCCCCTGCACTTTCCAGGAGAATATAAATATTTATCGCTCTTTGTTGTTCTTCTCCGACGATGGATACAAACTCTTTTAAAGCGCTTTTTTATGGGTCAGGGAACTGGAAATGGAAGGGATCTTTGAAGGACTCGGGCTGGAATAAAATGGGTTAAGCTGAGTTGTTAACGTTTTTTGCCACATTGAAAAAACTACCCCATATTATTTTTCTTAAGTTAGATTCTTTTAAATCGTAGCATATATTATAAATTAATTTTAGATAATATGCCCAGGTAGGCTTAATAAAGGCATAGTTAAATGGAATGAGTGTAACTCATTTTTGAATGGGGTTGTTAAAATGTTATTTTACTAATAAATATAGTAAAATAAACTTCTATTCAATTATCTTATAATCTAAGAAGAAAAAGTAATTTTCAACTATGAGTGAGTTTACAAATATTTTTTTTCTTTCTTCAGTAGCTGTCATCCGAGTGTTTTTAGGATTGCAAATATATTGACGGCATCAGATAATATACAGTGTGATTATAATTAAAGTACCACTTCCAAACTGCTGTAAAAAAAGAGCCACTCGTCACAATGAGTTCAAATTTGAACTGAAGATTCTTGAAGAAATAAAAATAGTACGGTATCAAAAAGTTTCAAAGTGTATTAACAGTTGCCATTGTAAACTGTATAAAGAAAGCTAATTCTGCTGCCAGTGATATTTTGAATCGAAATTACAACGTATTTGGCATGAGTTGCCCATTAAACTAACTGTAGTAACAGAAGTTGCAGAAATTGGAGGACAACTTAAATTCTACCCTTGAAGATTTATGGAAATTCGCTGAAAACCACAAATTAAGTTTTAATCCAACAAAGTCTATGGCAAGGTTCTTTACTACCAATAGAAAGCTGTATGGCTATCAACCTGGTAATGTAACAAACATCCAAAATATTTGGGATTCGTATTGGATCCAGAGATAACGTGCAATAAACACATCGACCATATAGTGCTTAAGGGCAGGATACAACTCAAACTTTTAAAATACATTTCAGGACGTGACAGCGGTGATGATGCTGGCGCCCTCAGAAATACATATATTTCTCTTATTAGACCCACCCTGGAATATGGAATTTCTGTTTACTGCTGCGCATCTAACGCAAATGTACAGAAATTTGAGCTAGTCCAACTTAGCGCAGCACGAGTTATCACTGGACTTCGTAATACCTGCTCTAATGACATAGGCTGATTTGCAACCACTTAACCTCAGAAGAAGTGTTTCTTTGGTGAAATACTATGGCAAAATATGCAGTCTTGGAGACAGAAATAGAACCTCAGCTTATTTAAGAGACTGGTGCAATGTTCAGAGGCTTAAGAGAAACAGCCCATTCAGCATGGTGGCTTCTGCTCATCTGTTGGAAAGTAACGTGGAACAGCATATTTTGGTTCACTGCGTAGATCCTTCTGACGGTCTTCCTAATCTACATTTCCACACTGAACTTTCTGTCCAGGTAAACACGTAGGATGACCTTCCTGTTTATCTAAAGCAACTAGCCCTCGAAATAATAAACGACATTCCGGCTGATGCTATTAAAATGTACACTGACGGCAATAAAAACGAGAAATGTGGAACTGGCAGTGTAATATATATAATATCAAATAGTAATTACATGAAGATTCAGAGAAGGAATCCTGATGGCTTCTCTGTATTCCGTAGCGAGCTCATTGCTATAAAAGAAGGCCTTGACTGCATTGCGACTGTTACTGCAGGAAATGAAATCTGGATTCTAACTGATAGCATGAGTTCTATTCAGCACTTGGCTAATTGGTACAGTGTTAGAGACAGGGTAGATGTATCTATTCTCAAAAAGCTAAAA
The DNA here is from genome assembly GCA_021605075.1 of Caerostris darwini. Taxonomy (NCBI): domain Eukaryota; kingdom Metazoa; phylum Arthropoda; class Arachnida; order Araneae; family Araneidae; genus Caerostris; species Caerostris darwini. The sequence continues at coordinate 168,313 of BPLQ01001279.1, forward strand.
CACCTTTCAGCGGATCATCAGATCCACATACAGTGGATAACCTCCCATGTCGACCTTGAGGGGAATGAAATGACAGATGCATTGGCCAAAGCGGGTGCTAGTGAGGTATTGGTTCCACTTGAGCCCCTTACCTATACAGAGATTTACTCACAAGCTAAGTTAAATGGAAAAACAATTTGGTCTACTCCCCCAGTACACCAGTGGTATCGGGGTCATCGACCTGGCGGTACTTTGGCACTTAATTGTGACAGGGACAAACTGCAATCACCCGTTTGCTCAGAGGCACCTCAGAACTATGACTTTCTCAGATGGTTTGAAAGCTTTCGACACTTGTATCAAGTGCTCCTCTGAAAAGGCTTCACCATCTCACATCTTGGCGTGCCTGGGGCTCAGATGTCAGGATCTCCTTGACAGACGTTGATGGTCTTGGACTTTCTTCGGGTACTTGGATTCATGGACCTAGTCTAGCCCCGCTGGACTTTGGGAATAGGCAAAGAAGAATAAGATGAAGCACCAACTGTGGTATTCAATGTGCTTGATTGTTTCGGTTATTTGACGGAAAAAATGATTTCCAAGTCATTCCACAGTTGTTGTTCTGTTAATGGATAGCCCATCTACCACGGCAAAGTCATACCAAATTGGAAGAGAAAAATCGGCGGAACTTTTCTAGAAACTCTTTTTGATACCATAACGTTTTTCCCTTTCTTCAAGTATCTTCAGTTCAAATTTGAACTCATTGTGACGAGCGGTTCCTTGTTTACAGCATTTTAATTATAATCACCCTGCATAATAAAATATGCTATTTTCGTTAAATTGCAACACGAAAATACTCAAATTATTCCAAATAAGGATTAATGAGCATTGGATCTAATACTTCTCATATTTTAAAAAATATATATAATTTTTTAGCATAATTATACAGAAACATTTTTACATAGAATTAAAAAAAAAATTGTCGCGCTCACATTAATTTTTGACCTTAATTAAACATATTTTTTATATACAGCATTCTGTATTGAATAAAATCTGCTTAAAATATTCAATTATTTTTTTTCTATTATTTACAGTAGCAAGAGGTTTTTTCATATATATAATCTTTGTTTTAATTCAAGAAAATAAACATTTCAAGTGATTGCAATTTGAAAAATTTTTCATTGTACCCTAAATAATATAGTATGACTTTTATAATTTGGTTTGTTAAATCAAATTTTTAAAAAATGAAGTATACTTTTATGTATAAATAAATGTTACAGTTTTAGAATGCGATTTAGACTGCCATTAAATTTACCTACTTCAAATGAATTTTCGATTGTTATCCAAAAATATATATTCAATTCTACTTTTAATATTTAATAAAATAATTTGTTTAGAAGTTCTTAATTTTTTTATTGAATTATATTTTAATTAGAATATCTTCCTGACGATTTTAAACAAACATACTTCGTTACAAATTTTCAAAGTAATGATTAATTTACAGTTAGAAAAAGACCATGTTATTAAAAAAAATTCTTCAAACACTCAGCTTAAGTGATCCATTTTTTTCTGTCTTAAAACATCATAAAGAGTGTAGTAAATAAGATTATATTGATAAACAAACTGTCTCATGGAATAAAGAGAATTATCGTTCAAAATATGAATACAAAATTATCGGCTACAATTAGCAAGAACTTTACGGATTACGTTTAAACTTAACCTATGTAAGTTAACCTATCATGGCCGAGTAGCAAAAAAGGAACAATTCACCAGTGTAAAGAATCCAGGGAATCTGCCAGAAATCTGAAATTTTTTTAACAATATTATATTTGCTATTTAAAGCAAGTCTAATGAATTCAGTGCTAATATTTGCGTAATAACTTAGAAAAAAATTGAATAAAGAAGGAGAAAAAGAACTTACAACCATTTGTTAAACAATGTTTGTGGAGGATTTATGGTATGGATATACTGTCATTCGAGTAGGTAAGCTCATATTTTTGGATAGCATCATGAATTAGTAAATCTACATTGATACAAGTAACGAAAATTTGAAATCATCATTTGAATATTTCGATTTGAAGGAACAGAATTCTGGATAGAAAAACCATGGCATACTCTCTAAAAAATTCTATTTTAGTTGCTTTAAAATGTTTTTCGTTTTATTAAATTGATGAATCTACATTGAATCTACATTGATACAAGGAACGAAAATTTAGAATTGTCATTTGAATATTTCGATTTGCAGAAATAGAATTCTGGATAGTAAAACCATGACATACTCTCTAAAATATTCTATTTTAGTTGATTTAAAATGCTTTTCATTTTCTTAACTTTTTAAAATAAATTCGTTTTACACTTAATAATGCATGACAAAATAATTAATGTTATTCGCAAAGTTTTCCAGATAAAAACAATTTTCATTAAAAGATAAAAAATGGATCAAAACCCAATTATAAAAAACAAAGATAAAAACCAATTAGTTTTAATTTGTTGGTTAAATATGCAAACAATAAAAAATTGTTATTAAATTCAATAAAATTTCTTCTCATTTAATAAGTTTTGAATAAAATAGAGTTTTAATCCAATAGATATTTCAATACAATAGAATTTGGTTTTTTTCATTAATTTTAAATCCAATATAGCATATTTGCGACAAAATTTTAAAATATAATTCAAAAGCACAAATTTATCTTTAAAGCAACATTTTAACTATTTTTTTTCAGGAAAAATGAAATAAAATATTTCCAGAATTTACAAAAATTAATTTGAATGTATAGAAGAGTTTTTAAATTATATGACTATTTAACCAATTAATAAATATTGTTTTTATAAGCAATTCAAAAATTTTAATAAAAATTGTTTTTAACCGGAAACTTGGCGAATAATATTTATTATTTTGTCATGTATTATTAAATGTAAAACGAATTTATTTATTCTAAAAAATTAAATTAATAAGCTAATAAAATAAAAAATCATTTTTATGCTAAATTGTTTCAAAGTAATTAATTTTCAGAATTTGTTTAATAACTTTTTTATCAATGAACCGAGTTTTTGAGAAAACTTTCGTATTTATTATAGTTAATAAGATAAAATTTATACATAGCGCTACATTTCTCTTTTAATATAAAATTAAATTTTAACTAGAAAATGCAATTAAATATACTTATCATTTGGAGTAAATAAATATTTAAATTGCAACAGAAATAATAATAACTATAAGAAAGCTGATGAAGAAAATTAAATAAAAAATTATCTAGTAGTATGTTGGATAAAACTAATTTAATTTATCTAATTTTATGTATGTTGTCTCAGAAAAATAAATATATACATATATTCCAAGAGAGTTGCATCATATTTCTAAAGATAGTAATTAAACTAATAAAAAAAAGTTCTTAAAGAAAATATTATGAGTGAAATTTTTTTATAATTTCTGTACAATTCGTAGTAATTTATAGTCTTAAAAAACATATGAAAACTTTTTTATGATTAACTTCAAATATTTTTACATGGAAAGAAAACAAATTTAATAAAATATGATATCATTTAATTCTATTCTACACATTTGAAATATTAATTCACAATTTTCTTGTATTAAAGAAATTTATATTAATGAACTTTTTTTAAATTAAAATTGCGTTGAAAAATTATTTTTTTTTTTATTATTAAAAATGAAATTCGATAAATTGATTAAATGTGAAATATAAATTCAAATTAACTGTGAATTTTTACTTGAAACACGTTTTTTGGGATATCAAATTTAACTCAGCAATAAAATTTCATAACTCCTCTCTCACTGATGCCAGATCTTGGGACTATTATTCCTTTTTCTGATTATTAACATTATTTTTGTTCATTTTAGATTTTTTTTTATTTAACTATGTATTTTTTTATTTTACCTGTTTTTGTATGAGGAATGAATACTAGATAAAACTTTTTGCAAGTATATTAGTGTTATTTGTATAAGAACATGATAGGATAGGTCATGGTAATATTATAATTTGTAATTTTTTTTAATTATTCTTTGCTTATTTATTTTGCAATATTTTTCAATTAGCAAATAGTTTTTAATGTTTTTAATTTATTAGTTCACTCGCTCGCTATATATATCTTGTTAACATTTTCAATCCATTAATAAAATACTTTTTATTCAGCCACTCAAGTTCAAATACAACTTTTTGAACTTGTAGTGGATGGCACTTGATGTTAATACAGTTTCTTCTAAAATTAATTCGTTAATTAAATTTAATTAATTAACTTTAGTATTTTTTTAGAATTAAGTTTTATGTATCTACCAATAGATGGCCCCAGATGTAAGAGGAAAATTTATTTATAAAGGACTTTCTGCAATATAGAGGAAAAAATGTAGGAGTTGACTTTAAAAAACATTTTTTATATTACTTGTTTTTGCAATGTTTACTCTACTTACTAGGCAAGAGCCTGAAGATATTTCTCAACGACTTCAATAAAGTTTGAAGTTGTTTGAATAATTTTAATAACAGTTATTTGACATAAACTATTAATTTCTGTACATTACATTTCTTATAAGGTTTAATAAGGAAGACTTAATGTCTAATACATTTATAAAAATCAGAAAAGTTTGTAAATTTATAAATATATATATATATATACGTATGTATGTATATATATCTAAAAAAATAAATATATAAACTCATGTTTGTGAAAATTGCAACACCATGAAGGACTTACGCGAGTGAGCTGAAATGTTCAGGAAATGCAAATTAGCGCATGATATGCAAAGGATTACAATTTCAAATCCGTAGCGCATGCGTATAGTGAGCAGCGCCCTCTGAACGGTGGATGGATCCGAATAAATAGACGGCTGTAGCGAGGCGTGTATGGTTATCGGTGGTTATCTGCTTGTGGTAAACGTTAGCTCAATCGTTACTTATGCCTCTTCGACGAAAGAGAGCTTGATTTGAACAACTTACAGAGTTTGAACGGGGGAGAATCATCGGCCTTTGAGAAACTGGATTGTCTTATCGTGCAGTAGCCGCTCGTGAGCAGCGTAACAGCAGCACAGTGATGCGTCTTTGGAAGCAGTGGACGGACGAGTGTCGGACAACTCGGAAATCCGGGAGTGGACCCCGAAATGTGACGTCAGCTCGCGATGATAGACACCTGGTCCGCATGGCGCTGACGGACCGTACAGCTTCCTCTAGACTATTGACAGCACAGTGGTCAATAGCTACAGGTGTTTCATTGTGTGCTTCATCAATTCGTAGACGTCTGCTGCAGCGTGGACTGCGAGCAAAAACTCCTTTATACAGGATCCCTCTCAGGCTAAACCATCACCGCCTGCGGCTACAATGGGCCGCTCAGCATAATGACTGGCGTGCTGATTGGCAGCATGTCGTGTTTTCTGACGAATCCCGCTTTAATTTGTGGTACCATGATGGCCGCATTCGTGTCAGACGCTATGCCGGTGAACGCCACCTTCCGGAGTGCATTATCGAATGCCACAGTGGACGAACACCCAGAGTTATGGTCTGGGGTGCCATATCATATCATGGACGATCTCAATTGCTAAGAATTGTGGACAATCCGAACAGCAACCGGTACATCAGTGAAGTTCTACAGCTCCAAGCTGTTCCCTTCCTTCAAAGCTTGCCAGGCGCTGTATTTCAACAGGATAATGCCCGCCCTCATATAGCTAAGACTGTTCAATCCTTCTTTAGAACGCGGCAAGTACAGCTTCTTCCTTGGCCTGCGTATTCCCCGGATTTGTCGCCGATTGAACATGTGTGGGATTTCGTTGGTCGGCGTCTCGCTCGTGATCCTCGTCCTGTTGCTTCTGCAGACGAACTTTGGGTACGCATACAAACAATATGGAATGCTCTTCCTCAGGCAGACATTCAAAATTTGTTTGACTCCATGCCACGTCGTGTAGCAGCACTTATTACGGGGCGTGGTAGATACACAAAATACTGATTCCGATCTCTTGTTATTGTTTGTTTGCTTTGAACATTTAATCATTTATTTGTACCACTACCACACAACTGTGTATTAAATTTTATTCAATTATGCCGATTCCTTCCTGGTGTTGCAATCTTCACAAACATGAGTATATAAATAATATATATATATATATATATATATATATATATGTATGTATTTATTTATAGCGTTTGCTTGCAAGGAACTTTATAATAGCCCCGTACTTGTAATTATACATAGAAAAAGATAATGCTTAAATCAGTATCGTAAAATCATTTAATTATTTGGGTGTTAAACAAGTGTTTAAAAATCTAAGTAGGTACGCCATACTTTTCCTTCAAGCATTTTTCTTTAAAACTTTTTGAAACGGTTGATGGAGTCAAATACAAGCTTGACTCTTTAATGGTCACGAATTTAACTATTTAACAATAATCTAAAGTAAAGATATCTGCAAGTTTGTTTGCAATGAATTTTGCATTTACATGTGTTGTGTCCGCATTTTTTAATTTAAAATTATAAATTAATCACGTTACGTAAATAATATTTACGTAACGTGACATAGAAGCGAGTTCAAAAACTTACAAAATACAATTAAACGAAAATTATTTCGTTTTTCTTGAATATATCATTTTTTATGTCAAGAAAAATCTATATCAAGAGCATTGAAAATTTTGATTTTTTTTATATCAAGAGCATTTAAAATTTTTATTCAAACTAAAACAATTGCTGTGGCCAGAGTAAATAAAGTCACCCTCTGTAAAAGAAGATGTAAATTAAACCTTCCTAAATTTAAATATATAGTACACCAAAACGTACTGTTTTAAAGAGACAATTTTACTAAAAAATCAGACTGAATTAATTAAAAGATTCATATAATAAAAGTTGTATACATAAATTCCCTAGAGGACTATTGGTAGCTTGCAAATCAATTTTGTTTAAATCCCCTGTCGATATCATTGCACTCACTTCTTTCAAAAATAAAAAACTTCGATGGCGATTTACTAAAGAATATACAAACATTTCGACAAACCATTGACAATCAGCTATGTCGTGATAGTTTTCGGAATTTCTTCTAAACGACAAGCATATCCTAGAAAGTTAGCAATGCAAATCGTTGAGGAAGGAGGAGAAAGTTAGTAACGTACATTAAGAAGGATAAGCCCACCTGTGTCCAAAATAAAATATTAATTAAAAATGAGCACATGAAAAATTATTTTTCAGTCTTATTAACAAACCAATGAAGACAAGCGTGAAACTCATTTTCTTGATGAACTGTCCTTTTTGTATATTCCGTGTTAATGTCCAAAGTAATCTACTAACAAATGGTCTTTCCCTTTGCTAGTGTATCATATTTCCATTTGAAATACTTTTTGGTTGAATCTTAATCCGTGTTCGTTTGAATGACTTCCATTATAAACATAAATATATTTTTAAGCTAATGTATTAAATAAAGTTTTCAATTTTAGAAACATTTCATCCCAATATTCTAAATAAGGTAAGTAGATAAACACAAAAAAAATCATTTTTTTTTTATTTATATTTCCTAAAAGCTTATTGCATATGTTTTCAAAAGCATCCCAAGTATTTTTATCACAGGCACTAAATTTGTTTATGAAATTAAAATCTGGAAACAATTGTTTCACTTGTAATTCAACGAATTGTTTAATCTCCGTGTTTTATATGTAAAGTAGGCTATCTTAACAAATATTTTGATTTTAGTAGGGTTTTTCGAAAACCACGAGATTATAGTTATGAAAATGTAGCAGTCATTACAAATGGTTGCGAGGTTTGTGTCATAACGTAAAGACAATAAAAGACATTAATTTATTTGTAACCTTTAAACCAACAAATAAGCGTTATTGTGCATGTCTTACAGTAACAGTTTAGTTTTCATATTTTACTTTGATCCCAGCTGTTGTAATAAAGAATTAATAAAATGTGTGTGCAAAAATTACACATGGCTGGAGTTAAACTCCCTTCATGTGTGTCTATGGGAACAAAAGGAAAGTTTCAGGTATTCACCAACATGTTTTATTAACAATACAGTTATAATTTATTAATAAGAGTGTATGAAGTAATTAATCATTTTTTTGTTCAGAAAAAAATAATCGGCTTGTGATAATAGAAGTAGGAAATGAAAACTCTTGTTCTAGTCTTTCTACGTAATGAAAGAAAACTGCATTGATTGCTGTTTCATGGCGTTTAGTAGTGGTTTAAGTGGTAAATTGTTGCATATTTTGATTCTTTGTTAAGGATATAAGGGTTATTTAAAAAGTTAATTAACTATTGTTATTTACCATTATCAGATTCAAATTTGAATAGAACTGTTGTTTTGAATTAAATTCATTGTGGTGAAAAACAAAGCAACAACAGCAACAATCGAAAACCACAGTCGTCTGAAGAGGTCATTATTCTTTTGAAACTGACCGATTCCCTCTCTATCAATGTAAATAGGAAGTAAATGAATTGAATTTTGCTTCTTTTTTAAGGATATAAGGGTTATTTAAAAGTTATTTAACTATTGTTATTTGCCATAATCAGATTCAAATCTGAATAGGATTGTTGTTTTGAATTAAATTCATTGTGATGCAAAACTAAACAACAATCGAAAATCACAGCTGTCTGAAGAAGTCATTATTCTTTTGAAACTGACCGATTCTATCTCTATCATTGTAAATAGGAAGTTAAGACGTGCGTACGTATATTCGCTCCAAAATGGGCAAAATAGCCTCGCTCGCCTCTGTAACAAAAAAGGCTGTCACACTTGCTGTAACCCTTCTTCATAAGTTGTGACACTGGAAGTCTTTTTTCTTATTAAATTTCACATCTTAACGAAAATAATTTTTTTTTAGGCTTGTTTTGAGAGAAACGTAACTATAGATAAATTCACTTCGACGGCGGTATAACGCAACTTTTTTTTCGAATAGTCTATGCAATTGATGATAAAATTTCACATGTGCGAGTTCAAGTCGAAGATTTTTAATACAGCATAGGCAGTTTTTTAATAAAAAAACGCAAGAAAATCAAAAATAAGACAACTTCCTGTTTTCAGGACAAATAGTTTAGTGTACCTGTTATAAAAATAGGAGTTATGGGACCTTGTGATTTCGACAAGTTTTTTCGATACTGTTACATGGTAAAAGACAAAAAAAAAAAAAAAATATTAAAACAATATAACTGTAACGAAGTGAAAATGAATAAATAATATTTGGTCAAAGGTATTGATTAAGTTTTTTTAGTTTATCTCAAGGTTCTCCAGCAGAGATTTAGCAATAACTGCTATTTATATTTAAAAATCAAATACTTTCACATCAAAAAGTATTCATACATTATATTCAGTATCCTGTAATTTTATTATTCATATGTTATACTCATAATCCTATCATATTATTGTTCATATGTTATACTCATAAACATATTTTATTATTCATATGTTAACATAATCCTATCATATAATTATTCGTATGTTATATTCATAATCCCATCATTTTGTTATTCATAATGTTGTAATCATAATCCTATGATATTATTGCTCATGTTATATTCATAATCCTATCATATTGTTATTCATATGTTATATTCATAATCCTATCTTTTTTATTTATATGTTATACTCATAATCCTATCTTTTTTATTCTTATGTTATACTCATAATGCTATCATTTTATTATTAATATGTTAACATAATCCTGTCACATAATTATTCATATGTTATATTCATAATCCCATCATTTTGTTATTCATAATGTTGTAATCATAATCCTATGATATTATTGCTCATGTATATTCATAATCCTATCTCTTATATTATTCCTATTATTGTTATTCATATGTTATATTCATAATCCTATCTTTTTTATTCATATGTTATACTCATAATCCTATCTTTTTTATTCTTATGTTATACTCATAATGCTATCATTTTATTATTAATATGTTAACGTAATCCTGTCATATAATTATTCATATGTTATATTCATAATCCCATCATTTTGTTATTCATAATGTTGTAATCATAATCCTATCATATTATTGCTCATATGTTATATTCATAATCCTATCATATTGTTATTCATATGTTATATTCATAATCCTATCTTTTTTATTCATATGTTATACTCATAATCCGATCTTTTTTATTCTTATGTTATACTCATAATCCTATCATTTTATTATTCATACTCATATGTTATCATAATCCTATCATATTATTATTCATACGCCTGACCAAATTCTTGCACTACGAGAGCTGTAATAAAATTTCATAATAATTTACATGATTTAAACAGAGTGCAGACAATTTTTTTAAAGTTATCTTAAATACCTATATAATTATTTTACGATGTGGATTATAAGTCTGTATGTAATTCACTAACAAATAAGATGTTTCAAATTACCTAACATTCAAAGAAACAAATTGGGAATTTTATATTTGTACTCTATCAAGAGGATAGCCAAGCGAAGCATTCATCTATAAAAATCATCCACCGCAAAAGGTTGTTTTATATCTTTCTACTTTTATTTTATGAGTAAATAAATTTGTATCATGACAGGCTCATGAATTTTATTTAAAATGCGATGCGTTCCTTTTTGAGGTATAAAATTCTCAAATCACTTCTTACATAAAACCTTTTATTACTTTCAGAGATATCCCATCTGGTGCTCTCAATTTAAAAATATATATTTTTAAAATGTCCCATTTTTCAAATTTATTTGAGAAAACGTTAGCTGTCTAAGCATCGTGAAAAATCTACAAGACTTGGAAGTAGGTTTGTCGCTTAAAGAGATGATTTATACTTTTGATCTGATATGATTTATACTTTCAACTTTTGTTAACAACCGCGGAAAAAGTGGATTTGTTACTGCGATATTCTTCAGCTAACTTTGAATGTTTCTAAAGTTTTTTTATAAAGAAGTTATAGGAATAGGAAAAAAATTCGTAAAGTATTCACGAAATACTAATTGTAAAATATATTGAAATTTATTCATTTTCCACACAAAAACATTTAAATGATTCAAATTTATTTTATAGTTAAATTATTTTAAAATCGTTTTCAATGAAATATAAAATTCATTAAATATTCTGAAAATTAATTCATGAAAATTAAAGAAATTCATTAAAATTCATGAAATACTGATTGTCGAAATATTGAAAGCTATTCATTTTTTACACAAAAACTTTTAAATGATTCAACTTTATTTTATAATTATTTTAAAATTGTTTTTAATGAAATATAAAATTCATTAAATATTCTGAAAATTAATGAAATGAAAAATTATTTCATCAAAATTAATGAAATGAAAAATTAATTCATGAAAATTTATGAAATGAAAAATTAATTCATAAAAATTAATGAAATTCAATAAAATTCATGAAATATTGATTGTAAAATTATTGAAAAATATTCATTTTTTACACAGAAACTTTAAATGATACAAATTTATTTTATAGTATAATTATTTTAGAATTGTTTTCAATGAAATATAAAATTAATAAATATTCTGAAAATTAATGAAATGAAAAATTAATTCATGAAAATAAGGAAATTCAATAAAATTCTTAAAATATTGTTTTAAAATTATCGAAAACTATTCATTTTTTACACAAAAACTTTTAAATGATTCAAATTTATTTTATAGTATAATTATTTTAGAATTGTTTTCAATAAAATATAAAATTCATGAAAATTAATTAAATTCAATAAAATTTTTGAAATATTAATTGTAAAATACATCGAAATTATTCACTTTTTACACAAAAACTTTCAAATGATACAAATTTATTTTATAGTTTAATTATTTTAGAATTGTTTTAAATTAAATATAAAATTCACGAAAATTAATGAAATGAAAAATTAATGTATCAAAATTAATGAAATGAAAAATTAATTCATGAGAATTAATGAAATTCAATAAAATTCACGAAATATTAATTGTAAAATATATCGAAAACTATTAATTTTTCACACAAAAATTTTCAAATGGTAAAAATTTATTATTTTATGGGTTAGTTATTTTATGATTATTTTAAGTCCAAATTATACCACAATATTCATTTACGAGCAATTCTCATTTTATTTAAGGAAATATATTTATTAAAGAAACATCGAATTAAGTATATAATAAATAATTGAAATATTTGAACTAATAATGTCATCAGAGTTATAAGAGTCAGTATTTTACTAACCATAATGTGATCTTTTGCAGAGTTATTTTAACCATTTTATTTATTTAGGGTATTTTTCAATACAAAGGATTTAAGTGTTCAAACGATAGTTATATTATTCATGGAAAGGATGATTTATTATTCATCAGTGTAAGTTAAATAAGAAATATATTCAGTCTTTAAGTTTCATGGATAATTTATTCTATTTCTGCAGCATTTTGGTTTTTGCTTTGTTTTTTAGCATTTTGCATTTAGATGAATTAAATTTTCTTCTGTATTAAAATAAAATTACATCGTAACACCAGACATTAATAAAATAATAAATATGATAATAATGAAGCTCATTTTTATAATTTATTTAAAAAAAAGTAACTTATTTCCAACATTTGTTTTTTTTTAATCAGATGCATCTTGAACAATTTTGTTGCAAGATTTATCTGATGTTTTTTTTTTTTCTTATTTCCAATGACAAGAAAAAATGACAAACTCTTACGAGATCAAAACAGTGTAAAACACACACAAGCAAAAGAAAACAATAAGAGAAAAAAGTCAATGTCTCATTAGCAAAGCTCTAGATCTCCAATATCCTTTCACTTTGGAGTCCCCATGCAAAATTGGGCATTCTATTATATGGTGCCTATCTATGATCTCGTCTTTCCCACAGAGCATGCAATTTAGGCTATCAAAAATTCCACTGTGGTTAAGAGGGCTCCACAAACAGCCCCGTAAGTTTCTCAACATCATAGCTGGAAGGTGGATGCTGAATCTCAACTTGCTTAGATGGGATAGGCCACCCGACATCCATTGCAAGACACAACCTACACGAAGTCCCACGAAAATGGCCACTCTTGGAGCGTTACTGCATGCCTATAGTAGTAGATCTTTTAGGCGCCTAGGACGTTACCAGGATGCGCCACGTGGAGGTAGTAGATCTACTGCCCAACCCCAAACATCATTGCAAACAAACGTTTATCCTTAAAATTTTTACTACCTTAAAATAGATCCGTTTTTTAACTTTGGCTCTTAAAATAGCTAAATTTGTTTACTACTTTATAATATTTATGATGGGAAACCATTGGTTATTAATATTTAAACATATGGACTAAAGGATAACATAAAGATCTCCATTGAATAAAATGCTGTGAAAAAAAAGTCTTTTAACCAAGAAAAGTAATACAAAACAATCTTTTAAATTTGCAAATTATATGTGTATGATTGGTTACTTATTTATAATCGTGGGTTTGTTTTTTAAGGTCGGTGAGTGAAATAAAGCGTTTAGAAAGAACTTTCAGGATCTACGTCATATTGGAGGATAGTTTTGTGTCATTTTGGATAAAATATATCCGTTCCTTTTCAATTAAACAGTCGTTGCCAAAGAGTCACGATCTTTACAAAGTCTATTTGTTTTTTAACTACCCTTAATTCATAAGTAGGTACATATTTTAATAATTAATTAAACAATATATATCTGAAGCAAAATAAAATATCCTTCTAATACAGTTAGGTAAAGTGAAACAATATTTTAATTCATAAATAATTAATTTATCTTACTCTCAAAAATTAACTTTAATACCTTTTTTTCATGAATGGTTAGATCCTTTTCTAATATCTCTGCCATTCTTCTTCTACGTAATGAATTGGTTAAAGCTTAAATACAGAGACGAGACAAAAAAAACTAATTCGAACTCAGAACAAATATTATTTCCCTCAAGAGACAAAAATAAAGCACATATACCGTTCTTAATATTGAATACACCTGAAAAAACGCCTACTAAGCGCAATTGCTTTCTTGATGACGATACTCAGTTGTTAATCAAGTTACGGTTGCTGCACTGGATATAAGTCAGCACGCACACCAAAGAAAAAAACGATGAAGGAAAATGGATTTTCTTGAGAGTGAGATATTCGCCATGTTATGCTTGCTTTTATTTGAACAGTCGAATTAATTTCCATGCATGGTTTTAATTTGATGAAGAAGGACTCGAATTTCATAAGCAGTGTCATATTGGAGGACATTTTGTTTCATTTTGGATAAAATGTATAGCTTCTTTTTCAAACAAACAGGTGTTGTCAAATATCTTGTCCCGATCTTTACAGTATTTGTTTAACAAGGCATTTCTTTTTTACCAGTTACCCCTAGTTCGTAAGTATGCACATATTTTAGTGATTAATTAAACAATATATAACTGTAGCAAAATAAAATATCCTTCTAATCCAGTTAGGCAAAGTGAAACAATATTTTAATTCATAAATAATTAAATTATCTTACTTTCAAAAATTAACTTTATTACCTTTTTACAAGCATGGTTAAGTCATTTTCTAATATCTCTGCCGCGGTTCTTCTACGTAATGAATTGGTTAAAGCTTAAATACAGAGACGAGAAGGAAAACACTAACTGGAACTCAGAACAAATATTATTTCCCTCAAGAGATAAAAATAAAGCATATATACCGTTCTTAATATTGAATACACCTGAAAAAACGCCTACTAAGCGCAATTGCTTTCTTGATGACGATACTCAGTTGTTAATCAAGTTACGGTTGCAGCAGTGGATATAAGTCAGCACGCACACCAAAGAAAAAACGATGAATGAAACCGGCTTTCTTGAGAGTGAGATATTCGCCATGTTATGCTTGCTTTTATTTGAACAGTCGAATTAATTTCCATGCTGGGTTTTAATTTGTTGAAGAAAAAATTGTTTTGTGTTATCAACTCTGGTAAAAAAATACCATGGGGAGTTAGTTAAAAATTTCATAAAGGGTTTTAAAATATCGTTGTGCTTAAATCATTTCTATAAAAGATTGGATTAATGTTTAAATAAGAATTTTTGTTTTATGTCTCTGTTCAATAATTAAGTATTTTAAACTTTGATATAAGCGTACAATAATGAATTTTGTTTTACTTTTACAAACCTGTTTTGCTTCTATACTTTTATTTCAAGTACTAGTTGTACTTCATATATTCTAATCATCGTTTAACTGTTAAAATGTTATGATCTATTTGATCTGTAGTTTTTTCCCTTTCTTTTACAAATTTACTCTTTCTGGTTATATTCTTTTGGTTGCTAGAAAGTAAAAGCAATGTTTTTTTTTTTTTTTTTTTTTTTTTTTGTATTTTAAAAAAAATTCCTAAGCCATCATAGGCAATGATTTTAAAAATTTCGAGTTTCGACAAAAATTCGACAAAACAACGTCTTCGAAATCCTCTGAAATGCGAAGAGACATATCTGCTAAATACTGAGTCAGATAAAAAAAAAATATTACTGAATATTACTGACACATATAAAAAAATGCATGTGTAAAATTTTAACTCAACAGCTAATCATAAATATCTCAAAAATCGATTTCAAACTTTTTAACATAGAGTCAAATGCAATGAGTAACTTTAATTAAAT
The DNA here is from genome assembly GCA_021605075.1 of Caerostris darwini. Taxonomy (NCBI): domain Eukaryota; kingdom Metazoa; phylum Arthropoda; class Arachnida; order Araneae; family Araneidae; genus Caerostris; species Caerostris darwini. The sequence goes on from BPLQ01001279.1 coordinate 183,802, forward strand.
TTTATAAAAAGCGAATTTTTCTGTCATGTGTGTTGTGGAAAATCATGCTTTAAATTAATAATAGTTATCAAATGTTTAGCAGATTATCATATATAAGAAATGTGTATCCTACAATTGAATATAAAGTTACTTGTGTAGTAAGTTGCAATAGCTAAATTAATGGCCTGTAATCTACAGCTAAATCAATATCCAGTAATAAGGTTATCTTATAAAGGATGCAATGCATCTCACTAGACCTTTTAGAAATTCATAGTATTATGAAATTTTTCTATACAAAGATATTGTTTTTAGCTGATCCATCCCCAACAACATGCCAAGAATTTGAATTATTTTTCCATAAAAAATTTAACATAAAATTCTCGTCGTTAGGATGTCTTGCATTGTTATTATACTATTCAGACGAGGGTTAAAAATAGAAAGAGGACATTTAACTTTGATATAAAATTGGCATTCAATTCTTCATATAATTAAGCTAGCATAAATGCATAATATATGCATCCTTTAAACCATTTTACACTATCAGTTGTCTAATGTGCCCGCCAATATTCTGAATTACATTTTGAATCGTTCCAAAGCATCGAACATTTTGGAAGGTATTGAAGTGACTTCACTATGGATAGTATATTTTAATTATGCAATAGATAGCAGTCCACAAGTGCACACCCGGGGTTTTAAATATCCTCCCCATATCCAAATATCCACGAGTTTATGATGATCGTGAAAGCCAAGCAATAGAAAATGAGTGACTAGTCAATGTCTCTGGACATAATGCACTTACGAAAAATTGCTTCATAGAAGCTCTCTGGCATAACGTTATACTCAAGGGAATTTATAAATATGATACCACGTTAAAGTTATAAAGGCATGCAATTTGCACATTTTTCTTCTTTAAATGGTAAGGTACAACACATAAACGAATATTTAAATTAATACTTCTCACACACACACACAAAAAGACAAAAAATGCATGACATATCCTCATGCGAAATCTTGCTCCTTTGTATGAATTTTTAAATGGCCTAGCGATATTTCGTTCCTCCTATATTAATAAATTATTACTTATATTTATTACTTATATTTACTTATATTTCTGAAACTTTTATTATTATCTAGAGGAAGATAATTAGTAACATTTCGAGATACAGCCTTTATTACTTTATAATAAAAATTGTACCTCGGGAAAAACTAGTAGGGGCCTGGTGACCGAGTGACTATCGCTCTGGCACTGGGTGTAACAGCCCTCGGGTTAGAGTCACTGGTGTGTCATGGATATTTGTAGTGTAGTTCCCGACCTAATATGACTGTTGAGCATAGGGCTGACACCCCTACCCCGTCAGACAGAAATGATATCATGTTTCGAAATCTGCTAGACGGCTTTGGCCCTACGTGAGGCTGTTGTGACATTAAAGAAGAATCGTTAGTAATTTATGTTGATTTTTATGATTAATGCACGAAAAATTTGTATTACATAAATTTCTGGAGGTAATATTTAAAATCATTTAAAAATTACCAGAAATTAAATGCAGGATAAAAGCAAAATACCTTTTTACTTATTTATCATATTGCACTTTTTCTAAGTGTGTAAAAATTGTTTTCTGTAAAGAAGATATGAAATAAGAATCGATATAATTTCAATATTATAAGATATTTATTAATCAAAAGATATTTATAAATTGCGCAAGTACATTTTTATTGGTTAATTTTATTTGTTAGATTCTAGAAAATTGAGGGCTGTTTATATCTGATATTTATAGTGAAAATTGAATATTGTGTTTCAATTTCAAAAATTTTCTTATTTATAAAAACTGCTGCTACGGAATCGTTATATAACTCAATAAAGCGAAATATCTAATAATAGTAATAAAAAAATCACAAATAAAGATTAAAATAATAGTGAATTAATATAAAAAAGGCATTCAAAAGTGTGGCTTTGAATTTGAACTACCGTTTTTCGTATTTTAATGCGAATAATATAAATTATCATTTTCCTATCCATTGAATCGATAATGAATACTGATAGATCGATTTAATATAATTCATTTGCAAAGTTGGAAATTCCATCTAAGACGTTAGTATGAACACACATAAATCTTTAACCCAAAATTGCATTAAATGCGAATAATATATTAGGCTAGTATTGATAGAAATATTACGCATCGCATATATTAAGTGAATTGGATTTCTATTCATTGAAATATTGAGTTACATATTTGAACTTTTGAAAGCTTTATATTTATATAGACATTTTTTTATATTTCATGCATAGTTTTGTTAATAGTATTTTTACTTTTATCGAATTTCAGTTTAGCTGTTTTGTTTTTTTTATTATATTTTTTTCAAAATTAATTCAGGAAACTATGTTTATTAATTGAAATTGTGATTATTTTCACGTATTTTCAAAAGATTTTCAAAATTTGCTAATAAGAAATATTGCTATTATTAAAAGACACATTTGTTTTGCTTATTTTTTAAATATATTTCTGCAATAAAAAATTACTTATTTAAGTTATAATTCCGGATTACTAGAAATATTTATTTAAAAAAAATTATAAAGATCATACATTGAAATGTGAAATTATCTAGCAGAATCAACATTAACAAGGGCGCATAATGGTAGCCATGTTTTATTATTTATCTTATCATAATTATAAAATGTATATAAATCTTCATAATTATTTAACTATAAAGTAAAATCCTTCGATTCAATTATATTATGACAACTATAATATAAGAGTTCGTTATTATTCTTTCGTTTAGTACTGGTGGAATTCTCTGCCTATAATTCATCAAATTTATCTCAAAAACCTTAACATTTCTGGTTCTTATACAGAACGTAAGGTGCATTGTCTTCTGAGTTATTTACGGAAATTAATTGTTACAAATAAATTTTTAATAAGATTTATTCCTCGAATAAATGCTACTGGAGATTTTTTCTTAAATTTGTTTCATTTAGATCCAGCTAATTTAAAACTTAAAATCATCCAATACTTTTTATTAAAATGATTCTAGCATTCTTACATGACGACATTTTTTATTTTACCTTTACGTGTTGTATTTCCATGGAATATATTCGATAGATACTTTTATCGCTATGCTTTTATGCTATATATCATGCTATTAAATTTCCGTAATTTATTTTAAGTGTTATTTTTTCATAAAAAGATATCTTTAAATTTCAAAATTGTTAAGCTACTTCTCTCTATTCTATACAAAAAGCATGAAAATTTGTAATTGCAAATAGAACAATTGCTCATGCTCAAATCACATCACAATTACAAATGAACAATTTTATAAATAATATATTATTACAAAGTTTTTCCACTAAAGTATAAGGTATTAATATTGCAAAACTATGTATTTGATTCTTTTTAAGGTAATAAAGTATATATATATTCATTGGATTATTTTTTTAAGTCAGGATTAAGCAACTTAATGCATACGAAGTTAAATTTTATTTTTAGAACTTCATTAAATGGCAAGATCCAGTTTTTCTTTCAGAAAAAGATTATGGCATATTAACTTTCTCCCCAAATTTAGTTAATTACACACCATGAAAAACCAATTGACTTTTAATATCTTTATTTACACGTTACACCAATAATATTCGTAAATTTTTCTAACCATTATTAAAACATTGACATCGATCTTTATTTCTCTTTATTCCTTCTATCCTCATAACATTTTATGAGAAAAAGTCTGACTTCATGTTACTAGAAATGGCTGTTATTTAGAGAGTGCCAAAAATAACTTATCATTATGTTATTTCCTTTATGATTATCGCCCTGCAAAAGTAGGACTGAAGAAAGAAAAAACATTTTTTTCTGGAATTTTCAAGATATGAACACAGAAAACAATTTAAAACTGCTGAACTAAAAAGAAGGTGTATACTGAAACTCAAATTTCTGTAAACTAATTAATGAACTAAATTTCAAATTATAAATTTCTGTGACCGATTAATAAAACATGCTGTTAAAATTGAATTATACAGTTACAGTTGTGAGGTCCTTTTTTTTTTTTTTTTTTTTTAAATCTTTCAATGAACAGGCCCAAAACCAAGCGTCTGTCAGCAAGTCGATCATAACTATTTAGTATGTTAAACTATTCTTCGAGTTAATAGTTCGAGTTCTAAGAATAACTTAAATCTGCTGTAGAATATCTCTTCAAGAATAACTCAAATCTACTGAAGAATAACGCAGAACTCTGTGAATATTTTTGTAGTTCCAAAATATTGATGCGGTATTTGCGAAAAGGTAAAAAATATTAATATTAAATACAATTGATTGATAAGATCAATTTGTATGGGACGCTTGTAGAAATGTATCAAGTGCCAGAAATGTAATTAAGGTTGACTAAAATTATAATAGAAAAAATTAAGTGGATGTAGATTAGGAATGTTGGAATTAGAGATATTTAGAAACGAGAGATGTGTTTTTATATTAACCAAATTAAAGATTATTCCATCGAAAATTAAAAAAAATCACTTGTGTTAAAAGACTGTTTAAATTTCAGAAATTTTTTATAGCTAATGTTTATATAAATTAAAGTTGTTGAAGAAAACACAATTATTGTAACTATGTTAATTCTATACTGTTGTAACTATGTTAATTCTATACTATTGTAGCTATGTTAATTCTATACTATTGTAGCTATATTAATTTTATGCTATTGTAGTTATGTTAATTCTATACTATGTTAATTTTATACTATTGTAGCTATGTTAATTCTATACTATGTTAATTTTATACTATTGTAGCTATGTTAATTCTATACTATGTTAATTTTATACTATTGTAGCTATGTTAATTCTATACTATGCTAATTTTATACTATTGTAGCTATGTTAATTCTATACTATGTTAATTTTATACTATTGTAGCTATGTTAATTCTATACTATGTTAATTTTATACTATTGTAGCTATGTTAATTCTATACTATGCTAATTTTATACTATTGTAGCTATGTTAATTCTATACTATGTTAATTTTATACTATTGTAGCTATGTTAATTCTATACTATGCTAATTTTATACTATTGTAGCTATGTTAATTCTATACTATGTTAATTTTATACTATTGTAGCTATGTTAATTCTATACTATGCTAATTTTATACTATTGTAGCTATGTTAATTCTATACTATGTTAATTTTATACTATTGTAGCTATGTTAATTCTATACTATGTTAATTTTATACTATTGTAGCTATGTTAATTCTATACTATGTTAATTTTATACTATTGTAGCTATGTTAATTCTATATTCTCTGCACTAAGTAAATTCTATATTCTTTGTACTATGTTAATTATATTTCAAAATTTGCTTAGTCCATATAAAATTGTTAATACATTGAATAATTTTCCTATAATTATGTTGTAGTTTGTAGTGTTTGTGTGGATTAAAAATAATAATCAGATAATAAATTATTACAAATATTTTATGATTTTAAAGTCATTTATTAAACTATTTTAATATATAATCATCGCTAAATATCGCAAATTAATTAATAACAGAAAAATGGAAAACCCGATACAATGTTTTATGCTAAACTTATTTCTCTTAAACTTGATAAGCGCTAAATTCTTAATGACTTTCTCACTGAATACTTATTAACTTATTTTTTTTCACTTCTAAAAGAAATTTATTTGATAACCTCATTATTCTTCAAGTGTTTCTTCAACTTCTTTTTCTACTTAATTGAAAGTCGTTAAGGATTTTTTTTTCTTATGAAAAGAAGTTTTGAAGACTCTTTTAATTAAAATTAATTAGTAGAATACTAGAGAAAACTATTTAACTATAATTAAAATATATATACCTAAGTGTAGCTATTTTAACGATTAAAAAATAAAATCACATATTTTTAAGGATATTATAAAGTTTAGTATGAAATATTTTCCTACTTTCGTATTAAAAAAATTCTGCAAAGTATTGGTCTTTTTTTTTAAACTAACAGCTTGATTTTTTTTTTTTTTTTATTTAAAAAATTTTTTACATTTTTTCCACATCAGAAACGATGTTAAAAATGAGCGATAAAATATAACCATACATTAAACTTTTGCAATTTTTCAGAATAATGATATTCAGCTTAAAAATTCTAGATGAAATATATTGAAATAAAATATTTCAATTAAATTTCTATAACTAAAACTAAAAATTAGTAGCAACATATTAGTATCAAGAAATAATATTAATGAGTTAGAAGAGAATATTAATTTCTTTAATTACTATTTAATTCGTTTTTTAAGATACGTTTCATGATTTTTGATTAAATCTAGTTAGGCATAAATTATCTCAAGCTTTATAGTTTAAAAATATATATTTAAAAAATTTATAATTTTAAATTCATTATTCATTATTAGCTCATTCATTTCATTATTAGCTTATTCATTTCATTATTCCTTATTAGCTCTTGTTGAATTTTAAGATTGCAGGAACGAGTTTAAATCAAGGATTATTCAGTCATTAATTAAAAATAATGATAATGATAATACTAAACATTTTAGCACCTTTTGCATTTGTTTTTATTTCTCTATTAGATATTATAGAATATTTTTAGTTATGGTAAACTCTCATTTAATTAGCTCTTGTTGAATTAATCCGAAGTTCTGGAATATACAACAAATAAAAAAAAAAAAGAAACACCCTTTCCCTTTAAAGTATAGGTCTTAATTTCAGTGTTTAAAACTGCTTTGACGTGGATTGTATGCTTTCATTATGATTCTGATAGGTCGTTCGTAATAAATCACATTATTATTTAAATAAATTTGTTTAGGTTTTTATAATTACGCAGTCGAAAAAAAAAACATAATAATATATTATCATTCTACACATAGTATTATGTACCCATAATGAGAATATATTTTTTCAGGGGGTTCCGTCACATGTAAGTGCTTACGGCAGCGAAATTACAGATGAGCCGGCCAAGGCAGGTAGCCTTAAGAGTTCAACTGATGATGGCTGTCTCTTTTTTTCAGAAGTTGCCTTTAGGATCAAATAAGACATCAACTCCTCTCGGAAAAAGGCTGTACATGAAAAAAAAAGCCCGTGAATGAAAAGCATCTTACATGAATAAACTCTCGTACATGAGTGATATGATTGTAATCGCCTGGTATTGCTTTAATTGGGGCGAGCAGTAGTTCCACACATACGACTCTTCTTAAGCTCTGCAGTGGTTATCTTCATGCTCAGCGTCGTGTATCGGGCCTTAAGCCTTAATTCCTTGTCCGAAATGTGGCTCGACTCAAGCCACTCCAGCCCATATCTTAACTTGCATTGGTTACCAGAAGAACCAGTTGTGTTCATGTCATGGAGTGGTTTTTCATTGTTTGAAAACATAATGTTTCACACTCCAGATGTTGCTGTCGACCAAGTGGAATAAGAAACAACAACAAAATAACGCAGTTATGATACTACCGCTCTTGCTTGTTCTCCGTAGAACTAAAAGCTCTCGTTGGAATTCATGTCGATTGAATTCAGGGGCTTCCACATTAAAGAAAATTTCAGCATTGTCTTCAAACCATTCCAAAAACATGAGAGCCTTGTGACAAATAGCATTGATACTTCTGCATGTTGTCACTGCTTACTGAAAAGTTAGAGGGAAAGAAAGAATGTAATTAATCCCCAAAAAAGGTTTAGGTAGATGAAAATGTTGTGATTTCCCTTGCACAATAATCTCCAGTCCCATAGACACTCTTATAATGCAACTGTGTATTTACCACCACATTTATTTCTTCATCACTATTTTTCCCCATTAAAATAAGTAGTTACACTATGCTAGGAATCTACTGCAACACGTTTAACTCCCCCAAATAATACAAAAAAAATCTTGTAGGCCAATATCACTTGGCTAGCCAACGCCTTTTCTTCGACTGGATGTATTACCAAGTAGCAACTATATGCTATTGCTATATTTTATAAGAAATAAACAATATATTTTATAAAAAAATAAATACTGCTATATTTTATAAATAATTTCCGAAACGCTTTTGATTAGTCATCTTATTTTGCAAATTGATAAATAATTAGCTTTTATTATGCAGAAACGAGAATTACAATTTAACAATTCCTGCATATATTGACACTCCATTGTCATTTCCATTTGTTGGGCTTTGCTATGAATTTCTTCAACATAGTGTAATTCAAGTTTCCATGGTTCGGTGAATGCTGTGTACCTTATAAAATATTGATAAGTTCAATAAGTGTTATGTAAATATGCAACAGTTATTATATGTAAATTCCCAAATTCAAACCATTACTATATGTCATATTTTCTTCATACATCAATTCATATATTCATTCTTCCGTATCGCTTTAGTACAAATTTCTGTTTTGAATACAACAAATGTACGTTCAACTTTTCTAAATAAAATTTCTTTGTGAATTTTATGTTGATATTTTTTAATACTTTGAGAAAATATTTGCGAAAAACTACTTTTGGAAAATTTCATTTTTGGTAGAAGATTTTCTTTTTCCATATACTTTCTTCATCTGTCAACAGGCTTTTGCATTTTATTAGTCAACAGAACACTTACAACTTCACTTTTTGCATCAAAGATGAGTCTTGGATCTCGAAGGACGAGGGAGTGAAAATAGAAGCGTTGCTTTCAAAGAACCGAGCAAGATAAAATGCGTTGGAGCAAGATAAAATATTATAAAGATGAACTTCCACGTTTCAAAAACGTCGACAGTATGAGAAAAAATACGTGAAGATGTATTGTCATGCATTATTACAAATCTCGTAAATAACACTTATATGCTGTTTACATGAAGTTAAAGCATCAGCTACTTAAGGAAAACTTCATTTTTGACTAGAATTAAGGATTGTTAAACTTATTTTTTTTTATTGAAATACAATATTAAATGAGTTGCAATTACTGATTTCTGTGTTTTACTAAAATGTTAGTGGACAGGAAAGAATGTTACTAATCCCCAGAAATTTTTAGGTAGATTAGGTAGATTTTTAGGTAGCTCAACATTTCACCTACCTAAAATTTCTCAGAAATCAGTAATTGCAAGCATATAAATCAGTAATTCAGTCAGTAATCAGTAAACAAACTCAGAAATCAGTAATTGCAACTCATGCAATACTGTATTTCAATAACAAAATAAGTTTAGCAATGCATAATAATAACAAAACTTAGTGGCCCCCAAAAAAAAAATCACTATCCTTCTGCATCAAATGTCCGGGCAAATGAGTCTTTCAGTTAAAGATTGTTTCATATGATATCAAACAAACTGAATTCGTTAATTATTTTAGGTCAGCTGAGTTCAAGTTTTAGAGATTTTTCCTCATACGACACAAAATGCTGGACAATTATTATAGGACAATTATAATTATTATAGTATTATTATATTTATTGGAATGTTGATAAATGAATATCTTAAATTCACAGTGGTAAGAAATATTTAAAATAAATGCCTAAATTCATAATCAAATATTTAATTTTCTTCTTTACAAAGTTTTTTATTTGCAGTTTTGCAGATTTTTATCTTGATTAAGTTGTTGATTTTATATGCTATATAAAGGCATGTATTTGAATAATTCAATTTGAATAATTTTTTAATACAATAACAATTCATTAATATGCATTCCAAAATTTCATTAGAAATTATGTCTATATAACATTCGTGCTAAATTTTTTATTCCTTATTATGTTTTTTTTCATTTAAATGACTGGTTTTACATGCTATACAAAAATATACAACACGAATGTTTGAAAAATTCAATTTTTTAATACATTAACAATTCATTAATATGCATTCCAAAATTTCATTAGAAACTATGTCTATATAACATTCGTAATAATTTTTTTTATTCCTTATTCTTTTTCGTTTCATTTAAATTGCTGGTTTTATATGCTATATAAAAGCACATATTTGAAAAAAAAAAATTTAATTTTGAATGCATTAGCAATTTATTAATATGCGTTCCAAAATTTCGTTAGAAATCATGTCTATATAACATTCGTAATAACTTAATATAATTCCTTATTCTTTTTCGTTTCATATTAATGTATTTCATTACTCCGTTTTAAAACAGAAAAGAAATAAAAAGCGCACTCCTTCCACCTTTTTATGACCTTTCTTTTAAATTTGAAGGGAGAAAAAAAGCACGTATTAAGAAAACAGAGACATTGTAAATTACTTTCTAAACCTTTTCTTTTTAAGTAAATGATCTATGAAACCTCAGCTGCCGAAACTCAAAAGAGATTAAGGTACTGACTCCTCAAACGTATGCAAGAATTCTTTTAAACCATGAATAAAATCAATAATCGCTTCCCAAAATATTTGAAGTGACTGCATACAGCTACGCTCTCTCACACATTTTCTGCGTTCATGAATAATGTATGCATACATGAATAATAATTAGGAATATTTCTTCATTTCAAAATCGGTTTCGTCGGCTGCCAGCCTAAGAATTTTTTTTTCCACCAACATATACATTGGAATCCTACACAGTCTTTTAATCTTTTAACCGAAACACGGAAGTATTCAGTCTAATGATAGATTTAACCCATTTTTTTTCTTTCCTGGAGTTCAGTGTTTAAATTGATTTAACATAATGCAGAGTCCAATATTATTTTCTCATTAATGTAAATAAAGCATTTTTTTTAAATAGCATTTTCAATGAGAATTCAATTTAGAAAAACTACTCGGTGACTTTTAATACAGCAGCCAATAAAATTGTATTGAAATATAATTAATTTTTTCAGTTAATAATAATGTTGTATATATCATTCGATATTTAAGGTATTTGTTTTGAGCCATAAATGAGAACTTCAGATTAATGAAATGGTTTTATGTACGTTTTTTCCATTGCTGTCTAGATGATAGATTTAACTCATTTTTTTGTTTCCTGGAATTCAGTGTTTAAATTGATTTAACATAATGCAGAGTCCAATATTATTTTCACATTAATGAAAATAAAGCATTTTTTTAAATAGCATTTTCAATGAGAATTCGATTTAGAAAAATTACTCGGTTACGGTTACTTTTAATACAGCAGCCAATAAAATTGTATTGAATTATAATTAATTTTTTTAGTTAATAATAATGTTATATATATCATTCGATATTTAAGGTATTTATTTTAACCCAAAAATGAGAACTTCATATTAATGAAATTGTTTTACGTACTTCCATTGCTGTCTAGATGATATATTTAATTTTTTTTTCGTTTCCTGGCATTCATTGTTTAAAATGATTTAACATAACGCATAGCCCAATATTATTTTCACATTAATATAAATAAAGCATTTTTTAAGTAGCGTTTTCAAGGAGAATTCGATTTAGAAAAACTACTCGGTAACTTTTAATATAGCAATCGATAAAATCGTATTGAATTATAATTAATTTTTTGAGTTAATAATATTGCTATATATGTCATAAGGTAATTATTTTAAAGCATTAATGAAAATTTCAGATTATTAAAATTGTTTACGTATTCCCCTTGCTGTATTTATTAAAATAAGACCATTTCTATGGATCAATGTGATTTCCTAATTGTTACCATTACGTTTTTTCTCCATTGGACTTTGGAACTTATAATGGAAAAGAAGAAAGAGTAAAAAAGGAATGTACACAAAATGTGATGTGCAATGTGTGATGTGCGTGATGTGAAGTGCTGTGTTAGCAAATTCCAATAAATATGGCAGCTACACATTTTGTTTACTTTTTGAAGAAACAATTCAGTTTCCAACATAACCCAACACTGAATCAAAACCACATGCATACATGACCCTAACTTTTACTGATAACGTGCAAATTTAATAATTCCAACTTTCCCTCTCAATATTAATAAATTGTATACTAGTGTATAAATGTATATTAATTTTTATTGTGATCATTAAAAGATTTCCCCCTTGCTTTTTAAATAATTATACTCTTACATTCTTTAAAGATAAGAAAAATAATAGTTCTTAATCTTCATCAGATCTTGAGAAAAAGGATTTTGAATTGTTCGTATATTTTTAATGGAAGTATCAATATGACGCAATTTAAATAAATCTGGTTTTTCGTTTTAGATAATATGTATATATACATATACATATATATATTATTTCATACATTAATTAATGCTACACATAATTTTCAGTGTTATATTTATATTTCTCTGAAATATCTTTTAGCAAAAGAAACCGATCTTAAGTTTTCAAAGTCTTGAACGATTAGATAACGCGTCTTATGACAAATCCCAGCCATTAAGATTTCCTTTCAAGACATTTCAGAGAGACAATTTACGTAATTGCATAATTTTTCACTTTAAATTACTCATTACACGTGTCATCAATCCCTTTGAAAGTATTAAATGTTGTTTTCTCATGGTTGTTACATAACGCAATTGCACAGATTTATGCACAAAAGATACACTTCTAAAATTTGGGATAGTTAAACCTTAACTTTATTTTTAACCAAGTAATTCAATACTCTGGGAATAAATCATTGACTACATGTAATTACAGGTTAACGAATTGAGAATAACAATTCAGATTATCGGATTTATCAGCATTCATTTTAATCCTTTAATAAAGCATTTTAATTGTTATAATAACTCATTTTAATGAGTCCATTTACTTTTTCAAATACGGAAATTAACATATCTAGTGGATTATTGCTTGCTGTTAACAAAAGAGCGAATAAATTAAATTTAATATAATGAGGACACATAATAATAATGTCATGTGAAGTATATAAATACTATGTTGTTTCTAAGGAAATTAATAACATAGTATAGTAGTATATTATATTATGTGTGCTACATTGCACCCCTTCGTATGAATTTTGCATTAAACCGTCAGAATTAATTTACTGAAGCATAATTTTATTAATGTACTCGTAGTCACTTGATTTAAAAGTTAATGTGGATCATTGTTATTTTGTATTTCTTCTAAAAATTATAAAGTCTTTATTCTTGTGTATTAAAAGTACCTAGTTTCGGTGATAAAATATTTAATTTACGTAAACTGTCAAGTCATAATAAAATAGCTAAGAAGCATATAAGATTAAATTAAAATTTTGATAAACTACTTTGACAATGGTTTACGACGTGTTATTTTTATAATTATGAAAATACTTTTCTTAGTTTGTAATAAATAAATTCAGTCAAAAAATATAAGGACTTATCCTATTAATTATAGATGGCACTTCAAACGTATTTTTTTTTCTATAGTTGCCGGTAAATTTAAAATTTTTAACTTTTACCTTTTACATGCGGTTTAGAAAAATATATTAGGATAAAAAGGTTGTAAGCTATAACAAAGAGCAAATTTGATTCCAATTTTTATTGATGAACAAAACTGTAAACTGTGCTTATTGCTGAAATGTTTATATAACAGAATCTATCAAATCGGGTGGAACTCTTATTATCATTTTTGTCTGATTCGGAAGAATTTACACTTTTCATGAATTCTTGAAGCTGTTTGACGAAGATGGCATGAGGAGAATGGAATTAATTATCTATCACCATCATTATCAAATTGTTCTCAACCTAACTGTCAGACATTATGGCCTAAAGATTTATCATTTCAATCTACAATGTGAACAGTGTGTACTTTCGTTCTGCCTCTCTTACAGATTTCAAACTAGCTGCCTTAAGATAATAATATATTTCTTCATTTTTCCTTAACCACGGATGGTATCCAGCTTTAGAAAACTTTTCAATTACAATATCATATGAACCATATTAGCCAACGGCCGTACCATGCTGAATATACCGGTTCTCGTTAGATCACCGAAGTCAAGCATCATTGGGCGCGGTCAGTACTTGGGTGGGTGACCACCTGGGAACACTGCGTGCCGTTGGCAAATTTGGGACCTGAATGGCCGAGTGTCTAGCGCTCTGGCGCTCGGTGCCACAGGTTTCGGGTTCGAATCCCGGCGGTACCATGGATGTTTGTCTTTAAGCCGTAGGTCCCGGTCTTCTATGACTGTAAGAGCGTCACGGAGCAAAAGTCAGGCTTCTACCTACGGGTGCTCCATCACAACAGAAGCTGCTTCCTTCCCCTTCAATCATGAGTCCATATGGGCTCGTGGGCTTGGCCAGCCAAGTGGGATAAGAAACAACAAAACAACAACAACACCATATTATAGCAATTTAACCCATATTATGTCTATATCAATGTAACTATGTCTTACATTATATTCATTATCATCCAGTAAATACATTAGCAAACTGCATTTTTTTTATGAAGTACTTTCTCATGCAGCATGATTTCTCATATTTTTGTGTGAAACACACCTGTATTGTATTATAGATATTTTCTTCATCCGCTGCATTCCATAAAAATTGTGCTCACTCTTTTGCAATTAAAAGTGCGCCACGAAGAAAATGTCTGTTTTCATTGGAAATAAATATATACATATAAAAGAAGGATAAGAAAATTCTAGGCCTTATGAGCCATTAATGACTAATCATTGCACTTTGAATTTTCAAATCATTAAAGGTAAAACTCCTCATTGCGGTAATGCATATTTATATACCTCTATGTAAAGGATGTTAGAGATTTCTAATTTCATACTGCAATAAATTCTGTCAGGTTTCCTCTATTGTTATTATAGATCTATGACAATATGAAGTGCCCGAATCTAGTGACCATACATTTCGCATTGGAGAATGGTCTGGGTATATTTTTACGGTGTAAATAGAGGCAGCATGCAAGCTTATCCAGAGATATAAAAGAAGTAGTAGATATAGTATTAGCATAGTATTATCTTATTGGGAATGACTGCAGATGAGTAACGACAAATAACCGCACGTTTTTATGACTTAATTGTAGACATCTTAAAATTATACACAGGATGACTAAGAGCGACAAACTGTTTACGAGATAGTATCGTCAATTAATTGATGAGATTTTGTAACACAAAGATTTATGGAAAAAATTGGAAGCCTAGAAGCCACATACTGCCATAAATACTAAAAGCTAACACCATTAAACCAAGGATAATTGCGGTGCACTTTTGTAAAACAAAGGTTTATTAATATCCTGATGCATCCTTACATGTCTACTCAAAGACTGAATTCATTATTGGTCACTTTGTGTTGACAATCTTTTGGCAGTAATGAGGATTGACAGTGATACATCTCCAGGCGACTCTTTCATTGTTGTGGGAATTCAAAAAGACATCTTAAAAGCTCCTGTGAGTGCAACCGTAACTCATCTAAGCGCTACAAGATGCCAGAAGGTCCCATGGGTAATAAGAGAATAATGAGAAAATGAATAGACTGTAGTATGTTAGATGGCGGCTAATGATGATGTTAGATTTCAAGGCTGTCATACAATTCGATCTTGCTTCGCTTTCATGTTTCTTACCTTTCCGTATTCTTCATTCCGACGATGATGAGTTCTCTGCAATAACCATTTTTGCCACGATCTTCGGAAAGCACTGCATAATCACTACAAGTAGAAGTTAATTCCTCGATATGACCAGCGAAGAAACGCTCTATAAAGCCAAAAGTCTATTTACCATTTACCGAAATATCCTAAGCAAATGCTGTCATGTTGTTTTCTATTCTCCAATCCCTTAAAAAAATTGTTCCAACATTCAATATTTATTTTTAAATTAATAATTTT
This sequence comes from Caerostris darwini, assembly GCA_021605075.1. NCBI lineage: Eukaryota > Metazoa > Arthropoda > Arachnida > Araneae > Araneidae > Caerostris > Caerostris darwini. Next base: position 199,373 of record BPLQ01001279.1, read on the forward strand.
ATTGAATCAACATAATCTTGACACTGTTATTATTCATAAGCACGTATTTATCTCTTTCATTATTAAACTATTTTCTTTCGTCCGCACTTCACTACTTTCTTCGATATGTAGCCCTCTACCAGTTAGCAAGAAGAGGGTGGAACATCGGTGGGCCTCATGTATATCAAGAACAGCCCAACGGAATTCAGAGGAGGACAAAAGATTTAAATGGTTACTGTCTCGCTTTGCATGTTGTGTGTATGTACTACCCGAAATATTCCACCAGGAAGTTTGATTATCGTTGTGACAAGGTTTACACACTTTTTTACAATCTAATATCCTCGTTTCTGTAATATTCAATTATTCTTATATTGGTAGACTATAACATTGCATATTCGAACTTCAGCCATACTGCTCGTTAGCTGCTCACGTTGCCACTGGATCACGAGCCGGTTTCATTCTCAAACTGTTAGCAGGTTTCTCAGATCTAGATGAAAATTATGTGACTTCTTGTAATATTAATATTAGTAATTCAAAAGTTTGCCAAGCATTTTAACATGCCACTTCTTGACCGAATATAATTTTAGATGACATTTAATTTTTTTTTCTAATTAAAAACCTTAAAAAAAAGAATCATTGCCAAATTAAAATGCTAAATTCTAGAGTAACAAAAATCATCCACATCAATGTAGACTAATGAAAACATCCTTCACAAATCTATCATCGCATCAAATGCCTTTTTCTTAACACAGATTAAAATTTTTAAATGTTGGTATTCTTGATTATTACAACCAACCTTAAATTTCAATTTTTTCAAAATACCTTATGTTTAATAACACCAGTACGTTTAGGTATAATGCATTGTTCATCACTGTTCATATTATCAAAAAGATTTTGCAAGTTGCTTCCAACACAAAAAAAAAAAAATTTAAATCTAGCCAAAGAGAAGAAAAAAAATTGAAAAATGCGTGGTACGCGTTAAAGAATATCTTCAATGTCATCTGCACATATATAAGTCGTATAGCGTTTGATTAAATTTTTTTTATATAACATAATTCTATTTTTTTTTAAACAAACAAAGGAAAAAACCACACACAAAAACCTTTTTTTTTATATTTATGCACATAAAATGCGAAAAGGAGAAAAAAATGATACATAAAAAAAGGTATTTTACTATGCAATTATTCTCCTTTTATACATTTTTTCTTATATTTCATTATTGATTATTATCTTTTTAATATACTCTTTACCAAAATTCAATCGCGCATAAAACATTAAACAAAATCTGTAAAAGAAAACACTTCCCCATGCTAATAATAAAATATTGCTTTTTTTTTTCTATTTATCGCGTTCAATTTGGTGTTAAAAAGTTACTTTTCAGCAAATATATTTAACATGCATTATATCCACAAATTAAAGTACACGTTTTTTAGTAGCTTTTATAATAAAATGAATATGTAATTATGTAAGTGGTAATAGAATTACATAAAGATAGTGATTAAAACCTAAAAAAATAGATGTAAATTTTGTAATGATAATTTTGTAATAATAATTTATTTATTATTATTATTTTTGTATTTTTGTAATAAAAATTTATTATTTATCTATTTAAATTATTATTATATAATATATTTAAAAATAGATTTAAAATTTTTAATGATATTTTCTGCATTAATTTTCGTATATAAGCTCATTTTCTACATTATTTATATAGAAATTATTATTATTTATACTTATAAATTTTCATTATTAATATATTTAGACAGTTTTTATATATTCACATTATATATTTATCTAATATGTAAAGTGATCTTTTTTTTTACATTAGATATTATTTAAATAGAATATAAACTCATATTCTGTATTATTTGTAACTTAAAATTAATAGAAATTATTTTTAGAAAAAAAAAAAGAAAGAAATTTAGAAATTATTTTTTTTTTAATTTTAAATTATTATTTAAAATCGTCCAATTAGTATATACTCCAAATTAAAAGATAAATTTTTTTTAAAGATGAAGAAATTATTTATCTATTATTTTAAAGCAGAAATATGAATATGTCATTCGCTTAGTTATCTCATAGCTATCAACATTTGTGACTTTACAGTTGCAGTTAATAGATATAAAAGAATATGTTTTAATAAAAATAACCGCACATTACATGGCTTTTAAATGTTTTATTACAAATTCAGATAATACATATTACATGCACTTTTATCTGATGCAGATAATATACATTTTTACAGAGTTTAAAAGTGGAAACAGTTTAGTTGATACATCGCTTAAACTGGAAACTGAAAAAAAATTAATCTAGGTTAGCTGAATTTCGGAAGTGTATTTGAATTTAATACATACAGTTAGTGCATAAATATTCTTTTGAGATTAATGTGTCGTAAAATACACACTTAGATTATGGAAATGATTTCGCGCAAAATTATTAATAATATTTGCTATGTTTACTAAATTATCTATCGCATCATATATTTATATATATATCTATTCATTTCACAACAAAAATGGAATAACGCTCAATAAAATAATCTTTCAATTTTCCATTAAATATTATACTGTAATTTTAAACATTACATAGTGTTCTTGATATAATATCAGAATTTTCTTTTATAAATTTCATTAGAAAATTAAAATTTTAATACAAGATAATTAATTTTTTCATCAATTTTCAATTAACTTTCAGTCATTTTTTTAATTCATTGTACATTAAATAACTAATTAATTTTTGATTTAGCATACAATATGATACAGAAAATATTTTAAAAAGATATTTGTGAATTAGAATTTTAATCTGAGATTTTTAAATTAAGAAAATAAAAAAAATGTCTTTACTATTAAATCGTAAAATAATGAATGATATTTTGTATTTAGAAATATTTGCACATTAAAAAAATAAACAAATTTTTAATTAAAAACAAATCTTAAAATTAATTAAAAATATTTAAATATTAAAAAATTATTTAAATTTCTTAAAAATTAAAAAATATTAAAAAAATTGAAGGGAGTCTTAAAGTAAAATAATTTTTATTACAAAAAGAAATGAAAAGAAAAAAAAAAAAAAAAAAACTAATGTCTAAAAGAAAAAAAAAAAAAAGAACGAATTTTATTAATTAAACAGACAGAAAACATAATACAGTTGAGTTTTTTTTGTGATTACAGATTCCACTTAATCTTTGCTTACTTTATACATTGAAGGAAATAATTCACACTCGGAAAATTTGTCTAAAAGCTTGTATTTCTCAACATGCATCAGAAGTATTTACAATAATACATCAGTCAAAATAATCAAAAAAGTATCACGACAGTCATAATATAACTATCGTTAAGTGAAATAAAAATACAAAGAAAATGATAACAATTATTTCTTAATTTTTTCATATTTTTCTTATATTAAGCACAATATCAAATATTTAATTTATTGCAAACTCAGCATCGTATGAAGATACACTTTCTTTTAGTCTAAAAATTCTTTATCACCACATAGTACGTATATATTATACGTAATCGGCATATGCACTCTTTTTTTCACTTTCAATCCAATGCAGCATTCGGCGATCTCTCGTATGCAGTTATACATTTTCCAATAAAATCACTATCAATGGTATCACTTTTTAGCGTCAAAGTTCCTGTACAGTGTAGCACTCGAACCGTTTGCTGATACAGACAGAAAACGCTCTTTATCAAAGAAATGGCAAAGCAGAAAGCAGAAGTCCGCTTTTTTTTTTTTTACTTTCTGTATCGAAAATTCCTGCACGGTATCAATTATCACTCTGTCAAAGAAATGCAACGATCGTAAACAGCACTGCAACCTGCACGATGAAGCAAGCACTTAATTTTGAGCTTGAACGATTTCGTTCTGAAACTGAAAATATAGAAATAAATATTCAAGTTCAATTAATATATTGCTGGTCAGGAACGAGTTACACTCGATAATTGCGTGAACTGAATGAATTCAAGCAATGAACGAGTTACACAACACGAACTGAATGATTTCATTGAACGAGTTTCACTCGGAAATTGCATCAGCTGAATTAGTTCAAGCATTGAACGAGTTGCATTCGAACACTACATAAACTGAGTATATTAAACGAGTTACACTCGAACATGACTTGAACTGAATGCATTCAAGATTGGTAACACACATTAAACCGATCTAAATTATTTTTAAAAGTTAAATTATTTTATATTTATGATATATGATATTTCAGTGAAGTATCATATATCATAATTGAATTCGTTCACTATGGCCTTGTTCATATATATTTCAGAACACGAGTATTTTGAGTTCAATTCGTTCATGACTAGCATAGTTCAAAATACAACAATTACAATTAAATAAATAATTTCGACACATATCCACAATGTCGAGTATTATTTTTTATTGTAATGCTAAATACTTTATTAATTTTTACTGCATGGTTTTAAAAAAAATAAAGATATATTCTCTTTCATTTATATAAATATTTTTTTTAAGAAATTGAATTTAATTAATTATTATACTTTTAAGAGTAATTTGATTGAATAAAATGAAACATGCAATCATATTAAAAGTGAGGAAAACGTTAATTTGTAAAAGAAATCTTAATTTGTTAAAAAAAAAAAATTATTTTGAAACATGTATGTCTGATGAATCAGACAATAAAAATGAAAAACTTTCAAATTATTAAAATATTCTTATAAATTACTACTAAGATATTTTGTTGTTATAAACTTCACAGAATAAGGAAACATTAGGACAATAACATTATTCGAAAATATATTTAAAATGTATGAGATTCTTTTTCCAATGTTTCAGTCTGACAAACCAGAAACAAAACTTTTAATCCGGAAGTTTTGTAATACAAACTTAAAAGAGTATAATTTTCTCCTTAACTTCTTGGACTTTGCTTGAATATAGATTGAATATTATAAATAAAAATTTTTATACATAAACCCATCGATGAAAGTGGTAGAATAACTGAAATTGATACTGTTTTTCAAAAACATGAGTATATGAAAATGTGGAAATATGTTTGGTTATTGGGAAATATATAAACAACTTTCAAACATATTGATTATTTTGTTTTCAACATACTTTAGTCATATCAAGAAGTATGATAAAGTAGCAACTTTTTAGAAAAAAATACATTCACTATCATTTGAGTGAATTTCAAGCATATAAATAGTTATTTGTATATATGAAATTTAAATTATTTTAAGGGAAAAAAAGAGAATAGGCAAGGGATATCTTAAAAAATACGATCATTTTGGGCAACAAAGTCATCATAACAGCATTATCTATACATGAGTTTTCTAGGACTTGGAGGACTTCCATAAAAAAGAGAGAAAATTGACAAAGGATTCTTTAAAAATCACACACACTTGATGAATCAGCATCTCACAGAACTGCTAGAAACATGTTTAGTAAACTATACAAGAAACTTGTTAAATATTTGACAAAACGGCAAATTCGCTTCATTTTTAATTATTTGAGCCATATTTCTCTTATTAATGTTTTACTATCTATGTATATTTTACAAAACACTTAACACTTAAGTTGTGTCAGTTATATCATGAAAATAATTTAATTTAATTTAATTTGAATTTATGTGCTTACTACTGTGTGGCTATTATACACTGAAGTGACAAAAGTCATGGGATACCTCTTAATATCGTGTCGGCCCTCCTTTCGCCCGGCGAAGTGCAGCAACTCGACGTGGCATGGACTCAACAAGTCGTTGGAAGTCTTCTGCAGGAATATTGAGCCATGCTGTCTCGATAGACGTCCATAATTGTGAAAGCGTTGATGGTGCAGGATTTTGGCCACGAACAGACCTCTCGATGATGTCCCATAAATGCTCGATGGGATTCATGTCGGGCGATCTAGGTGGCCAGATCATTCGTTGGAATTGTCCAGAATGTGCTTCAAACCAATCGCGAACAGTTGTGGCCCGGTGACATGGCACATTGTCATCCATAAAAATCCCATCGTTGTTTGGGTACATGAAGTCCGTGAATGGCTGCAAGTGATCTCCAAGTAGCTGAACATAAGCATTTCCAGTCAATGTTCGGTCCAGTCGCACCAGAGGACCAAGTCCATGCCATGAAAAAACAGCCTACACCATTACGGAGCCACCACCAGCTTGAACAGTGCCTTGCTGACAGTTTGGGTCCATGGCTTCGTGGGGTCTGCGCCACACTCGAACCCTACCATCAGCTCTTACCAACTGAAATCTTGACTCATCGGACCAGGCCACGGTTTTCCATTCATCTAGGGACCAACCGATATGCTCACGTGCCCACGAGAATCTCTGCAAGCGATGTCGTTCTGTCAGTAAAGGCACTCGAGTCGGTCTTCTGCTCGAATAGCCCAAGAAAGCCAAAATTCTCCGCACAGTTCTAACAGACAAGTCCCTTGTACGCCCCACATTGATTTCTGCGGTTATTTGACGCAGTGTTGCTTGTCTGTTAGAATTTACGACTCTTTGCAGACGTCGCCGGTCTCGGTCGTTAAGTGCAGGCGGTCGACCACTGCGCTGTCCATGGTGGGATGTTATGCCTGAAATTTCATACTCTCGGCCCACTCTTGACACAGTGGATCTGGGAATGTTGAATTCAATAACGATTTCCGAAATGGCATGACCCATGCGTCTAGCTCCAACTAACATTCCGCGTTCAAAGTCTGTTAATTCCCGTCGTGCGGTCATCATCACGTCAAAACCTCTTCACATGAATAACTTGAACAGAAATGAAAGCTCTGCGAAAGCACTGCGCATTTATACCTGTTCTACGCGACGCTACTGCCATCTGAAAATTTGCATATTGCTATCCCATGACTTTTGTCACTTCAGTGTAATGTACGAAAATTGATCTTGTACCTTTCAATGAACTCATGTGGTGTTTTCACCCCTTTACAAGCAGTTATAATTCAAGAAACGTGCCTTTAATGTTGTGGATTTCCTTGAAATAAGAATCAAACTTTTTTTGTTGATTGTCTCAGGTATTAGCAATACAGATATAAGAATGGCTTCTAAATAATTATTTCATAAACTTATCAATTATAACATGTTATTATTATGGTAACTTTCCGTTATCAATTATAACGGAAAGTTACCATAATAATAACATGTTATACCTGTCACTTCATGAAAAATTGATGTTAGATTTAATTTATAATGCCGTGATATAACGAAACGTACATGGTTTTGAATGCCACGTTTCCTAAAATACAAAATAGCATAAACTTGTTACTTTATATTGGAGCATTTGTAATGAATTTTATATTGAAACAAAAAGATAAAATAAGTAGTTATAACACACTTTTTATGCACGTTGCAGCAATTCATCGTGATAATGATTAAGAAACTGCTTTCTAAAAATAACTGAATTAAAAATTTTATCATTAATAAATAACTTATTCATGGTATTTTATTGATAAAATTACATTCACGATTGCTATGGATATTTATACATCTTCTAAGAATCGAGATTTATAAATATGGAATGTATGGATATTTATACATCTCGTATCTTACGAGATTTATAAATATCCATACATGTCCCATACTTGTAAATATCCATGGTACTGTCACTTAATTAAGCAACAGCTTTAATATTCTTTTAAATTCTAATGAGAAAGTCCATAACTGGCACTTTCGTTGCCATTTGAAAGGATATTACAAATCATCTTACCCTTCCCATAATTCTCGGCCACCTGCAGTCCCGAATTTCTGTGGTTGCCCCCGACGGTCCTCTCGTCACTCCTGACGTTGATCACCCTCGACAAGGTCGCCGTGCATTTGAGGCGCACCTCCTCATTCGAGTCGAGGTGGGCGGGCTGCACCTTGAGGCGGAGGCCCAGTACGGATACCTCCTCACCGTCGGGATACAGGGTGGTCGGGTACTGGATGACGGAGTGGTCATCGACCTGGGGGAAGAAAAATTGAACTGAATTGAGAAATATCTTTGTAGATCGTCTTTTATGAATTTTTTTCAGATGTCACTCGTGTTTAAATTTTGAAAGAATCGATAGAAATATGTATATTATGCTGGTGATTATGAAATTTGTCTGTCAAGAATCAAGAAATTACTTATTTTGTAGAATTATCTTAAAAGTTTCTAATTATAGAGATTTTCTTTTAATATAATTGTAAAAATTCACCAGTTCGAAGGAGTTGAACTAGAATATTATTTATCGTTGCAATTGTTTTTAAACTTAGAGTACTGAAATGAAAAAAATACAACTAAGATGACTTTCACAATCACTGGTACACGTAACGAACAATAAGTACAATAATAATTAATAAGTTAAAAATAAAAATAATGATTTTAAGTATGAAGATTAGTGTCAATATTTTACAACAGATCCTTTTTATACTTCTCTTTATTATATCCAATATTTGGTTTATTACATGTGTTTTTTCAATAAAAAGCCTCACCGGAATTTTTATGAATATCTGGTAAGAGTAATTATCTATTTGTAATTTTGTATATAAAAATATATTTATTTCAAAACTCATTTTGAAATTAAGTAAAACTGTTTTAAGAAATTTGATTTTTGTTATAAGTATTTTTTTCTATTTATTAAATATGACTTTAATAGCTATTAATATATATTTATTAAACATAATAAATATATATATATTAAACATATTATTTTACCACTTTTATTAACATAATTTATAGAAATCAGGCGATCTATCTACCTAACTATTTCAATTTCTGCAGAAAATGGCACATTTATATAAATACATGCATTAATATATTATATTAAAGATTCCCGACGTACTGAAAAATTGGCACTAAAACTGAATTCCCTTGTAGCAGATGTGAATCAAACCATCAAATTTCACGTGGGGGAATTATATTAATGGTATGCAAAAACTTTCAATTTTAACCATATAATGAATATTCGATTTTGTATGAAATGTTTTGTGCATCATTTCATACGAACGAAAAAAATTACTGAAATTTAAAGAGAAATTTATGGTTTTTGGTATAATTATTATTTTTTTTTACACTTAATTTTTGATTATATTTTTGTGCTGATTGAGAAAAATTGATTTTTTTACAATAAAAGTTTAAAGTAGTGCTAATTTTAACTATAATATAAAACAAAACCTCATAAATAGGTTTAAAATAAGCAATAACAATGGAAATATTTAATAAAAAATTTTCATACTTTTATGAAATACATTATTGATTACTAAATTTGTTTCAAATATAAAAGAAAAATTATGATATTGCAATCAATGGTTTATATATGGAAAGAAAGATTTCGCAAATGTACTTATTAATGAAATTTTAATTTAAGGTTAGTTATAATTAAATATTGTCTTTAATTTTTCATTATTAATCTGTATCTATTCATTATTAAGAATCAAATGATTTTCAGTGGATGAATGTTATACAACAGCAAATTAATTCAACTATTAAAATTTTGCAATTTAAAAAACAATATTATAGAAATGTAAAAGAATGTAACGAAGTCATACATACAACGAACAGCTCACTGATGGGGAAGGACAGTGCATCCGGGTGAATGCTTAGAAATATCTGTTTCCTTTTGGGTGGGAGAAAAGTGAAAAATTCCCACCAGGTAGTCTGATTATCGATGTCAGACAATACACAATCACTATTATTATCGAGTCTAATTTTTAAAGTAGTGATTATAGCAATGCCGCCAGCGGGTGCTTTAATCAGTGGGCTCATTTATCACTTCACTCATTAATAAATAAAGAATTAAGTTATTGTTATCACATAATTCCTTATTTATTCATCATGTATCCTTCCGACAATTATTACCTAAATTATTTATATATTTATGGTTCGATCACTTTTTATGTGGAAAAGTAAACATCCGTTTTAAAAGCGGAAACAGGCGAATTCATTACTTGTCAGGGGTACTAGTAATATATACTCAAAGCAAAGCAGTTTTGAAGGAAACAGTTATTATAGTTATTTTTATTGTTAGTTATAGTTATTGGTGAGATTTTTTCATCTAAATTTCCTTTTGATATTGTTTAATTTAAAATTTTAATGATCAAAAAGTAAAATTATTTTTGTTGTAATTAAAATCCCTCCGAAAATATCTTTCTTCCCTCTAGTGTCGTTCTGTTTAAATTCGTTCAATTTGGTCGCATGCGATCGTTGCCAAACTTTAGTTGAACTATAGATGTTTTATCAACATATTAAATGAATTCAACTGACAAATTATTTATTTCATTCATTTTAAAAAAAATATATATGGTAAACAAAAGGCTAATGAAAGTTATAAGCGAAATAGGTATAAAATATGTACAATGAGGTTTTAATTATTTTTATCCATAGCCACAACTTCTCTTTTACAAACATTCTCACGGCTTTCCTAAATATCCTTGTAAATCGATCCCTATAGGCCGTAATAGGGGGCTCTTAAATCTTTTCGCCACATAAACTACTTTGGTTGAACCACCAAGTTCTTTGTTCCAGAAATTATTCACGTATTTTTCTAAAATTGACTCGTAACATTCCTTCCATAAACAGCTTTTACGAGCTCCAGACTAATTAACAGTTCCTAACTTTCACTCTCAAAATTTATTCCAGGCTTAAGTTCTTTAAAATCTTTTATTTAATGGCAGAAGTCTCAATTTATACAATATAATTAATTTTAACTGAGACTTTAATATTAAAACAGATTTCAATGAAAAAATTTTTTGAGAATCTATCTATTATGGAAATTTTACTTTTGTATTTCAAAGCGTCTCTGACATGATTAAAAAAAAGAATTTCATGATATTCAAATAATTAAAGTTTGTTAGTTTTATTAATTTTTTCTTACTTAAGTAGAATTTTAAATTTTTTTCCATATCATTTAATCCATTGGTTTGTTCATAATAATAGTATAAATGAATCTCTAAGCAATTTGTTTTTAGTCTTACCAGTTCTTCGTTCAAGTACCAGTGCAAAGTTGGTGCTGGTCTGGATTTTGTTGATGAACAGTTAAAATTTAAGATCTCTCCAACTCGATACTGAGATTCTCCACCGGTAATCAAAGGGCCGTCTTTTGTTATCACGGCTAAAGATAAAAAAATAAATATATATAAAGAATATTTTCTTTCTTTTCTGATAGACTTAAGAAATACATAAACATATCGACATTTTTTTTTACCCTTTATGAATTTCTGGAATTATTTAAGAGAGAAAAATTAGTTATAGTTTTTAAGTTGGGCAAAACATTTACACATACAGGTCGCTATCAAAATAACGGAAACTCCCTGGATTTGTAAGGAATATTTTACTAATATGGCGTAGGACAATCTTTGGCATGTAATACAGCTTGGATTAGTCTGAGAATCGAATCATACAAGAGATGAATAGTGTTTAAAGGAATATTGTATCATTCTTCATGGAGATGTTGTGAAAGTTCCACAATTGATGTCGGTAGAGGATATCAATTCCTGATAGATTGCTCTAAAATAGACCATAACGGTTCGGTGAAAGTGAGGTCGGAGGACTGTGCAGCTGTGCTATCCATGGTAGATGTCTCCTTTCCTCATCAAAAACCGACTGGACAAGTCCGGCTGGATGAATAGAAACATTATCATCCTAGAAAATTCCAAATTCTGCAGGAAACAAAATTTGCATCATAGGATAGACCTGGTCAGGTAAAACGTCTCTATACTTCTTCCCAGTAATCCTTCCTTTCAGGATTACGATTGGGTCAGCAGAACATGTCTACCCAGAAACCATGACACAGCTGCCCATATCGTGACAGATCCACCTCCATGCTTGGCAGTTAGAAGGAGACAATCTCGATCATACGCTTGTGCAGGTGACCTCCCAAAGTGCGCCCGTCCTGTAATAGGGTAAAGTGTGAAAGATTCGTCGAACCATATAACTGTCTTCCACTTATCAATCGGCCAGATTTTGTAGTTACGATACCACTGTAGACGACCTTTGACTTTAACAGATGTGACAAGGGACTTGGGAATTGCTGCACTGCCTTAAATGTCCTGTTTATGTAGGTGCCTCCTAACTGTAACTATCCAGATGCTCATTGAGTTCTCCAGATGCTGATTAGCTCCAGTTGTTTTCTTTTTAGACATTACAATCCGCTTCAATAAACAACGGTATCTTTCACTGAGCTTCTCTTTCCGTCCACTCTTTTGCTTTGCCAAGCTTGTCTTGTCGCGCTGTGTGTAGTGTATGCTGTCATGACTTAAGACACCGTACCTCTATAAATGCTAAAAAGCTGGGTTGTTTCATTCACAGTTGCTGCAAGTAGTCGGGCTCCTACAATTTGGCATCTTTGAAAGTCTGTGAGGTCTGGTATTTTGCGCTTTTGACAGAAATTCAAGACGTATACAACTTCACTAAAGCTTCCTCATACTACCATGATAAATACTTTTTATATTAAAAAAACCTGATATCTAAATATTGCATTTTAACGCTTACGAAGCTCATTATTTAATGTCAATTTTATTCACAGATGTTTCCATTATTTTGTTAACCACCTGTATATAAAACATTAATTTTAAATAGACACATTTAATTTATTTTAAAAATGTTCGAATTGCCTTATATATTAACAAATAATTTTAATGTAATTGCAGAACATAGCAACTGTTATTGGTTAAATAATTTTATTCTGTGAAACTTGTATTTGATCCTTATAATTCCCTCAGGGTAAGAAACGTTATTTATGAAATTACTCAAATATATTTATTACATCTATATCAGACTACTTTGTCTGAAATTCAACTTTCATCTTTTCTTTCGAAGTTAAAATGAAATGTATTATTCAAATAGTGTAACATCAATTTTGCTTCTAATAAATTTGTTTAAGTATTAGTTAAGCATTTTTTTGTTTAGAATTATAATAATTTATTTCAATTCAATATTCTTAACGAATACATGTCTCATAAAACTTTTTTAATAATATTTTAGATTTTGAATATTCAAAATCAACATCAGTCGTTAGATGAAAAATATTAAGAAGAATGAATATTTGATAATGTACTGGTTATGTAAATATTATACTTCTGACTTCCCCATATATTATTCTCATTAAATAAACATTTAAATGTGTAATGATTATTCAATTTTCATATATTATTTATATAAAATTCAAAGGGAAATAGCACTCAATAGCTGCATTTTTGAAATGAATTTAAATTAATATTTATCCCTTTTAACTTTTGAAACATTGAAGCAACTATTCCTATTAAAATTTTAATAAATAAGGCATTACATTTTCTATAGCACAGTATATGTTTAGAAAAATCAAAAATAATATACTCAACGTATATTATTTATTCTATTTAACATACAATTCACATTTATGGATACAAACTATTACGTATCCACCTTAAATGATGTAACATACACAAAATAAATAAATTTTAGTCCTATCTCGATTTTTTTTTTTTTTTGTCAAACATTAACAAATTAATTTTGTCAAACATTAGTTTAATGAATATTAAATATCAAATTAAACGATACATTGAAAAGGATTGAAATGTTTTCGTATGTATATAAGGTTAATTTATACTTAAGTTTTCATCACCTTACAGTTGTTTTTTTTTAATTAAGGGATAAATCTAATAAATAATTTTCACTTTTAAAATTCATATTTTCATTATTCTGATAATTTTTGTTTTTATTTTTTCATTAAATAATATAAATATTAAACGGTGTAATAACAAAAAAAGTGTCAAATGCAAAACAACTAACAGGCATTTAAATAATCTAATAATAATCGCAACAACAAATAATCTGTGAAGGTTTAACAATTCAATTAAAATTTTAAAAATTTTAGAATATTTATAAATGAGTTAAACAGAGGATTTGATATAGAAGGAATGCGTAAAAATTAATCTAGATAATGAAAAAATTAATCTAGATCTAGATAATGAAGCGAACAGAATTCAATAATTCAATTAAATCTCTAGTTTTTACATCAAATATATGCAGCAAATACAATAAAAAGAAATTTTTCTGGTAATAGAGTTTTTGCATACCGTATTTTGGACGTCCGTTAGCTTTTTCTCCCTAGCGCGCAGGCTCATAGGAAACATTATTACAAATACGCATGCGCAGTTTCCTATGAGCATGCGCGCTAGCGAGAAAAACTAACGGACTTCCAAAATACGGTATGCAAAAACTCTCTCATATTGCATCATGCTCTCCATTTGGCGATTTCTGTCTATGGTTACCATATTGAGAAACCATAAATTGCTTCAAGGCAATACTGTTCAGGTGTTTCGTCTAATCGGTGTTTGCCTAATCAGCTATGTCCAGATTTAAAACATTTAGCAAGCAGTTACAGTGAATTAAAAAAAGTTGCCATTTTCCTTTACGAGCAAGCCAACAGTCGCCTTTGGTTGATTCGGAATCAAAAACCGACATCATTTAGGTAAAAATCAAAATTACATATATTTTCAACAAGTGTTAAATTATTTCCAAACGATTATGGTCCAATTAAGTTTATTATTAACTAAATAGTTAATTACTGTAATGTTAATATATAGTTAACAATATGGTTAATCGATAATTGCCAGAAGAAAGATGAGAGTTGATATCACTTTTTCTCTATTATCGAATTATTTTACAGTTATTACTATTAAAATCGCGATAAATGTAATATTTTATATAATTCAATATTATTTTTATAAATGATAGATGTATAATTTTATATAATAAAACCGTAATAGATCGTGATTCATGTATTACTAATATTTTGCTAAAATACTTACTTAGCGTGTTCATAATAGGTACTGTGCCTACGAACTTCTCTCCTACGATTAACTCTTCACTGGACGTGGAATACGTTTGCGAAACAGTTGCCGTGCACTTCAATGTGATGGCTCCTCCTTGAAACAAATCTTTTGGTTTCACCATGAACCACAGCCCTAACAATGATGTTTGTAGGCCATTCGCATGATCTATGGTTGGATAAGAAATTTCCAATCCTGGGGCAGCCTAGAAAAAAAAGTATAAATAAATAGGAAATTAAAGGCCATAATTTGAAGATGTGTAGAATGTTTATGATTTTACTAAGTATTAATTTTAACGAAACTTTTAATGAAATAATTACATACAAAATTAATTCGTAAAATAAAAATTGAAAATACTTCACTTTAAAATGTTTTGTGTCTAAAGCTTCAGTGACGTAAATTCTGTTGTTAAAATCAAAATAGCATTAGTATTATTATTTAAAATAAAACTTCTGAAGAAAATAATTATAGATAGGATCCTAATTCAAAACAATTTTTTTTTCTAATGCAGCTGGCAATACAGAGACAGTTATCTTTATGCCTTAAGCAAGGGCTGCACCGCTGTTACTCCTTTAGCCCTCTCCAGGAGGCACTTGTAGCTTAAAGATATGCTACTACGCGAGTAACACTACCCCCATAACGCTCTACGATCCTATTTGACCGGGACCTATGGTTTAAAGTGGATTCCGAACCACTAAAAACATCCAGAACACTGCCGGTACACGAACCCGAAACCTGTGATACAGAGTACCAGAAAGCTAAATAATTAGTAATGAGTTATTTGTACTAATGTAAGTTATTTAGTAAAACAGTTTTTTATTTCATACATCAAAAGTTTATTTCATTTATAAGCAATACTTTCAAAAGTAATATTATAATTTTACAAATTAAAGTTCTTCGTATTACTTGTATGATATAACTTTCAAACAGTATTTTAAATGAGCCATAGAATAAAATAGTTTGAATCTAAAGTATGAAGAAAAACATTTTTTTTTTTTTACTACAACCTCCAAAGTGTTTTATAATATACATGCATTTTATATTGTCCAAGAATAAAATATTCATATAAATATATGATTACCTCTTTTCCATTGATGTACCATTTAAGAACAGCAGCAGGTTTCGAAGGTCCTGATTTACAAGTGACATTTACATAGTCTCCAACTTCGTATCTCGATTGGCTTCCTATGATTTCAGGATCTTCCTGTGGGATGACTGGAACAGACATTTATAATTTTTATATTTCAGCGAAGAATAATAAAAACTAACTATAAAAGTCAGTTTAAATAAAATTTTCTTTTTTTTTTAAATATTGTCCAAATTTATTTATCTTTAGAAATTTGCAATTTAAAAGTAGATTTTCTTAAAATAAAATTCAAATAAAATTTTATTCGACGAGTGTATTTCAGATACTTTAAAAAAAAGAAAAATAATAAATTATATTACAAATATGTTGCATTAAATTTAACAATTTCCATAACTAATTGATTTAATTTACTCAGCAATCTTTAAACTGATTTTTTTTTTTTGCAATCATAATACAAACATTTATTTTTCATTTTTGTGAAAAATTTATAAACATTTCCAAATTTTAACAGAAATGAAACGCACACTTTTATAAATATTTTATACATTAAATCAATAATGTTTTAACGATTAAATAAAAAAGAATAATTGTTAAAGCTTAAAATGAAATAAAGAAAAAAGCAATGTTTTTCACACAAACAAAAAAGTTATTCAAACTTATCAATCTTCCAATCCTACATAGATTTAATCTAAATATTAACTGATTTATTAAATACCATGTAATGTATACTTTTGGATTTATATTTATAATAAAATTTCTGTTTGAAAATTGTTGCAAAAATAGAATAATGTTGGTGGAGGCTAATAAAATTTGAATTGTTTTGGTTTGATTCAAGTGGTAACAGGGGTGATGATTGAGAATAAAATATTGATGTATTTTAAATATGATACATTGCAAAAGCATACTTTACAAGCTTTTGACAACTTTTGATGTCTCTAAATTTTGATATTATATTGCTTTGTAAAAAGTTTGTAAAGTAAAACTAATAGAGATGAAACACAATCTCTTCATTCATTTACAGATTAACAACCAGTGTTAATAAATTTTATGTTGAAATTCTTTGTTTCTTATAATACATTCAAATGACACTCGATTTCATGCCATGTATTGGCAACCTTATGAAGAGTTATAGAATTCTACACTATGTGGAAGAAAGTGACGGGACACGACACTATAACGACATAAACCCATATTTATTAAAATTAATAGGAGATAGGCCTCCTTTGGCTGCGATCACAGCTGCAACCCTTCTGGGCATGCTTTCCACTAAATTAGCCATAGTGGCAAGAGGAATTTCCTTCCAAATGGTTAACAGGAAGTTCCATAGTTCAGGCTTGCTTTTGGGGAGTGGGGTGCAGACCCTCAACCGACGGTCCACTTCGTCCCAGAGATGTTCAATTGGGTTAAGATCAGGGCTCTGCGCCGGCCACTCCATGTGTTTAACGTTGTTGTTCCCATACCAATCAAGAGTCCTTCTTGCAACATGACATGTTGCGTTGTCGTCTTGATACCAGCAATCATCCATACCGTACGTTGCCCACAAGGTAGGAAGGACATGATTGTCGAGAATATCACAGTATCTATCGGCATTCATCGCACCATCCACCTTCACCAGTGGGCCAGCCCCATACCAGGAGAAACAGGCCCATACCATCAATCCTCCTCCACCAAACTTTACAGTTGGGATGACACACTCGGGTAAAAGGCGTTCTCCTGGTAAACGCCATACCTAAACATGTCCATCGGAATGGAAAAGGGTAAATCATGACTCGTCACTCCAAAGGACGCGTTTCCAGTCATCCAGAGTCCAAGTACAGTGGCCTTTGGCCCATCGAAGGCGCGCTTTCTTGTTGCTTTTCGTAATCAAAGGCCTATGGGCCGCCGAACGTCCAGTGTAACCTAACTTATGGGCCTCGATACGAAGAGTCTTGATCGAAACGGCCACACCTGTGGCTTGTCTAAACTCATTAGCGATGTTATCCATGGATTTTTGACGGTTACTTCGAATCTCCCTGCCGAGCACCCGCCGGTCCCTGCTGGTGAGAACTGTAGGTCGTCCACCTCGAGGTTTGTTCTGACAGTGTCCCTCAGTCTTGTAGCGACACACAACACATGCTACACTTGATTTTGAGCAGTTACGGAGACGGAATATCTCCCTAATTGACACCTTGGCAAGATGCAATCCAACCAACACACCTTTCTCGAACTCAGACAACTCTTCCCGTGGCGGCATCTTGACAAAAAACAACTGTAGTCGACTCTACAAAGTATTTATAGGATATGGCTGACACGTGATACCTATTATTGCGCATGTGTCAGCTGTATTGTCGACTTTTCTACTTTTCGAGGGGTGTCCCGTCACTTTCTTCCAGATAGTGTATATACATTAAAGTTGAAACTTTTTATGCAGAATTATGGTAAACATTATATATATCAGATGCTTTAAACTAATTTGATGGAATTGAAGGAGCGTATGAAAGTTGCTATTAATTCATGTCCCCTTAAATGACCCCTCCCCCTCGTCTTGTCAACCCATGACAATAAATCGAACAGCACTTAAATGTAATATGAACAACCATATTCTATATCATCAATTCTTCAAAATTATGATGCTTTGTAACAACTTTGAAAAGTAAAGCTAATAGAGATGGAACAAAATGTCTTCATTCATTTATAGATTAACTACCAACGTTAATACATTTTATGTTCAAATGTCTTTGTTTCTTACTGTGTGTTCAATGACACTGGGCATTATGCTATGTATCGCCAACCATATGAAGAGTTATGGAATTCCATATTCTTTAACTTCGAACCTTTTTATGTAGGATTATGAGAAACATTATCTATATCATAAGCTTTAATCTAATTTGATGGAATTCAAGAAGGGTATGAAAGTTCCTATTAATTCATATTCCCTTAAATACTTGTGTTAACACATGCCACGGAATTGAGCATCACTTAAATGTAAGATGAGCAAATATGGGCTCTCGTATAGAAATTTATTAACCTTTCCTGTTTCTCACATAATTTTGTTATATACTCAATAATTCTGTATTTTCTGTTTCTTATTAATATACAATATTATTCATTAAATAAAATTTTTACCAAACACTTTAAGATGCTTTTCTGCTTCCACAGTTTGAAAAGTTGGGGACTCAGCGGAGGCCTCACATCTGTAGACCCCTTCGGTATCTAAATCCGTTTTCGTAAGATAGACGTGGCCTTGCACTGATTTCTGCAACTGTAAGAGAGTTTTCAAAATAAAGGGACAGAAAAATTTGATTTAAAAAAATGATATAAGTCAAAATATTTTAAGATATTTTCCTTAATTCTTTATTGTTTTCAAACTAAAAAATTCAATTAAAAAAAATCAAAGAATGTTTCAATATTCACAGAAAAAAAAAATTAAAAACTATTAATAATTAATTATTAGTTAATGAATACAATTATGTTATTGATTATATAATATAATTTTATACATATAAGTTTTATTTTTTTGATAATCTTGTAAAAAAAAAATAGAAATGTAAATAAAATAATATGTAATAATTTCTTTCAAAATTATTTAGTATTATTTAATAAATTTTAAATTTGTTGAAATTGAAGACAACTTTTGATATATTCAAATCTTGATACATTTATATAATTTACTATAATTTTATACATATATGTGGATAACAAATTTAACAGAATCATTTAAATTTACACCGTAAAATTAGTGTAACAAAAAATAAATGTTATATATATATATATATATAAGTATAAATTCATTCTTAATAATAAATTTTATGTTCATGAGATCTCATTACTTTTTTATGTAGAGTTTATTTTTATATGTATTTAAAATTATTGACAAAAAAAAATTTTTCCTCATCTTAGCTTTCATTTCTGAGTTTAAAATATGTATATCTCAAACGTGTAAATGATTATCTTAATAAGCGTAGATGTTTTGCAGTGTTAGATTACTGGTACTTTAACCTGTCATTTGCCATTAAAATGGCAGATTCAGCATTATTAAAGATACATGAGGAATGGAGCAGACGACATATTGCTATCACAATTTTGAACACCCAACCCTCCCCCCTTCAATGGATGACATCTTAACTCCTCTAGCCTAAATCACAAAGATTTTCCAGTCAACTGATTTATCGTGCTCATCCTCGGTATGTACACATGAGAGATGCCTGCTCTTCTATGCTTGTCAAGATTTGAACAATGCTTCTCCGGGAATCCCAACCTACTAAATATAGATACACTGAAGTGACGAAAGTCATGGGATACCTCTTAATATCGTGTCGGCCTTCCTTTCGCCCGGCGAAGTGCAGCAACTCGACGTGGCATGGACTCAACAAGTCGTTGGAAGTCTTCTGCAGGAATATTGAGCCATGCTGTCTCGATAGACGTCCATAATTGTGAAAGCGTTGATGGTGCAGGATTTTGGGCACGAACAGACCTCTCGATGATGTCCCATAAATGCTCGATGGGATTCATGTCGGGCGATCTAGGTGGCCAGATCATTCGTTGTAATTGTGCAGAATGTTCTTCAAACCAATTGCGAACAGTTGTGGCCCGGAGACATGGCGCATTGTCATCCATAAAAATACCATCGTTGTTTGGGTACATGAAGTCCATGAATGGCTGTAAGTGATCTCCAAGTAGCTGAACATAAGCATTTCCAGTCAATGTTCGGTCCAGTCGCTCCAGAGGACGAAGTCCATGCCATGAAAAAACAGCCCACACCAATACGGAGCCACCACCAGCTTGAACAGTGCCTTGCTGACAGTTTGGGTCCATGGCTTCGTGGGGTCTGCGCCACACTCGAACCCTACCATCAGCTCTTACCAACTGAAATCGTGACTCATCGGACCAGGCCACGGTTTTCCATTCGTCTAGGGACCAACCGATATGCTCACGTGCCCACGAGAGTCGCTGCAAGCGATGTCGTTGTGTCAGTAAAGGCACTCGAGTCGGTCTTCTGCTGGAATAGCCCAAGAAAGCCAAATTTCTCCGCACAGTTCTAACAGACAAGTCCCTTGTACGTCCTACATTGATTTCTGCGGTTATTTGACGCAGTGTTGCTTGTCTGTTAGAATTTACGACTCTTTGCAGACGTCGCCGGTCTCGGTCGTTAAGTGCAGGCGGTCGACCACTGCGCTGTCCATGGTGGGATGTTATGCCTGAAATTTCATACTCTCGGCACACTCTTGACACAGTGGATCTGGGAAAGTTGAATTCCTTAACGATTTCCGAAATGGCATGACCCATGCGTCTAGCTCCAACTAACATTCCGCGTTCAAAGTCTGTTAATTCCCGTCGTGTGGTCATCATCACGTCAAAAACCTCTTCACATGAATAACTTGAACAGAAATGAAAGCTCTGCGCATTTATACCTGTTCTACGCGATGCGACTGCCATCTGAAAATTTGCATATTGCTATCCCATGACTTTTGTCACTTCAGTGTATAAACGTTTTAAAGAAAATCAGCAGACTATTTTAAGACAACTCATCAGCCTTGATCAAAATTGCATTAAAAGAAGTAAAAGAAATCGTGACATAAAATGAAGAAATTATTTTACAACATGTGATATGCATAATTTTGGGCTCAGGTCTGACAACTCTACCCTGTAAAAAGAAAAAAATCTCCTCTACGTATATGGCCTTGGTCTACCATGCCGCTGTTATTCCAATGAAGAAGATATGCATAGTTAAATTTTTTTCTGCAAATCAAAATTATAAATGAAATCTGCTCGGCAAATTTCAACTTATCATGGGTGAAATTCGAGAACGGATGAATAAGCACAGGAATATGCCAATGTTTAATAATGAAAGAGATATATGAAGCAATTGATTGGAATACTATAAGAATGGCCAAATATGAAAAAGAATGGCCATGAATATTCTAGGCATAAATGAAGAATGAAGTATTCCAAATACAATAAGAAACACTATGCAATAGACAATACTCAATAGACAAGGACAAATGCCAAAAGTGATAAATATGAAACTTCAAGAAGAAGGAATTGATCAATGTACTGCGAGTACTTATGGCCATTGGAAATACAAATGTTTAAAATCCCAACCCAAAACATGAACAGTGATTCAAAATCATACTACAAAACACTTCAAGCAAAACCCATGTTCTCCAGAAAATTCCTGAAGACCTAATGTTATTCATGTAGCACTTCAAGAGTTAAAGGGACCCAAAGTACCATTTTCTGCCAAAATTTGCAATGAAATCTTATTTGCTTGGCACTCATTTTCGAATAACGTCATGGACCCCTAACCAGGACAACATCTTGATAACACAGGATAATTACTATTACAGTATACAAAAATTGTATTGTAGTATTGCAAGTTTGAAAATGAATATTATTGGTAGAAATACTAATAATTAATATTATGAATAATATGAATATTATTAGCGAAAAAATGAATACTATTGACAGCTTTTTTATTAGACTTAGTAAAGTAAATTGATGGGAGTTTGTTAAACTAAAATATATCTATAAAATTTAAGGCACACACAATATTAAAATTGGAGATAGGTTAATAAAAAAGTGCATTCCTTAACACGATATATGATCAATTATTCTTATTAGTGAAATATCAGGACCAAAGTAGTTGAAAAGGGCAGCTGCTAGTGATTAATTATGCTGCCTTTATCGTTTCGTGATTAATTGTTCTGTAGGGTTAAGAATAGAAAAAGGTGGGAAAATATTCAAAGCTAATACATCAAGAAATAAATGAAAAAAAAATATTAAAAAATGGTAATTTTTATGACCTTTACTGAGAAGTAAGTGTTTGTTTATAAAAATGAGAAAAGTGTAAATCATGAAATTTGAATATAAATTTTAAAACGACAAGCATAACAAATAGCATTTTTTGGTACCTTAGTGTCATTTTCTAAGATTAATGAATGGCTACCTTGCGTAGTTATTGAAATTAATTGTTTTAAATTGAGAAAAATTGATAAACTTTAAAACCCATGAAATATTTATTTTAAATAATGTTAATACGCTAACTGATTGCACGAATTAAAATTTTTTGCTGATATATAGCTAATGAACCACTTTTGAATGAGTAATATTTCTGCCTAAAAATGGAATAGAAATGTGTAAAATATCTAAATATAAGACTAAAAATGTACAAAAGTGTGTACTACATTATGCAATAAAATTGTTTTTTACTCTATTGCATACAAACTACATGCATTGATTTAATTTTAAATGTAATAAATACAGAGAGCAAGACAGCGAAGGCAAAATTTTGTAGAAATTTTAAATAAATGTAGAGCATACAAAAGGTAAACTTAAAGGCATAATAAAAGTTTATTTAATTAAATTTAGCAAACTTAAATCAAATACAGATCAACATTTGACCACTTGATGACCTTGGTCAATTATCTCGCATGGATATTTATATTCTGTTTTGTTCTGATAAATTGAGTTTACACTGCTATTATTCAGCTCAAAATATTTCAAAAGCAAAAAAAATGGAAAATGCTAATTAGCAAAACCCTCTATCTTGCTAATTAGTATTTTCCATAGAGAAAGAAGGAATGTTAAATATTGATAAATCTAATCATTAAATCTAATAATTAAAATATTAACAATTAATATATAAAAAGATAATTGTAAATATAATTAATCAAATAATTGTAAGAGGCACAACTGATAAACAAGAGAGTGAAAAAATATTAAATTCGACTAATCAAATAATTATAAACAACTGAATAGCAAAAGAGAGTGATACAGAATGATAACAATGACTAGCCAAATAAATGTAAGGTGTATAACTCGTGATAACTGATATTAGAGAGTTTTTGCATACCGTAGTTTGGACGTCCGTTAGCTTGTTCTCCCTAGCGCGCATGCTCATAGGAAATTGCGCATGCGCATTTGTAATAATGTTTCCTATGAGCATGCGCGTTAGGGAGAAAAAGCTAACGGACGTCCAAAATACGGTATGCAGAAACTCTCTATTATTTCCTACTGCATGAAATATTTCACCTAATTTATATATTAGTGTTTTTAATTGCTAATTGGTATATTTCGATTTGTGGACATATACGCAAAATACTTTAACCTGTTTATTTTACCAATTGTACTGTTCTAAACGACATAAGAGGTGTCTATCCTCTTTGATTAAATTCTGTGCCATTATTTTTTCTTGGCAAAAAGTGGCATCCCGTTAACCAAAATGCACCATTTATTAGATTTGCATATAAATATTTCAGACTTTCATTCCTTTTTAACCAACTCTGATAATAATCGAAAAACAATATCCGAAAAGAATTTATATCGATTTTTTTCTATTTCTTACTCTAGGACAACCTTTCCTTGATTATCAATATTCCTATTTGATTATATAATCAGTGTACTAATTAATATTCTGGGTAATCTAATATTCATATTGATATAGTTAGGCTGTTAATAGATATTACTAAATTATTGATACATTTATAATGTTTCGCACTTAATCAGTTTTTGACATATAACATGTCAAGAATGGCCTCGCAATATAACTATATGAAACGTGTTCCCTTTAATTTTACCTCAATGGACCTGTTTAAAGCTTCAACTGGGGAGGGTTAACCCCCAGTTGAGAACGGATATTTTAATGAATCCTAAAATATAAAAGGCCACTTTTTTTCTAGGAAAATCATGTCACTCCACTAAAACTTATTAATACATTTCAATACAAAGTGTTGTACTAATCTAATTGAAATCCAAAATTGTTCAATATCCTTGATATTTGAAAATTTAATTATGTAATATTATTTATCATCTGAAAGGATGGATGTTTTAAAAGCATATTTCAGTTATTCATAATGCACTTTTATATACATATATATGTATATGAATGTGTGTGTGTGTGACATTGCTTTCGGTGAAGGGAAATTATATCTCTTATTGAAATTCAATTGAATCCGAGAAATCACATTTTTTGTTTGTATGTATAATATGCACGAACTACGCATTTTTTGGTTTATTGGCAAATATCGTCAATGAATTTTAATTTTACCTTGTTCGTTACTTGTTCTTCTTGTTCGTTATCTTACAGCACCTATACATCATATATCAATAAGCAAAATGCTTCCGTATCCGCAGTTTATAGCCAATATATATATATATATACAATAGAACCTCTTTAAGTCGAACCTCGATAAGTCGAAAGCCTCCACAACTCGAAAAAAAAATTTTGTTGCCTTCCCTTCCAGCCCCAAAACCTCCACTATTCGAAATTTCAACCCTTTATAAGTCAGAATAAGTCAATCCCCACAAGCCATTTAGATTTATATTTTCCCTCCGTAACTCGAAAAAAAAAATTGCACCTCTGTATCTCGAACATTAGCAATGTTTGATTTTACAATCTTTTTTACAACCTTTACTACTCCATCATTTGAAACTAATTACCTCTATAGCTCGAAGAAAAATAAATTACCGACTTTAAGGATTTGCCGACAAGGCACGTCATTGTTTCTTAGAAAACAATGTATGAGTATATAGTAAATAGAATAAACAATTCTATGAAATATACATATATATATATATATATATAAACATGCAACAAACAAAATATAATCTAAGGAACATTTAAAAATACTTATAAACATGTATAAGATACTTTTTTTTAAGTATGTCGTAGAAATATTCATAAATTGTTTCAGAAAAGCTACACATATTTAAAAACATAAGAGTTTTATAGTACAAAATTCTGGCTTTAAAAAATATTAATTATGTATCTATATATAATTTTAGCCAAATTTTAAAAATATTTAAAACAGGGTAAGAAATGTTAATTAAGTCACACATAGAAGAATCCATTTGATGATTGATGCGTAGTGAATTGTCTGTATGATTTGATAATTTGTAATAAATTTGTTGAACAATATTTTCGCTTTTATATAACTCTTCATAATAAAAATAAAAAGTATTAATTAGTAGATAAAAATCTTGATTTTAAGACAATTTGCGATCAAAATCTATTTAAATTTGTAGTGTAAAAGGATGAGCTTATTTCTTGGGGGAATAAATATATGTATTACATTAAGGATTTGACGAATACAATTAACAATTAATTAGATGCAATGATTATTGTCTATAGATTTCAATGATTTTGTATAAAAATTATTATATAAAAATTTCATTAAACACTAAAATATACATTTTAATTTTAAATCACCTTTTAGATTAATTTATAAATAATAAATTATGAAAGCACGATCACAAGAAATTCTTTTGCCATCCCATGCTTTCTTGTTGAAACGTCACAGTTTGGCGCTCTGCCATATTAGTAGTTTATCACACACTTTTTCAATTCCTGCTATTAGCTCACACTCTCCCTATATATATCTTGTCCAAATTTTCAATCTTTAATAAAATACTTTTTATTCTTCCACTCAAATTCAAATAAATTTTTTTGAACTGGTAGTGGATGACACTTGATGTTAATACAGTTTTAATTCATTAATTAAATTTAATTAATTAATTTTAGTTTTTTTCAGATTTAAGTTGCATATATCTATCAATAGGTGACGCTAGATGTACGAGGAAAATTTCAACTTTATTTGTAAAGGACTTTTCTGCAATATAGTGAAAAAAAAGTAGGAATTGACTTTAAAATTTTTTTGTATATTACTTGTTTATTATAGGATTACAATTTTATTAAATACAAGTTGCTGAATTGTGAATTATTCATAAAGTGAAATAGAACTTTCTATTTGAAATAAGATTTATTACAAGATAAAAATATGATATTTGAATCATTCAATTTATATGAACTAATAATACAATTTATTACTCGTGTCACAATAACTCTAAATTTTTATTAAAATATGTTATATATGCGTTTTTATTAGTTTATTCATAAAAAGAAAAAATATTATGTTCTAAAATGTTCTTAGTAAACACATAAAGCAGTAAAAAAAATTAGTTATTCTAATTTAATTTACGAAGTACTTTCTTTAATTTCAATGCTTTTTTACAAGAATAAATATATTTTTTTTTTTATATATTTTATTACTCACAAATTTTTCAAGTTACTGCAAATTACCATTTAATTCTACATGTAATTTTTTTTTTTTTAAATTTCGTTTAATATTTTCCTAAAGGCATAGAATGAATGGTGTTTTGCCATCTAGGAAGTCTCAAATAAATTAAGTAGAATCATAAAAAAATATTCTGCAAAAAAACACACCCAGATTTGAATTTGGAAATGTATTTTTATATTCTCGTTTTTAATCTCTTAAGTAAATGCGTATCGCCTTTCAGTATTTTTAATTCATCGGAATTTCTTATTTTTCTAAAGTTTCTTAGGAAATAAATTTTCTGATTAGAAAATTCAAAAGCTTTTTTTTTTTTTTTTTTTTTTTTTCAAAAAAGAAATTGCTTGAAGGAAAACGCAAAATAGATATATGTATGTATGAAAAAATAATCCTTCGAATTCTAAAACTATTATTTTTTTTTTCGAAGAAATAATTTCAAAGCGATTTTTTTTCTTTTAAAGCATAACAACTCCAACTTGTAAGAGAACATTAAGGGTTTTTTTCCCCAAAGAATCAATTCTGATCTTGTCATCAAATTAAAAAAAAATTTAGAGAATGAATTCATTTCAGATCAATTTTTAAAAAAATAAGAAAAATTTTGTAATGATTTTGATTTGAGGAAAAATCGAAATTAGTTTATATATCGGCAAAATAGATGAACAGCATTTCTCTTTTAATTTATTTTTCTTAAATTTTTATTTTTATTATTATTATTATTTAAAAAAAAACTTTGATGATTATCTTGTAGAATGGATTTGCTTATTTTTCAGTTTACCTTATTAATTTACTGTCAAAGCAATTCTTCTTTTCCTATTTACTAAAAAAATTATGAGATTTTCATTTTTAAGCATATAAATAATTTGGTTATTTAAATATTTTAGATGAATGAACTATTTAATGAGGAATGACACACTCCCTTAAATATTCACTTATTACTTTTTATAAAAATCCGTTGTTTTTCAAAATATGCAATAAAATACATTTATATTATATGGAAGAATTTAAAAATTAATATTTTCATCAGATTATTATTTTATGTTCTCTAATTTCAGTGATATTGATCACATTCTACCATATATTTTAGAATACGAAATTAATTTTTTTAAAGATTGTTAATTAATTATTGTTTTAAATGTGTTATATGGAACTAAATAACTATTTTGCAGATTATTGAATGTGTAAAAATTTTACTTTTACATTATTCATATGAAATGATGACATTAATAATAATATTTGTAACTAATAAGCTTTAGAAACAGATTTTAAAATGTTTGATATTTAGCAATTTTATACATTACTCAAATAAAATTATTACATTAATAATATTATTTAGCGCTAATATGCTTTACAAACAGATTTTAAATGTTTGATATTTAGCAATCTTAAATGAAATAATGGCATTAATAATAATATTTGTAACTAATAAGCATTAGAAACATATTTTAAAATGTTTGTTAGATTACAACCTACCATCCAATAGTTCCACATATTTTTGTACATACAAGTTGCTGAATAGTGAATTCTTCTTAAAGTGAAATAGTAGTTTCTATTTTAAATACGCACTATTACAAGATAAAAATAAGCTTTTTGAATCATTCAATTTATATGAAATAATAATATAAATTATTATTCGTGTCACAATAACTCTAATTTTTTATTAAATTATGTTATATATGCGTTTTTATTAGTTTATTCATAAAATCGAACGAATATTATGTTCCAAAATGTTCTTAGTAAATACATAAAGCAGTAAAAAAAATTAGTTATTCTAATTTAATATACGTAATACTTTCTTTATTTTTAATGCTTTTTTACAAGAATAAATTTGTTTTTAATATTTTTTTACTCCCAAATTTTTCACGTTACTGCAAATTACCATTTAATTCTACATGTAATTTATTTTTTTTAAATTTCGTTTAATATTTTCCTTAAGGCATGCAATGAATGGTGTTTTGCCATCTAGGAAGTCTCAAATAAATTAAGTAGAATCATAAAAAATATCCTGGAAAAAAATACACCCAGATTTGAATTTGGAAATGTATTTTTATATTCTTGTTTTTAATCTCTAAAGTAAATGCGTATCGCCTTTCAGTATTTTTAATTCATCGAAACTTCTTATTTTTCTAAAGTTTCTTAGGAAATAAATTTTCTGATTAGAAAATTCAAAAGTTTTTTTTTTTTTTCAAAAGAAATAGCTTGAAGGAAAACGCAAAATAAATATATGTATGTATGAAAAAAAAAATCATTCCAGTTCTAAATGTATTAATTTTTTTTTTCGAAGAAATAATTTCAAAGCAATTTTTTTTATCTTTTAAAGCATAACAACTCCAACTTGTAAGAGAATATTAAATGTTTTTTTTTCCCCAAAGAATCAATTTTGATTCTGTCATCAGATTTAAAAAAAATGTAGAAAATGAATTCAAGACCATTTGAAATCAATTTTTTAAAAAAATAAGAAGAATTTAGTAATGATTTTGATTTCGGAAAAATCAAAATTAGTTCATATATCGGCATTAAATTTCTCTTTAAATTTATTTTTCTTAAATTTTTATTATTATTATTATTTTTTTTAAAAAAAACTTTGATGATTATCTTGTTGAATAGATTTGGTTATTTTTCAGTTTACCTTATTAATTTACTGTCAAAGCAATTCTGCTTTCCCTATTTACTAAAAAAATTTATAAGATCTTAATTTTTAAGCATATAAATAATTTGGTTATTTAAATATTTGAGATGAATAAACTATTTAACGAGGAGTAATGCACTCCCTGAAATATTCACTTAAATATTGGTTCATTTATTAGAGAGTTTTCGCATAACGTTTTTTTATTGTCCGATATTTTTCTTCCTAGCGCGCAGGCTCATAGGAAACATTGTACCTATTGCGCATGCGTATCTGTAATACTGCACTACTGAGCTATTCTTCCTATGAGCATGCGCGCTAGGAAGAAAAATATCGGACGATAAAAAGACGTTATGCAAAAACTCTCTATTATTTTTTATAAAAACCGTTATTTTTCAAAATGTGCAATAAAATACATTTATTATGGAGGAATTTAAAAATTAATATTTTCATCAGATTATTATTTTATGTTCTCTAATTTCAGTGATATTGGTCACTTTGTACCATAAATTTTAGAATGCGAAATTAACTTTTTTTTAAAATTGTTTATTAATTATTGTTTTAAATGTGTTATAGGAAACTAAATAACTATTTTGCAGATTAGTAAATGTATAAAAATCTCACTATACAAATTTTACTTGTACATTACTCATATGAAACGATGACATAAATAATAATATTTGTTAATAAACATTAGAAACAGATTTTAAAATGTTTGTTAGATTACAACAATCTTCCAATAGATCTACCATCCAATAGTTCTAGCATATTATTGTCTAATACAGGGGTGGCCAACCCAAATTGGAAATATATCACACCACCACTTTGAAAATATATCATAACTCTGCGGCGCGAATATAAAATTATATATCCCCATATTAGATTTAGATCCACTATATACATATTTTGGAGTGAAAAATTGAAACATATTGAGATATTATTTTTGTGTTTACTATTATTCTTACATGTAAACAAGGATAATATAGTAATAATGCTACTAAGCGCACGTTTTAAAGAAATGTATAGCACTAAAAATGAAATATAAAAAATATATAAACATACACGAAATAAAAAAATTGACCTCACTAAAAAATATTTATTTTACTAGTGCGATATTTGTCTCTCCACTCTTTCACATAGACTTTTGCAAATCGATCTCAATTTGGGTATTTGCACACCGTAATTGGGGTTGCGTCCGTTATGTTTGAACGTGTTTTGTGTTTGATCAATTTCACTTTAGAAAAAAAAAAACCGATTCGCAGGTGTAAGTTGAACGAAAAGCGCTAACACCTTGAACTAAGATTCCGGTTTGCTCTTTTATCAACAGCCAATTGCGTATCTAGGGATGCTCACTGCGTCACTGTGGTCTCCTAAAGTGAAACATAGAACCTGTTATATCAGATGTTCCAAGATGCGCG
Source organism: Caerostris darwini (assembly GCA_021605075.1). Lineage (NCBI taxonomy): Eukaryota > Metazoa > Arthropoda > Arachnida > Araneae > Araneidae > Caerostris > Caerostris darwini. Next base: position 230,274 of record BPLQ01001279.1, read on the forward strand.
CGCATCATGAGTTCGCAGAATATAGTTTAAATATTATGCGAACTCATAAGTGTAAACTCATAAATAAAACAGGCAATATCTGCCATATATTCGCAAAAATATTATTTTAAAATCAAAGTTTTAAAATCAATTTCGACAGTTAATTTTCGAATATATGGATGCACACATAATGTACTTTTTTATTTGGTTTTCACTACTTTGGTCATTATAAAGTAAATATATTTTGTAAAAGTGTGATAAATCTGGAAAAATGTTCAAGGCGAGTCGCGGGTTGGTCACCCCTGGATAATGGGAATTAGAAAAAAAAAATTGATAAAAATATTGCATTTATTTTAATATTTAAAAAATGCAGTACAAAATTCCTCAAAAAATGCTGAACTCAACTGCTGCTGATATAAGTGTTTATATTTTTAATCAAAGTACATGAAATAAAATACATAAAAAAGGCTACACTTAATTATGATGTTTGTTAGAACAAATAAAGAAAATCATTTTGAAAGCATGACTTTTTAAAGAAACAACAAAGACTTAATTAAAGCTATTTTTTGTAACGGGGAAGTAATGTTTTGTTGTTCAAACCTTTTCTCTATTTTTAATTTTATAAAAAAACTAGATACAAAATAAATGGTTAAAAAAAATAATTTTTCAAGTAATGAGTATAATTAATGGCAAAGCATGGGAAAAAAACGTAACTTAAAGAATCAGAAATACAGAGGGTGTTCGGACATTTTTGTAACGGTTTTGACTTTTCCATGTATAATTTAAATTAATTAAAAAAAATTAAATGATTAAAAAATTATAAAATTGAAATAAATAAGGAATAAATTTTTAATAAATAAGTTTAAATGAATAAAGAAGACCTGAGTGGTCTGAATCGAGTTTAATTATCGTTTGCATCATTAAAATTTTTTTATGCTTTAAAATAAACAAAGTATCGAAGATACTATTTCTGCCATAGAAATAGTCTTGTTCGATTATTGAAAAAATATGCAGAAAGCATCGTTTTTATAATTCTACACGTAAAATGAATGACATAATTACAAAAAAATGGAGGATTAGTAAAAATTTACATTTAATTGGAGAAAAAGTAAAAAATGCGTACCCAACACAGGTAGATAATCCGCTTATTCAATCCCTTCTATTAGCTCACACTCTCCCTATATTTATCTTGTTCAAATTTTCAGTCGCTAATAAAATACTTTTTATTCATCCACTCAAGTTCAAATACATTTTTCTTAACCTGTAGCGGACGACACATGTTAACACAGTTTTTTCAAATATTAATTCAGTAATTAAATTTAATTAATTAATTTTATTTGTTTTTAGATTTAAGTTTCATATATATACCAATAGATGGCGCCAGATAAACTTAACAAAAACGAATGAAAATTATTTATAAAGGACTTTCTGCAATATAGTGAAAAAAAAGAAGGAATTGACTTTAAATTTTTTTTTTTTATATTACTTGTTATATTTGAAGGTTGATCTTATGTTTTAAAAGAAGAGCCTTTGGTACCTCAGGCTTCAGATTCGAATCGAATGTTGGCGGTGGAATGGAGTAGTAGGTCATGGTCTAATTAGCTTAAGGTGTGCAAAAAATGATCATAGAACTACAAACCAATCGAATTCAAAGAACTATCACAAAATATTTAAACATCTTTGTTAGAACTTTAAACAAAATTATAAAAAAAAAAAAAAAAAAAAAAAATGCTTACAGGCTAATGCTAAAACTTTTTTCTCAGGGTAAGACTATGTGCAGATTGTGGTTTAAAAATATTTGGCAGGTGAAAAAATGAAAACGTGTTATAATTGATGAGACTCGGATATATTTATCTAACAATTATAAAAAATCGATTTACTACCAAAAGAAGCGGAGAAAAGTCTTGAAATTATGGTTCAGAGATAAGAAGGAAAGTTTTGCTAAAAGTTTTATGATTACTACTGTACTCTCTTATAACGTAAAACTTAAAATAAGTAAATTAGAAAAACATTATGAAAATTAACTCAGATTACTGTTAAAAATAAGTTTTAACACATATTTTCAGAGAATACGTCTCCTAAACCAATCTTCACTGTGTTAACTTTCATTAAGATAAGATTACCAGTCATACAGGGCTGAATTTTCCTATAGGCTAACTAGGCTTGAGCCTAGGATCTCAAAATCAAGAGAGGCTTACATTTAAATTTTTAGCAAAATTAGAATTACACTATTCTAAACACAGTAAACACTAAACACTGAATTGAAAATAAAGATAAATTCTACACATATGACTAATAAACAAACATAAAAATGTATTGTTTAAGATCAACTAGTTCGGTTCATTGGGTTTGTTCGTTTGTATATACCAGATTGCACCGAAGTGTAGTTCATACGTTCATTGATTGCTATGGGCCTTATGCTACTAAACTCTGTTATGTCCTAATAAGTGTTCTCGACCTTTTTTTTATTTATTATCGGTGCCACATTTTTTATAAAGATTACTACCAATCCCAGCATGTTTCATTTATCATATTGATATATATCACAGTAATGATATATTTTTTAATCTCTCATGTAATTTGTAAACTTAAAAATGGGAGATGAAAGGGCCTCATAAGTGGAATAGCCTAGGGCGTTTTTTCATCTAAATCCGGCCCTGAAGTCATCATACCTCTAAACCTAACTCTCTTTATGGAAAAATTGAAAAATTAAACCAGAATTGAGGTTATTGCATTTAATTGTATCCCATCCATGTTCTCCAACGTGTCTCTCATAGATTACCGTGTATTTAAACTTTGATTTACAAGCATTATCTTAAGACATTGGATGGACTCCAAAGGATGGTGGTGAAGGAGTGGAGCAAAGTAAACTTTAATGTTTTAAGAAAAGCTCTTTTATCTTGAAAATCAAGATGTAATATGACAGCTGAACAAAATGGCTATCAGGATGAACCTAAAAAAAAAATTCTTTTTTTCAAAAATGTGTGGGCATTCTTAATCAGCTTTGAGAAAGGAAAAGTGTGTTCATACACAGTCCAGTCACATTAATGTGACCACCACCTACTTTCAACGTCAACGTGAAATAACCAATCACAAAAGGCAGGTGGAAACACATTGCAGTGAAGTTTATATAAAGAATTCCCCTTAATACCACTTAAAAACCACTTAATACCTCATTCCACACTCCACTTAAAGCCAGAATATACAAGAGTGTATATTCTGGCTTTTGACAGGTGATCACATTAATGGGACTGGACTGTGTATTAAATGTATGATTTTTCACTTTAAAATCGCTATTTAATATATATCACTACTTTAATATATATTTTAATGCTAAGTTCTGGTGTGGAAAAAAGTTTTCCCTTCATATTAATTATTTAATATGAATTTTCTATTCAGCATTCTCATTAACTTTAAACAATCATAAGTATTCTAATAGATCGAGAAAATTGTCATAGAAATTAATAGAATAAATAAATAATATTTTAGAATTAAAAAAAAATAGATTTTTGATTTTATTTGTAAATATTCTTACGGGCAATTTATAAAAACTAATTAAAAATTAAGGTAATTATATTTATTACTTAAATAGTTATCTAGAAGATCTTTTCACAGACATGTTACATTACAAACTGCATTAATATTGATTTTTTTTTAATCCTATGTATCTACATTAAATTCAAATTGAGACTCTAAAACAGAAATCAAGTCCAATGTCATTATAGTAAAAATGAGCCTACATTATAGCTATTCGAAAATCTTCTGTATGTCTTTATATTCATGATAGAAAAGAGGTCTATTATAAAAGATATTTTTAGTCAGTAATTTGATATGACTTATAAATATTCGGCAGACTCATCAAAGAAAAATGGAGAAGTCGTAAAATCCAAAATAGTTATGGCAACAGGCACAAAGTAGTAGGAAACAGTTCCTTGATGGCAGGTGAAGTAATGTGCTCTATGCGGAATGTCATTTTATTCCACATCACAAATATTTTTGTGAAAAAGTAACGAAGATATCAGCTTTGAATGAAATCATAAAACAAAAGTAATAATTTAAGTTTAATAATAATTTGATGTAATTTAGATCAAGTGTAGTGCTCTTGTGTGTATTCATTTTCTTCCACAAAATTTAGTTTTGATAGATTGTTAAATATGCAAATTTAGTATTAGTATAATTTTTGTATGAAGGAAAAACAAGAATTTAGTATAATTTAAAACACGAAAGTAAATATTTAGTAAAAGAAATTTGAAAGCGAAACATTTATTATTAAGAAATTCATAGATTAATGTCTATTACTAGTTATTCAATTTGGCTTGTTTAAGCTATCATGAATATAATTATTTCTGTTACTTGTTAATATAATAACTCTTTTAGTTAATTGTTTAGAACTATTTTTAATTGGAAGGGTTTTTTTTTCTGTTAACATTAAATATATTACAGTATTAATAGCTAACAGTCCACAAAACAAAAAATTGTGGTACGCTTGTTATTCACTATCGATTTGCGATATGAAACAATCATATTTTATAGCAATGTTTTGCAAACAAGTAGAAAAATTGCTTGTAATAAAGTGAGTAGTGTCTGTGATATATTTCATCCTAGCTATGCTACACATGAGAAGCATGAAGAACAAAAAAAAAAAAAAAAAAAAAAAACAATACATTTTGATCGATTTTGTACGAATCAAAGTTTTGAATTACAGTAATTATTGTTATAAAGCCATAACCCATGAGAAAGTTCGTTTTTTTGCCACTATGTTAAAATAAAGTAAATCAAAATGGTGATTACAACATTCTTGACAACAATTTATTCATTTATATTATTTATTATATTTTTTGAAGACAACCAGTGATACTTATGTTTAAAGTAATGTATCGCCGAAAAATGATTTGTGCTATTTAAAAAAAAAGTTAAAGTTAGAGATAAAAGGGAACAAAACGATGATGATATATATGTATTGAACTTTTATACTGTAAAAGTTTCTCAATATAAAAAATTAGGTTGAAAGGGATTGAATCAAAATAAGAAACTAGTACGACAGTCTAAAGTAAATAAAAACTAAAAATAAACTATGTCTCAGTTCTTGAGATCATAACTATAAAAGTTTCCATCAATGTGGAGTTAACGAAATTTTCAACAAATTTTATAACAGATAGCTACCATTTTAGACCCAAAGAACTTACACAAAATTGAAAAGATTTTGATATTTCGATGTTCGTAAGAAAGGATCAAAGTTTCATAAAATAAGTCTAAAACAAAGATTCAAAATATATATAAAGATATTCCATGAAAAGATAGTTTAGTGTATTTTTGTGTATTTTCTTCAGCAACTTGCCAGAGAAAATTGTATTCTTATTATTCTTGAGCTTTTAGGAAATTCATTTTGATATTCATTTTTTTCTCATTTCTCTGTAATAATAATGTATAAAAAATTGATTACAAAAATTAAAAATTAATTTTTATAAGGTTTTTGGTAATCCCCTGGTACTGAAATTAACTGATTTCAGAAAAACGCAAAAATAAGAACATTTGCTTTAATAAGATAAGATTTTTTTATTTAAAAGTTGATTTACAATCAACCATTATGTATATCATACTGAATAATAAATTGAAATTTCTAATTTCTAAAATAGCAAACGCTTCTAGAAAAAAAAAGATTCTGATGACGTAGTTAAGACTAGCTCTGGTAGAACAGTTAAACTAGGGTTAGTCAATCTTTTAATACCTACTGCCCACTTTTGGATCTCTGTTAGTAGTAAAAACTTCTAACCGCCCACCGGTTCCACAGTAATGGGGATTTATAAAGTAGGGAAGTAGTTTTACTTTATAAAATTTATAAGGCAGAGTTACAGCAATTTAAAGCTTATAATAGAAATAACTTACTAAATACTTTATTTCGGACTTAAGTTTGGAGAATAAATCTTTATAAAACAATTTACTATAGTTAAATCTATCTTTTTATTTACGCTTTGCATACATAGGAACTTGCAGTTTGATGAAATTACATTTAATTAATTAAATTATTAATGAGAATCCCGAGGCTGATGCTACGAAATTAAATACTGTATATCTGGCTAATTAATTATAAGGAAGAATCGAATCGGAGGTCTCCTCTTTCAGAAATATCCAGGTGGTTTCTTTCTTTGGTCATGATGTGAGTAACAACATTAAATCCTTTATTCCAAATGATAAGCGGGGTTGGTATCAATAAACTGTATATGTAGTGTTGTCGGTTGTGCAGCTGGATTGTAACTGGGTGTGGTTGGGTTCAGACTTAAAACATAGGTTTAAGAACTCACAGCTTTATTTACCCACTCACAGAATCACATACAATAAGGGATATACAATATTTAACACATTTAAAGACAGATAATTCTACATTCGTGGAAGAATCATCTTCTAATTCGAAAACCCGATACTTATGTTTGCGCATATTGCGCGGAATATACTGCCTCTTCGAGTGAGAGTCTGTAGGCCAATTTATACGCAGGTTGCGTTAAATATATTTCCTCTCAGGATGAGCGACTGTAAACTAAATATTTCAAACAGAAGCACGTGATTGGGCTGCACTAAACGTTTCCTAGCGGCTGGACCAGCGAAAGTTACGCTATACTTCCTCACAGGTGAGAGTCTCGAGACGTACCATTTCTCTTGAACGCCACAGTTGTAATGTGTAGGAGGAAACATGGTATATATATATATATATATATATATATATATATACCATGTTATATATATATATCATTTTCTACACATTTGGATATAAGATGAGGATTTTTTTTTATTTCGCCATAGACTTCATATCCACCACCATCAAATTTTTATTTACTTTCTTCATCATTTCTAACAATTTTTCTGGGCAAATTTTATCATCTTTTTCAATATTTGTGATAAAAGGATTCCTCTTCCAGTTATATCACTTCAATTTGAAAATAACTTCATATCGATAACTTCTTAACTTTATATAACTTCATGTTTAATTGGTTTTCATTGACCAATTTAAGTTCGCTGAGGTGGCTCTTGAATCTGCCAATATCCTCTGAATCGCATCATCTTATGTATATGAGCAATTATATACATCATCTTATATATATGATAATTCAGGGAAATTATGAAATTCTTTCTTCAATAGATTATAACGAATTAGTTTAAGTTTGTCAATAAATAATGGCACAGTACTTTGGCCACCATAAGAGCTTTATTAGGTCTTTGAAGCTGCAAATTGATATCATTAAATCAGTAAATATATGCCAAATAAAAGGCATGATCCCTTCCTATTTTAATTGTTGACACAGATTGGTCTCATTATTACTTCCCAAAACAAACATTATATGACTATCATATAATGCTGCAAAGCGAGTCAAAGATATACCCTTTGATAGCCACCGAACTTCTGTGTGAAAAAGTAATGTAATAAAACTTTCATTATTTTCCTAGCGAAGATTTCAAGACATTCCATAATTTTTTGCATTGGATTTGATCTTTTTACGGCTTGAATTATTATAGTTAAAGAAGAATAAAGACTTGAACTAAGATATTTCCTTACAAGATGTTGTCTGTGCAACACACAATGAATACATAAGATATTTGACATTTCTTGCTTCAATTAACCAACAAATCCCTGATATCGAACTACCAGTGCTCCATCAGTAGCACAGACAACAGTATTATTCAAAGGAATATTATTTTTTTTATAAAGGATGATTTCATTATAATTCATGAATTAAATATAGATAATTCTCTTGTAGCTGCAATAGGAGTTACAGATATAATTTTTTATCGTAATATATTGTTTTCATCAGAATAACGTACTTATGCCATCAATAAAGCATTATTATCTGCAATGGTAGACTTGTCCAACTGCATGAGACTGGTCGCAAGTGACTTGGCTTCGTTGTCTCATTGGATAATGCTAACACAATGAACACATTAGATATTGTTTGCTTACAATAAATTACAGATTCCATGAAACTTATCTTTAGATGCTCTGGCAAATAGCCATGATAGTTTTTTTTTTTTTTTTTTTTTTTTTTTTTTTTTTTTGAGTCCTTGGCTCACAATATTTCAGAATATTTTGTTTGAAGCTGAATACACGTGACTTAAATACTAAGTACAAACTGATTGACCAAATCTAAGTACGAACTGACCGACCTTGGTTGATCAACTTATATATAATTCATGATGGCGCAGATTCATAATTCTGACGTATCTACCCCGAAACTACGGGAAAGTAGGATTGCATTATTTTGCATTTTAATTCATGACTCGTTATAAAATATAAATAATAAAGTGTTTTATAAAAACATAATGAAAATGTTTTTAAATAATGATATGAAAGTGTTTTTAAGCAATACTTTAAAAATTTCCATTTCAACTTTTTTAAAAAGCCAATTAAATTAATAAAAAGAAAGTGTTTCAGTGCCAAATAAAAGCCCTACCTCCCAGTAAGGAGGGACCAAATTGATTATCATTGAGGTAAACCTTCAAGTTATTTCACATATATAGTCTTCCATTTAATTTGTGTAATAATATTAACTTTATTTTCTAAATTTCTGGATTATTATTTGCTTAAAGTCATGAGCAACTTAAAGGTTTAAATTCTTTGCTTAAATATATTTTCTTCAGATTAGTCTTTCTCTCTGTTAGATTAGTTTTTGTCGGTTTATAACAGTAAAAATAAAAGGGTTTTGAGTTTAAGAAGATCGATTTGATGAATTAGGATTTTCGTTTAACTTGTATTTATGTATGTGAAAAACTATAAATGGGAAAATCACTGTTTAGAGGACACTGGTATATTGGAGATTTTTATCGCCAACTTTTCGAAAAAGTAAGGCTCGCGTTTCTAGCTGAGTAAAACCTAACCACAAGCGAAACAAAATCTCACGAAGCAAATTTTGGAGGAAAACAAAGAAAAAAGTGTTTCTAATGGATTACAAGTGGGTAAAATTGAATATTTAGGAGCGCAAACAAGTGACATATATAAATTTAATGTTCTTATCCTTGGTATAAAAGCCTGAATGAATGACAAATGACTGTGGTTGCACACGTCTTTTATATCTCACAAGAATGTATTAAAAGTACTTTTGGGTACACTTTTCCATACAACTTTCGTCACGCCAGATAGTGGTCAAATTAGTCAAATACTTTTTGGTTTCAGTTCCAACGTAACATTGCACCAATCAAGCGTTTTATCTTGGAATTCCAAATTTTTACGAAATTCTTATTGTAGCACACATCCTGGACCATAACTAATGCCGGAACCCCTTGTCCCAAAACTAAAATTTATCTTAATTAGACATCGCATTGAAGAATCCAGACTAGCACATAAAATGGAGAATAGCAGGAATTACAGCTGCTGAATTTTAAACATTTAAAAATAAGTTCATAGAATTGTACCTATTTTCGTTTGTTATGATTAAATTTTAAAATATGATTATGTGTTATCTAGAATAAAAAGCTTTAAAAAAAAATTATTATAAAAATTGAAGTATAGCTACAAAGGAATTTTTATAGAAAATAAAGGTTCTTATTATTGATAAGGATAACAATAAAATTTTAAAAATTGAAATCCTTTCACAAATTTCAATTTATCTTACGTGAACATAATTTGCTGGAAGAATACACATGAGAGTATACCAATGTTCAATAACCCAAGAAATTTATGAAGTTATTGATCAAAATACTACAAGAACGTTAGTTCTGTACTTTAGGGTTCCGATTATTTATTCGGTGATTTTTTCTCTTGCAGGTTTTTGCCAAGTACCTTCCTAAACAAAAAAAAAATGGAGCTGTACTTAGGTGGTTTTGGCGATTCTATTTGGCCCGGAAAAGAGACTCAGCAAAATCGGAACTCTAAAATGTAGAATCCCTTCAAGAACTATCAAATTCAAAAACAAAATTTAATAAGTCTAAAACTTCATGAAGAAGCAATTGGTCAAACACTATAAAAATAAATACCAAAAAAAACAAATGAAAGAAGCAAGAAACAAATTCAGACAGAGAATCCGGCTAAGTGATGGTTAAATTCACTTTCATAAGCATAAACTAATCCTTAGACACTATGGTGAGAATATTGAAACTGAAACCTTTTTTTATATTTTGAACGCCAGACAATTCAAAATGATTTACAGAGCAAAGATGGTCAATCGTGATATTTAGCAATACATATTTCATACCAGTTTTAAAGCCAGCTATGCCAGCTAGTAACGCAAGCCGCATTCAGGTACTAGAGTGGTGAGGAAAAACATTCCGATTTTACCTATTGGTTTTGTATTAAATAACAATTATTATTTTTTTAAGTATTTATATCATTACCAAGTGTATAAAAATTATGTTATTCTTATACGAAGATGAAAAACAAATTTTATACGTAATAGAATTTCAGTAATAACTATAACAAAGTATTTAAATATTGATTGCATTCACTGATCTATATGCAAAAGACTTTTACAACACTTCTGAATTATAATGAATATAAATTTTATTATACCAATATTTATTTTTGGAAATTTAAAATAAAATTTAAGGCTAATTCGTTGGGATAAGGACGTTGGCTAAGGACGTTGGAATTTGGAGATTTATTGTGGCGCCAATTGAGCGATATATCTCCAAATGTGGTAACCTGGGTTTCTTTATAATCTAAAACCCATAACTTGGCGGACAATGGCGAGAAAAATTTTTTACACTAAATCCCAACGGTCCCTATCTGCGATTTTACCAAATTAAAAAATGCGAAAGAAATACTTTATATACTTTAAAATGAACATATAAGTTAGATTCTTCAAATAAAATTATGGTGTTTTTTTCAGCGGATTGTGTACATCGACCAAAGTTAAGGAGGGTTTTCTTTTTATTTTAAGTAAATTGTTTTCTTAAACATGCATATTTACAATACACATTTGATTTAATGAAATCAAATTATATAAATGCGATATATAATCTAAATTTAAGCATAAAATATATATGCTACATCGACTGAATTCATTTGTTATATCATTAGAACAAATAATTTATTTGCATCAATATGATATTCATTATTATAAAATATCTAATAATATTAGTTTGAAAATTCTCAACATTTTTGTTAAAATAATGTTTATTTAAAATTAAATGTAGATATATAATTTTCAACAAAAATATTTTAATCAAGCTTATAATTCCTTAACTAAATATTAATAAGTCATAAATCAATTATACAAAAATGTCAATTATTGTATTCATAAATTCAATATTTTTATGTAATATATCGTTATCTATTATTGAAAATGTTATATTTTTATATCTAATATTTATCTTTTTAAGAAATAATTTTTTCTTAAAAATTGTGAGATATTGAGATTTATTTTATGCGTTACTTCTTAAAGCAAAATCATATGCAGATATAATTTTATATATTCAGATTTAATTTATGCGTTATTTCTCCAAATAAAATGATATTCAGAAATTTTTAAATATCCATTTATATTGCTAATTCCCTGTGATGATATTAAAGTTAGCAATTTACACAATTTTTCCCCTTTCTAGAAATCAAAACCCAAAAAAGCGAAACTCTCTTCCCAGAAATATTCAATTAAACACTAAATATCTTTTAAAAAAGAAATAATTTCATACGAAATTGTTAGTGATATCACTTTAAACTGTATTAAATGGTTATTTCGTCTTCCTCGATAATATTCCGTTATAAAAGAAAAAAGTTTGAAAATTTAATTTAATTACGCCTTTTCACTTTCTGAATTCCAGTCTCCCAAATGATTGAAATATGAGCGACATCGTTCTCTAATTAGAAAAATATTTCACTCAAAACGGAATGAAAAATATTCAAATATTTAATCTTCGTTTTTCCTAAACGATATAAGCACTCAAGCGAACATTCGGTAAAGCTGTCTTGAAAATTTAATTAGCGCTGTACATTTGTTGCTTTGACACTACTACTACTGCTATTACTTACTGTTATTTGGCACTGCTGCTCCGAAGATATTTTTAAGAATGAATAATATCTACCATATTCGCCCACAAAGCGTAATTATTTTTTAAAAACATTTTTGCTAGGTAATTTCTGTAACTTGTCAGTAACTGGGGAAAATCATTTTCTTTGATAAAAAGAGAGAAAGAAAATTCAATTTTACTGGAAATAGTGATTTATTGCTCGCATTCAGCCAAAGACACTTAAGAAATTTCGCCATCTAAGGGGTTTGTTGTGCGTGGAACCTTGAGTTCTTTTAAATTTTATAAACAAAAATTTGAAAAGTTTTCAGTAAACAAAAAAAAAAAAATCAGGTTGGAATGGTATGATTTAATGAAATTCCACAAAATTTCATTGTAAAATTATTCTACGAAAGAGGAGTATTAATTTATTTGCTTTTATAAATCTTTGTCCATAATTAATGTTTCTGTGCACTTAAATGTATACCGAGAAAATATATCAACAATGTTTAAGGAACAGGTTTTTTTTTAAATTTTATTTTTATTTGGAGATTTCAAAGCAATGCTCCTCCTTATATTGCAATAGAAATGGAGAAGTTAGTTACAAAATAGTTCTATATACCAGTTAGTGTAGAATGTTCCGAATGCTACTATAAATAATAAATAATTCTCTTAAGAGATTTATTTATTCTTTATACTTCCAATTAAAATGACTTTTTTGGTAAAGCGAATGAATTATTTCATTTATTTGATATATTAACATATATTTTATATTAGTTATTATAATATATTATTTTTTTTAGTAATAGATAAGAATTTTTTTCCCCATACTCTTTATAAAAAAATAGCAATTTAATTTTTGAAATGGCTTGTATCAATATTTTAACGCCCCGACCTATACTAGACCTAAACCGTTTAAGGGGGTAATGGCTTCGGCTCATTTAAAATTTTTATTTTAATTTCAACAAAAGCATTTTATAAAAGTATATATCTTTAACATTAAATATTTTTCTTTTTATAGTTAAATGAATTGTTTTCTTAATAATGTAAAATATTATAATCATAAATTTAATATTTTATGTAATATATCGTTATCTAATATAAAATGTTATAATTTATATCTAAAATATCTTTTTAAGAAATAATTCATTTTTTCTTAAAATTAAAGATATTCAATTTTATATTATTTTGAAAATTTTAAAACAAAATCGCATTGAAAATTTTAAATATTCAGTTTATTGTTAAAATAATGCCTGTGATAATGTTAACGTTAGCAATTTACATAATTTTCCAACTAGAAATCAAAACCCAAAAAAACTGATACTTACTTCCTAGAAATATTCAATTAAATACTAAATATCTTTAAAAAAAAAGAAATGATTTGATGCGAAATTGTTAGTGATATCATTTTAAACTGTATTAAATGGTTATTTCTTCTTTCTTGATAATATTCCGTCATAAAAGAAAAAAAGTTTGAAAATTTAATTTAATTACCATTTTTCACTTTCTGAATTCCATCTCCCAAATGATTGAAATATGAGCGACATCGTTCTCTAATTAGAAAAATATTTCACTCAAAACGGAATGCAAAATATTCGAATATTTAATCTTTCGTTTTTCCTAAACGATATGAGCACTCAAGCGAACATTCGGTAAAGCTATCTTGAAAATTTAATTAGCGCTGTACATTTGTTGCTTTGACACTACTACTACTGCTTGCTGCTGCTGCTGCTACGAAGATATTTTTAAGAATGAAAAATATCTACCATATTCACCCACAAAGCGTAATTATTTAAAAAAAAAAAATTGGGCTAAGTAATTTCTGTAACTTGTCAGTAACTGGGGAAAATCATTTTCTTTGATATCAAGAGAGATTGAAAATTCAATTTTGCTGGAAATAAGTGATTTATCGTTCGCATTTCAAAACAACCTAACGATCCGTGAAATGTTCTTCCAGCCAAAGGCACTTAAGAAATTTCGCCATCTAAGCCTGGAAACTTGAGTTTTTTAAATTTTATGAACAAAAATTTGAAAATTTTCAGTAAAAAAAAACAACAGGTTGAAATGGTATCATTTAATGAAATTCTACAAAATTTAATTCTAAAATTATTCTACGAAAAGGAGTATTAATTTACTTGTTTTAAAATCTTTGTTCATAATTAATGTTTCTGTGCACTTAAAAATAGATCAAGAATATATATCATCAATTTTAAGTAACAAGTTCTTTTTTTTTTAAATTTTATTTTTATTTGGAGCAAAGCAATGTTGCTCTTTATATTACAGTAAAAATTTAGAAGTTAGTTAGAAATTAGTTTTATGTATCTGTTATTGTAGAATCTTCCGAATACTACTATAATTAATAAATAATTATTTTAAGAGCTTTATTTATTCTTTATACTTCCAATTAAAAGGACTTTTTTGATTAAGAGAATGAAATAGTTCAATTACTTGATATATTAATATATATTTTAGATTAGTTATTCTAATATATTAATTTTTTAGTAATAAATTTGAATTTTTTTTTCCATGCTAATTATAAAAAAAAAATGGCAGTTTTATTTTTAAAATTTTTTTGTATCAATGTTTTAACAACTCTGCCTATATTAGACCTATAACGGCTTAAGAAAAGAACCCTTTCAGTTCATGGGAACATTTTAAGTTTTATTTACAAGCATTATATATAAGTATATATCGACTAATATTAAGGAGGGTTTTCTTTTTATTGTTAAATGAATCGTTTTCTTAATCATGTATATTTATAATATACACTTGATTTAAAGAATTCTAATTATATAAATGTAATAAATAATACAAATTTACGCATAAAATATATTTGCTGAGTCGACTGAATTCATTTACTATATCATTAGAATAAAGAATTTTTTTCGTCAATATGATAATTATTATTATGAAAATTTTAAAATAATTTTAGACTGAAAATTCATATCACTATAGTTAAAATAATGTTTATTTAAAATTAAATGAAGATATATAATTTCAACAAAAGTATTCTATTCAAGCTAATAATTACTTAACTAAATATTAGTAAATCATAAATGAATTATACAAAAATGTCAAATATTTTAATCATAAATTTAATATTTTTTATGTCATATATCATTATTTAATTTTAAAAATGTTATATTTTTATAATAATATTCATCTTTTTAAGAAATAATCTTTTCTTAGAAATTGAAAGATATTCAGATTTATTTCTATGCGTTACTCCTTAAAACAAAATCATATTCAAAAATTTTTAAATACTCAGTTTACTGCTAATTTCCGGAGATAATATTAACTTCAGTAATTTACACAATTTTTCCTGTTTCTAGAAATCGAAACCCAAAAAACTGCTACTTTGTTCCTGGAAATATCCAATTAAATACTAAATATCTTTAAGAAAAAAAAAAGAAATAATTTGATGCGAAATTGTTAGTGATATCACTTTAAACTGTATTAAATGGTTATTTCCTCTTTCTTGATAATATTCCGATTATGAAAGAAAAAAGTTTGAAAATTTAATTTAATTACCATTTTTCACTTACTGAATTCCAGTCTCCCAAATGATTGAAATATGAGCGACATCGTTCTCTAATTAGAAAAATATTTCAGTCAAAACGGAATGCAAAATATTCCAATATTTAATCTTTCATTTTTCTGAAACGATATAAGCACTCAAGCAAACATTCGGTAAAGCTATCTTGAAAATTAAATTAGCGCTGTACATTTGTTGCTTTCACACTACTACTGCTGCTTGCTGCTGCTGCTGCTAAGAAGATATTTTTAAGAATGAAAAATATCAACCATATTCACCCACAAAGCTTAATTATTAAAAAAAATTGAGCTAGGTAATTTCTGTCAGTTGTCAGTATCTGGGGAAAATCATTTTCTTTGATATCAAGAGAGAGAGAAAATTCAATTTTGCTTGAAATAAGTGATTTATCGTTCGCATTTCAAAACAACCTAACGATCCGTGAAATGTTCTTCCAGTCAAAGGCACTTAAGCCTGAAAACTTGAGTTTTTTAAATTTTATAAACAAAAACTTGAAAAATTTTAAGTAAAGAAATAAAACATCAGGTTGAAATGGTATCATTTAATGTAATTCTACAATATTTAATTCTAAAATTATTATACGAAAAAGGAGTATTGATTTACTTGCATTTTAGAAATCTTTGTTCATAATTAATGTTTCTGTGTACTTAATTGTATATCGAGTAAATATATCAACAATGTTTAATGAACAAATTTTTGTTTTAATTTTATTTTACTTGGAGGTTTCAAAGTTATGTTTCTTTATGTATTACAGTATAAACATAGAAGTTACTTAGAAATTATTTCTATATACCTGTTAGTGCAGAATGTTCCGAATGCTACTATAAATAATAAATAATTCTCTTAAGAGCTTTATTTATTCTTTATAATAAAAATGCCTTTTTTGATAAAAATAATGAAGAATTTCAATTACTTTATATTTTTATACATTTTCATTTACATTTTATATTAATTATTCTAATAATTAATTTTTTTGGTAAGAATTAGATTTTCTTCCATACTTTTTCTTATAAAATAAACAAAATGACAGTTTTATTTTTTGCATCAATATTGCAACGTCTCGGTCTACTCTAGACCATTAATGGCCAATAGCTTCGGCTGATTTAGAATTAGATGCAGATATATAATGTTCAACAAAATCATTTTGTAAAAGCAAACAGTTCTTTAACAAAATATTAGTAAATCAAAAATGAATTATACAAAAATGTTAAATATTCCAATCATAAATTTAATATTTTTATGTAATATATCGTTATCTAATATTAAAAATTTTATATTCGACTTTTTAAGAAATTTTTTTTCTTGAAAATTGAAAGTTATTCAAATTCATTTTATGCGTTACTCCCTAAAACAAAATCATATTAAAAAATTTTTAAATATTCAGTTTATTGCTAATTCGCAGCGATAATATTAACGATAGCAATTTACACAATTTTTCCTGTTTGAGAAAACAAAACCCAAAAAAACTGATACTTTCTTCCCAGAAATATTCAATTAAATACTAAATATCTTTAAAAAAAAGAAAGAATTTGATGCGAAACTGTTAGTGGTATCACTTTAAACTGTATTAAATGGTTAGTTCCTCTTTCTTGATAATATTCCGTTATGAAAGAAACAAAATTTGAAAATTTAATTTAATTACGCCTTTTCAGTTTTTAAATTCCATCCAGTCTCCAAAATGATTGAAATATTAGCGACATCGTTCTCTAATTAGAAAAATATTTCAGTCAAAACGGAATGCAAAATATTCAAATATTTAATCTTTCGTTTTACCTAAACGGTATAAGCACTCAAGCGAACATTCGGTAAAGCTATCTTGAAAATTTAATTAGCGCTGTACATTTGTTGCTTTGACACTACTACTACTGATTGGTACTGCTGCTGCTCCGAAGATATTTTTAAGAATGAATAATATCTACCATATTCGCCCACAAATCGTAATTATTTGAAGGAAAAAAAATCGGGCTAGGTAATTTCTGTAACTTGTCAGTAATTGTGGAAAATCATTTTCTTTGATATCAAGAGAGAAAGAAAATTCAATTTTGCTGGAAATAAGTGATTTATACGAAGCATTTCAAAACAACCTAACGGTCCGTGAAATGTTCTTCCAGGCAAAGGTACTTGAGAAATTTCGCCATCTAAGCCAGTAAACTTGAGTATTTTTGAATTTTATGAAAAAAAAATTGTAAAATTTTAAGTAAACAACAACAAAAAAAAAACCATCAGGTTGAAATGGTAAGTATCATTTAATGAAATTTCAGAAAATTTAATTCTAAAAATTATTCTACGAAAAAGGAGTATTAATTTACTTGCCTTTTAGAAATCTTTGTTCATAATTAATGTTTATGTGCATTTAAATACATACCGAGGAAATGTATCAACTATGTTTAAGGAACAAGTTTTTTTTAATTTTATTTTCATTTGGAGCTTTCAAAGCAATGTAAGCTTCTTATATTACAGTACAAATGGTGAAGTTAGTTAGAAATTAATTTTATATACCTGTTAGTATAGAATGTTCCGAATGCTACTATAAATAATAAATAATTCTCTTACGAGCTTTATTTAATCTTTATGCTTCCAATTAAAATGACTTTTTTGATAATGAATTATTTCAATTATTTGTTATATTAATATATATTTTATATTAGTTATTCTAATATATTAATTTTTTTTAGTAATAGCTTAGAATTTTTTCCACCATAGCATTTATAAAAAAAAAATTAGCAATTTTATTTTTCAAATATCTTGTATCAATATTTTAACGCCTAGGCCTAAAAACCGGCTTTCTATAACGACTTCAAAAACAGGGACACAAATCAATTATTATAAATCAACTATACAGAAATGTCAAATATTCTAATCATAAATTTAAAATTTTTATGTAATATATCGTTATCTGATATTAAATATGTTATATTTTTATATCTAATATTCATCTTTATAGGAAATATTTTTTTCTTAAAAATTGAAAGATATTCAGATTTATTTTACGCGTTACTTCTTAAAACAAAATTACATTCAAAAATTTTTAAACATTCAGTTTACTGCTAATACCCTGTGATAACCTTAACGTTAGCAATTTACAGAATTTTTCTTGTTTCCAGAAATCAAAACCCAAAAAACTGATATTTTCTTCTAGAAAAATTCAATTAAATACTAAATATCTTTTAAACAAAAAAAGAAAGAATTTGATGCGAAATCGTTAGTGATATCACTTTAAACTGTATTAAATGGTTATTTCCTCTTTCTCGATAATATTTCCAGCATAAAAAATAAAAAAAATTTGAAAATTTAATTTAATTACGCGCTTTTCACTTTCTGAATTCCATCCAGGCTCCCAAATGATTGAAATATGAGAGACATCGTTCTCTAATTAGAAAAATATTTCAGTTCAAAACGGAATGCAAAATATTCAAATATTTAATCTTCGTTTATCCTAAACGATATAAGCACTCAAGTGAACATTCGGTAAAGCTATCTTGAAAATTTAATTAGCGCTGTACATTTGTTGCTTTGACACTGCTACTACTGTTTGCTGCTGCTGGTACGAAGATATTTTGAAGAATTGAAAAATATCTACCATATTCACTCACAAAGCGTAATTATTTGAAAAACATATTGGGCTAGGTAATTTCTGTAACTTGTCAGTAACTGAGGAAAATCATTTTCTTTGATATCAAGAGAGAGAGAAAATTAAATTTTGTAGGAAATAAGTGATTTATCGTTCGCAATTCAAAACAACCTAACGATCCGTGAAATGTTCTACCAGCCAAAGGCACTTAAGAAATTTGAGCCATCTGAGCCTGTTGTGCATGGAAAAAGAGTTTTTTAAATTTTCTGAACAAAAATTTGAAAACTTTTAAGTAAAAATAAATCATCAGGTTGAAATGGTATATCATTTAATGAAATTCTACAAAATTTAATTCTAAAATTATTCTAAGAAAAAGGAGTATTAATTTACTTGCCTTTTAGAAATCTTTGTTAATAATTAATGTTTCTGTGCACTTAAATTTATACCGGGAAAATATATCAACAATATTTAAGGAACAAGTTTGTTTTTTTTTAAATTTTATTTTTATTTGCAGCTTTCTATGCAATGTTTCTCTTTATATTACAGTACAAGTGGAGAAGTTAGTTAGAAATTAGTCCTATATACCTGTTAGTGTAGAATGTACCGAATGCTACTATAAATAATAAATAATTCTCTTAAGAGCTTTATTTATTCTTAGTACTTCCAATTAAAATGACTTTTTCCCTAAAGAGAATTAATTACTTCAATTATTTGATATATTAATATATATTTTATTTTAATTATTCTAATATATTAATTTTTTGGTAAAAAAATATATTTTTTTCGAATACTTTTTAATAAAATAAACAAAATGGCAGTTTCATTTTTTTATTAATATTGTAACGTCTCGGTTTACACTAGACCGATAATGGCTTCAAGAAGAGGGGTACTTTAAGGTTGATGTGAACAATGTAATTTTTATTTATAAGCATTATATATACATACATATATATATGTATATATTCATCCATAACTCTATTTATTACAATTTATTATTTATAAAAAAAATGGAGAAAAAAAAAAGAATTGAATTTGATTTTCAAGTGCAGACCACTCCAATGACCGAGAGTTTCAGAGTTCTCATTTCTATGAGGAAGTTATTTCACCAGGTCTGTGGCAGACCTTAATTATCACACGCCGTGATACATGAAACCACAAAGGGCTCACTTTGTAAGCAAGCGGAAATCTCCTGTCTATTCAGTCACTTCAGAGAAAAAAAACAGCAATTATTGTCGACTCGTCGCGGTGCACTTTCTTTTGTTTCGACATGTGAATGTCGCACAGATAATCGCTAATTTCATGAGGTTTCTTTATCCATGACACTGAATACCTCCTATCAAATTTGAGTGACAGGTTGTCCTCATTAGTACAAAACACTAATTGCATTTAATGTAAATATCCACTACACTGCTTATCTGCTGTCAGATTTGAAATATAGGTTCTTTTTATGTACTTGTTAAATAATATACATTCGTCTCTCCTGGGAACGAAATGCTACAACTCTTTCAGTGGGAGAATGGCTATAACATACTTTTAAATAACCATACAAAAATGTATATTATATTCATTAAAAAATGTTTTCAAATACATGATTTTCGCATGTATAATTTTTTGTATTTTACATCAAATAAGATATCATTATTATTATTATTATTATTATTCTGGTAAAACGAAATTTTATTCAGATCTATTTAATGTTTGATCCATTAGAACAGTTATAAAAATAATATATTTATTTACTTAGTTTTCTAAAAGCATTTCCAAAGACTTGCTATTTTTATAAGAATATACATTCATCGTGTATTTTAAAACACCACATATAAAAACAAATAGAGTATAATTTGAGAAAATGAAGCACTTTGTTATTACTACAACAAGGAAAAAAATAGATAAAATGTGTTTATATTTTCAGATTTTTAAGCCATTTCCCTTTAAGAAAAGTTGAAAGATGTTAAAAAAAAAAAACTATATTTTAGCATTTTTGCTTCAACTAAAGCTTTAGCTTTACTCACTTTTTTCTTTAAGCTAAAATGATACAAAGTATGAACAAATTCTCTAGGCGCAGATTCCTTTTCATTCAATTATGTAAAGCTCTAAAATATATTCCCTGTGCTTTTTCTTCTTAAAAATGTATTAAAATATTTGTATGATAAATAACTCTGTCAATAATGTATCCAGATTTAGTTCTTTGAAAGAAGTGCTATCAAATATTATGTAACTTATTCAGTATAAAGTAGATTTTAATTCACTGCAAAATGTTTCTCTCGCCTTCAGAAGTATATATATATATACATATATAACTAGGCATATCTTGTTTATATCTAAAATTTTATGTTTTCAACGGAAATAAACTTGCCTTTCTTCAATATTCTGAAAATATATCATGCCCTCTTCGAAAAATTATGTTTTTAAAGTTTCAAAAATATTAAAATAATATTTTAAATGGATGTTTATTTTTATAAATTCAAATGAATTATAGGTAAATGATTTATGTATCTAAATAACCAAACATTAATAAGTTTTTATGATTTAATTAATGTTTCTTTTTTTATTTCACTTTTTTTTATTCTTATGAAAATTAATATTTCTAGTAAAATAATTTGATTAATTATAATTTTTTTGTTGCATTTTTTTAAAAAATTAAAATAAATTTTATATAACTCTAACAATTTATAATATTTGTTCTACCTTTAAAACTTATATTGTCTTTCAATGAATTTAGTTTTGGAAAATGATTTTAATTAGGCAAGTATGAATTTGATTTAAATTTTTATGATTTTTTTTTTTTTTTAGTTTTATTTATGCAGATTTCATTTTTTTCCTAATGATTTTAGGAAGTTCTGAAAATAAACACTTTCTTAAATTAAAAGAAAGTGTTTGTTTTAAAAACATGCAGAATTTCAAATAATTTAATTTATTTTTAAACTATCATATTAAGACAATAAAATAGTAGCAAACATCATTTAATTACATTTTTTTTCATCTTATTCAATCAATTAAGATCGAGAGGAACTTCCAATTTTATTAAATTATAATAAATGACAGCGAAATATATCTATTCTGAATGAAATGTCTTCTATTATTCAAATAAATGAGCAAAATTTTGACTAAAATCACTTTGAAATTAATGTGCAATTGATCGTTTAAACTAATGGAAAGTATTTTATTATGCAAATATATGTAAAATACGTAGAATTTTAGGTATTTTCAAAAATTAATTTATACATTAATTTAAAGCAAACGGATTTGGCTATTAGCGTATACACGTTTAATCAACAATAATTAGTTTAACTGCAGCAATGTTTTGCTATTAATATGAAGCTGAATGTCTTGGTAACACATCTTTTCAACGAATTGTTTACATACTATTTACTTAATTAGTTTTCCGACTAATTGATGTACTCCCCATTTTTTTACATTTCATCGAATAGTAGAAGTAACATGAAAAATATAAAATGACATGAAATTGTCCTTAATTCAGAAAATAATGATAAAAACGTTTTCATTAGCTTATTGGCATGAAAAGGCAGCTTAGTAATTTCTATTAAACCTGTCGGAATTTGTTCTAGTATTGATTAGATTGTTAGATTGTTGAGCAAAAAAATAAAATAAATAAACAAAATAAAATAAAGATAATGAGAAACAAATTTTCAGAGGCTTGGCGGATGTACATGTTACCCATAGAATTTATAATTCGATAGGAACAAAACATCAATCTTAAACAAACAAAGAAATAAAAAGTTTTAATAAATCATATACAGTCAATTATAAATGATGTTCATCAGTTATAGTTCAAAATGATTTTATATTAAAAAGACATGAATGAAAATTAATAAGAAAGAACAGAAATTTAATGAAAATTTAAATAAACCAATAAAACTCAAATTTAAAAAAAAACAAATAGAAATGTTGAAAATGCCAAGGAAAGAAAAAATCAAACTGCCCACAACAACACCGCTAATTTTATGAGTCAACATTGCAGAATAGACCAGAGGACAGGAATGCTTTCAACGATTATCAGATTGCATGCCCATTAATAAAGATTTTAATAATTAGCAATGCGCAAATGCGAATATGAAAATATTTTGCATTCGGAAAAACACACATAACACTTGTGTTGTTGTTTCTTATCCCACTTTTTCGGCAACAACATCTAAACCCAATCCATGAAACCGTATGTACTTATAGTCATAATAAATAGTAAGAAATGCAGACTCTTTTTGTCCTTGACCTTGCGGTTCATAGACATAGGCGCCCTAAGGAACAATTCTGATTTTACCCCACCCCATTATACCCCGGGGCACTGGATACCGATCTGAAAAAAATGTTTTTCCAAGGACCAAAGTCTTGTTTTGCAAACCATACATATTGTAAACATCATAATATCTGTAGTTGTGTGAGTTTTTTCAGATGTATATAAATGACACATAATTAATTAAACTTTTTGTTCCAGTGAATTAAGCAGAATATTTTACCAAACTTTTTTTACAATTTTTTAACAACCAGTTAAGTAGAATCGGCTTGAAAACGTAAGGCAAGCTATAGAACAACTTTTACTGTAAACTGACTAGAGTAATAGTCGTGAGACTAAACAGCATTTCGCCTTACAGCTATCTTGCCATTGAACTTTTATGAAGATAACCTGTTAAAAATGTCAAAGTAAACCTTGTCCAAAAATGTTAAAGGATGCTTGAGACATATATAAGCTGACATCCAAGAAAATGTTTCGATGCATACATATTGAGAATTATCGATAGAAGACTTATGAAATATATAAGAACGAGTACAATATGGCAAGGTTTATTGGGAAGAAACTTACAAATTCCACTGCTATCTTTCCAGCAGGGTTAAAAAGCACGAAAATCGATGGTCACTGTATGTTGCACAACTTAACAATTCAAAAAGATGTTGGAAGAAAAAAGGTAAAAGTGTTTTATACTTTTTATCATATGTCTCTGGGAAGCCATATTAGGATTTTATGCTTTAATACTTAGCATAAATGAACTGTTTAAAAAACCATTTTTGTGGGTGTTCATATTGATATTTTATTAATTTTGCATTTTATTAAAACTAGTAACATAGTATAAGTGTTTTTCAAAAGTTACATTTTTAGATAAATTTTACGCTAATGCCATTCATTTATGAAAGAAAAAAATTTATGTTGTTCAATGACTGTTAATTATACAGCAATGGCTTGGAAGTACTATTCTTAAAGGAATGACTTCTTATGCTATGCTTGAAGATACTGAACTTTCATAAGTAATATAACAGGACATTCTCGTACGTAATTCAAGTACTACAGAAGCCTTCGAATTAAAATAATTCTCAAAAATAAAAATATCTTTAACATATCTTTGGACTGCTTGCATAATAGATTGTGCTTGATATATTTTCTTTTCAATTTTTTATCAAATTCTAGAACGAAGAATTGAATTTCTTTAAAAGGGAAAAAGGATAGCTAATTTATAAAACAAGCTACTTGCAAAATAAATTATCTTTGAAATTAAAAGTATAAACACGTAAAAAAAATCATGTTTGTTATATTAGTTGTACAGAAATCGAATAAATTATTAAGTAGAGGATACAATAAGATACATCTGCTTTAATTAAAAATTGTACAACTAAGAGTAACATGGAAAATAAAATATTGATTTAACCGTAGAATTATCATAAAGTAGAAAAGAAAGTCTGATATATCATCGTATATTTTCTAGAAAAGCTTTGTTCCATTAATTATCATGAAAATAAATGTTCTCAAATATGGCGGCAACTTCATTTATATTTTGTCATATTATAATCATCGGTTTCTTGGACTGGGTCTAGATGCAGCTGTCTACCAAGAGTGATAAGAAACAAAAAACACAATCCATTAAGAATAATACAAATTCGACATTTACAATGAAAAAGAAATAAATGTTATCGAAAGAGAACGAATAAACTAGTTTATTTACATTTTTTATAAAGGCTTCTAACGCTTTAAAAACATGTATATAAACAATAATAATAACGTATGTAATCACTGATTTCTTAAGAGTGAATGACGAGAAAACGATTCCTTACATCCACAACATTTAAGCTACTTGAATTTATATTAAATAAAGTGAAATTCACTTTGAATAAAAATTTAACGTAACTAAATTTTTTCATTAAAAGTAACAGTATAAAAATTTATAGGGGAAAAAAAATAAAGATGGTAAATAACAGACATAAACAAAGAAATTTCATACTAGTAAAAAAAAAAAATTTTAATAAAAACATTCACCTATTGTCAAGCAAAAAATATATAATATGATTTAATAAAACAAATATAATCCATTAAGAACAATAAAAATCGATATTTACAGTGAAAACGAAATAAAACTTACCAAAAGGAAATGAATAATAAAAACGTAGACGTCCAATGGTTTAAAAACATGTATACAAACAATAATAATAACATATTAAATCATTGATCTCTAACAGTGAATGAGAAAATGATTCCATACATCCACAACATTCAAGCTACTTGAATTTACTAATTAATTCAAGAATTCTTAATTCATGAATTAATGAAAGAATTCGAATTTCATTAATTCATAAATTTAAGTAATTAATTTTTAATTAATTAATTTATTAATTTATTTATTTAAATAAAGTGAATTTCATTTTGAATAAAAAATTAACATTTAAATAAAAATTTAGCATTTTTTTGATTAAAAATACACAAAGTATAACATGTAAAAGGAAAAATGTGGCAAATGGACAAAGAAACTTCATGACAGTAAAAAAAAAAATCTATTTAAAATAAAACACTGTCCTACAATAAAGAAAATCATTGTCCTACCGTAAAACACTCCACACAAATAGAATGAAAATCCGCCAATTACAGGATCTCAGTTAGGGAACAATTATCTACTAAAGCCCGAAGTCCACACGGCCCGACAACAGCTGCGCTCGATTTCAGCAGACATCAACTTTCCATATTACGCTTATTAAAGCGCCGAGTGTAACGAGACCTGTTAAAACGGAAGCACACAAACGATGGCGTCATAAGGTGGAAATTGATGTCCTTCCAACTTTAATCCATTTTCAAGGCAGAGGCCGCCTTTCTGTATCTGTCTCTGGAAATGCCGAAATTTAAATCACGAGCAAGGCAACACAATTCGAAATAAAATTATAGAAACTCGTCCCAGGTTCGTCGAATTAGGAACCTCATTTGCATCTTATGAAATGGAAATTCAACGGTCCTGGTATGGACCTGGTATTGAGGAGAGCACACGGGCCGTTGTGCTGTTGCCGATTCGGAAAAGCGGGGATGCTGCTACTGGTTGGGAAATTTGAATATTTCTGCATAGGCTAAGATGAGTTTTGTGTGTGAAATTAACAGAAATGACCGAAGCGGTGGTTGGTGGGTGAAGTGATGCCAAAGGAAAGACGAGATTCAAGAATATAGTGAGGTGTTAAAACCGTTTATGTGGGAAGGAAAATCGCATAAACATATGCACATTTTGTTAGATAGTGATTTAGTAATAAATGTAACAATGAAGTTTCGCTATTCAATTTTAGCAACAACTAAACTATTAAAAATAATTGTAATTGGCTTAGTAATTGTGCTCTAACTGATAATTATTTCATGAATAAGATGTTTTTTTATGCAAATTTCCTCATATTCAAATTTCATTAAAAATTTCAAACGGTATTTTAAATTCATAAATACATGCTTAAGATAAAGGATATATACCGAGATAATTAGCTTTTCATATATTTATAACATATTGTTTTTTTATATTTTTTACAAATATAGTGAAGGTTACATAAGAAAAAGTTTTTCAGGATATCTATTAAGATGTTTGAGTTCCCCTTGCTTAGATAATCACATATATATTATCTAAAAGTGTAGTAAAGTAGTACTAAAGTATAGTAAAGTAACTTTTTTTTAACAATTTTCTAACAACCAATTAAGTAGTATCGGCTTGAAAACGTATGGCATGATATAGAATAACTTTTACGGTAAACTGACTAGAGCAATAGTCGTCAGACTAAACAGCATTTCGCCTTACAGCTTTCTTGCCATCGAACTTTTATAAAGATCACCTGTTGGAAATGTCAAAGAAAACTTTACGAAGTTGTCTGAGAATGTTAAAGGATGCTTGAGACATGTATAAGCTGACATCCAAGAAAATGTTTCGATGCATACATATTGGGAATTATTGATAGAAGACTTATGAAATATATAAGAACGAGTACAATATGGCAAGGTATATTGGGAAGAAACTTACAAATTCCACTGCTATCTTTCCAGCAAGGTTAAAAAGCACGAAAATCGATGTTGACTGTATGTTGCACAACTTAACAATTCAAATACTTTTGTATCATATGTCTGTGGGAAGCCATAGTAGGATTTTATGCTTTAATACTTAGTATAAATTAATAGTTCATCCATTGTATTAAAAAAATGTTTTTGTTGATATTCACATCGACATTTCAATAATTTTACATTTTTTTTTGAGAACCAGTAACATATAAGTGTTTTTCAAAAGTTACACTTTTAGATAACTATAAAAATTTTAAGCTAATGTTATTCATTTATGAAAACAAAATTTTATGTTGTTCAATAACTGTTCATTAGATATTAGGGACGTGGAAGTACTGTTCTTAAATGAATGACATATTATGCAATGTTTGAAGTTACTGAGCTTTCATAATTAATATAAAAGGACATGTATGCTTGTACTCATTTCAAGTACTACAGAAGCCTTCAACATAAAATAAATCTCAAAAATGAAGATATCTTTAATATGTCTTTGGACTTCTTACTAAATAGACATTTATATCGAGTTCTTGAGCAAAAGATTAAAATTAAATTTCTTTAGAAGAGAAAAATGATTGCTAATTTATAAAACGAGCTGCGTGCAAAGTAAAAGTCCTTCGAAATTAAAAGTATAAATATGTAAAAAAAAATTACATTAATTATACAGAAATCGAATAAATTATTAACTATAGAATACAATAAGATACATCTGCTTTAACTAAAAAATACGAAACTAAGAGCTAACATGAGAAATAAAATAATGATTGAACTGTAAAATTGTAATAAACTAGAAAAGAAGGGCTGATATATCATCATATATTTTCTAGAAAAGCTTTGCTCCATTAACTATCACGAAAACAAATATGGATGTAACTTCATTTATATTTTGTCATATTATTAAGCAAAACATTATAGAAAAGGATTTAATAAATCCATTAAGAACAATACAAATCGACATTTATAGTGAAAACGAAATAAAAGCTACCGAAAGGAAAAGAATGGAACTGGTTTATTTACATAGACGTCCAACGCTTTAAAAAATGTTTATAAACAATAACAACATAGTGATCATTCATCTCTAATAGTGAATCCCGTGAAAACCATTTTATACATCCACAACATTTGAGCTACTTGAATTTATTAATTATTCAAAAATTCTTAATTCATGAATTAATACAAGAATTCGAATCTACTAATTCATATATTTAATTAATGTGTTATTGCAATTGATTTATTTTTAATTAATTTATTTATTAATTAAATAAAGTGAATTTAATTTTGAATAAAAATTTACCATCACTAAATTGTTTTCATTAAAAATACCCAAAGTATAACATGTAAAAGGAAAAAAAAGCTAAAAGTGGCAAATAATAGACCTAAATAAATAAATTTCACGATAATAAAAATTCTATCCAAATAAAAACATTGTCCTAGTGTAAAGAAAATTGTCCTACCGTGAAACACTCCACACAAACAGAATGAAAATCCTTCAAATTTCAGCATCTCAGTTAGGGAACAATTATCTACTAAAGCCCGAAGTTCCCACAGCCCGACAACAGCTGCGCTCGATTTCAGCAGACATCAACTTTCCATATTACGCTTATTAAAGCGCCGACTGTAACGAGACCTGTTAAAACGGAAGCACACAAACGATGGCGTCATAAGCTGGAAATTGATGTCCTTCCAACTTTAATCCATTTTCAAGGCAGAGGCCGCCTTTCTGTATCTGTCTCTGGAAATGCCAAAATTTAAATCACGAGCAAGGCAACACAATTCGAAATAAAATTATAGAAACTCGTCCCAGGTTCGTCGAATTAGGAACCTCATTTGCATCTTATGAAATGGAAATTCAACGGTCCTGGTATGGACCTGGTATTGAGGTGAGGACACGGGCCGTTGTGCTGTTGCCGATTCGGAAAAGCGGGGACGCTGCTACTGGTTGGGAAATTTGAATATTTCTGCATAGGCTAAGATGAGTTTTGTGTGTGAAATTAACAGAAATGACCGAGCGGTGGTTGGTGGGTGAAGTGATGCCAAAGGAAAGACGAAGATTCAAGAAAATAGTGAGGTGTGAAAACCGTTTATGCGAGAAGGGAAATCACATAAACACATGCACATTTTGCTAGATAGTGATTTAATAATAAATGTAAGGAAATTTCGCTACTCAATTTTGGCAATACCTAAAAATAATAAAAATATTTGTAATTTGCTTAGTAGTTGAGCTCTAACTGATAATTGAGAAGATTTTTTTAATACAAATTTCTTTCTATTAGATAAGATACAAAATCCATTAAAAATTTCAAAGAGAATCTTAAATTACTAAATACTTGCTTAAGGTAAGATATATAAACCGAGATAATTAGCTTTTCATACATTTAGAACATACGGTATTTTTATATTTTTCTTAAATATAGTGTATGTTACACGAGAAAAAGTTTTTTCAAACAATAAAAAAAAAATGATTGTTCAAATATGTTTTCATAATGTGAAAAAAAAAATGCCTTTATTCCAAATTACGGTGTACCAAAAATAATAATGCATTCAAGGTACACAAAATTCTTTTGGTTGAATATACTACATATCTGCCATATAATTAACAAAATAACAGAAAAGACCTAAATAACAGAAAAGAGCAAATAATGTTTGTTTGACGATTTTCCGTTTCACTCACTTGGAATTTTTAAAAATACTAATCAGCTACTTTAGATAAATTACTCAGTTAAACTAGGAATGAAAAATATATTTTATGAAAATTGTTTGAAAGTTTTTCTGTTATAATATTATATAAACTATTTATAACTTTTAATTAAATATTCAGTGACTGTTTCATTAAACTTAGTGAATCTTTAGAATGATTTATTTTTAAAAAAATCACAATTTTTTTAAGAACACCTAGAGCTTACATTTTATCATGCATACAGTAAAATAAATATTTTGAAGAATTATCAAACTTTTAATGATGATTTTATATGGAAGTCGGAACATATTTATTCAAAAATAAAGTACAAATTACGCATAAATATATGGTATAAAATATAAAAATGTTCCGAGATTTAACCATATTACAATAAATATTAGCAATAGCAAGAAGAAATTATTATCAAAAGATAGAATTCAACCAATAATGGTGAAAGCAATATTACTTAGAATATAATAATGCATATTATATATATATATATATATGTGTGTGTGTGTGTGTGTGTGTGTGTGTGTGTGGATAGGTGTGTGGGTGGGCGTGGGTGGGTTTGTGCCGCATACATATATGTATATGCATATGCTGCATAGTGTATTCATTCTCTCAATACTCTCTTAATACACTCACGAATATGAATGATAAAAAATAAAACAATCATAAATAATTGTATTATTACCACAAAGGAAATATGAATTGTTATATAAGCTAATAATATTTTATATGCGATGCTTCCATAAAAATATTTTATTACTTCCTTTTTAAAATTTCAATATTAACTAGAGTTATATTTACTCAAATCTAGATAAAGAAAAATCATATGTGCTGGTTAAAAATTAAAAAGAGCACTCTTTCCAATGATTGTTAACAAATGCACCCTTTCTAGTAAGAAATAAAAAAGAAGAAAAAATACATCTAAATATAGAGACAGCTGGAATTCTTCTCTATAATGCTTCTGTATAGAGATATTGCAACACGGGAACATAGATAGATTCGTTTAAAAAGCTTCAACCTTAAAATTGTATTGTTGGATGGAAATTCTGATCATAAAAGTTAAAAAATATGCATACATGGATATAGAATTTCATAGAAGCCTGCAGATATGTTTGTCGATTCAAAACTTTCCATTAAAAAATCACATTAATTTAAAATTTCAGTACAGACGGTGGTTCATTCAGAAAAAATAATGTAGTGGGAGATATAGAAATATAAATCAGACCATGTCTGGTTAAAATCATGGTAAATAATAATTTAATAAAATCGATATTTATATGATTTAATAGAAAATGTTGCGTTTAATTTTCCTGAAACTTAAATTAGGTAGTAAACTTTTAAATTTTTACATGAATATTTTGTTTTTAGCTTTTCCAATAAAATATATTTCTTATTTCTGCTTTTGTGATGGAAAACGAATATAAATTAGATGAAAATAGTTTTTATAATAAGAAAAAAAAAATATGCCATCACTTTTTAATCTTAATTAGTAAATTAAACCATGCTTTAGTAAACCATTTAGTAATGAATCTCATCTCTCCCTGTTACAAAAAAATATTTTTGTTAATTTAAAATTATAGTAACACATGATCTATAGTATAATGCGTTTGATTATTCGTGATCTATTTAGTTTCAGAATATGGCCGACTGCATCTTAATTTTTTTCCAAAAAAATTAGAAGAATAAAGAGTACATAAGCGGAATTTGACTTATCATGCAAAGGAAGTCATTTCTGCAAATGATATTGAACTTCTTAGAAGTGCCGTCGCAATTTGAAACGAGCGTTTTCAGAAGCAGCATCCGGATCTTCCTGAAACTCAACCGAAGGAATTTCTAGCCTTAAATGTTTATTTTGCTCATTCTCAATATTGAGACAGAAATTTTTGATTAATTCTCACTTGTTGAGTTTCAAAGGTATCTCTTTTAGTTCGAAAATCCAAAGTAGTATCCATCAGACCATCACAGACCAACAATGATAAATTAAGAACTGGTATGTAAATAAAATTGTTGAAAATATAAAAATAATAATTGGATTGATAATAATCAATAATAAATAAGATTTATTATTAATTAATTAATAACAAAAATTGAATTGATTAAGAATTCATTACAATAATAACAATTGATGAATAAATGGTGAAAGTAGTAACTGGCAAGTAGCAATAAAATTGGTGAAAGTAATAAAAGATTAGATGGCAATAAGTTGACAAAGGTTGTACAGAGAAAGTAGTTGGTTATAATTGGTATTCCATGTAATGGTATGAAAATGACAGTGCATGAATTGACATGAAAATGTAATAGGTATAAAAATAACAATGTAAAATTCATACTTCCAATAATGTTCATAAAAGTGAAAAAAATGATGTCATTGAAAATTAATTCAACCTTTATACAATATACAGTTTAATATTTTTCTTATATCTTTAATTTGCATGTATATTGGATCATATGCTTACGTTATTTATCAGCAGTCAAAAAATAAATATACTTTAAGCTACTATTTTGGCTTAGGATAAATCTAGCCCGAGTATAGAGGAAAATTTTGTTATGCGTCTAATCTTTGTTGTACAATTTTTTACTCTGCCAACTGCTTAAACATTAATTATGATTATTTTTAACAAACGATATGCAGTTTTTTAAAACAAATATTTAATTTTTATGTATTCTTTTCTTTTTGATAATGAGGTAATAAATTTTAAATACAAAGAAAAACAGTCATGAAATGCAACTGCAACACAACATCCCACGAAACTCATCCAAAAATTCCACGAAACTCAATTTTGTTACTTAAATATTTTAAACAAAAAAAAATGTAACCATCTGAAATGGAAACTTATTCATACAAACTACTATAAG
Organism: Caerostris darwini; assembly: GCA_021605075.1. Lineage (NCBI taxonomy): Eukaryota > Metazoa > Arthropoda > Arachnida > Araneae > Araneidae > Caerostris > Caerostris darwini. The sequence continues at coordinate 263,134 of BPLQ01001279.1, forward strand.
CAGTTGAAGAGTTTCATTTTGGTTTTCAAGTCACATTCTGGGACAAAAATAAAAAAAATTTCCTTGTTGAATGAACATTAGCTCAAACTATATTTTTTTTCTACCATATTTTCTTTTCCAGACCAAGATATAAAAGCTTTATGTAATAAATAATTAATCTATACGAAGTGAAGTTAAGATGTCCTTTTTTGCTTTCTTTTTAGCACACACTGTAAGGAAATTAAATTACTTTTCACGTCCTGGGTAAGTCTTTTCACTGCTATTTTTATGTTATCATCTTTTTTTTTTCTTTACCTCTTCTTTGTTGTATTCTGTTTATATATAGTGTCCGTCGTTGTAATTCATAAGAGATTCTTTGTCTGTGTCTGTATGTGTGCTGTCAATTGAACGACATTCTTTAACAACAGTTGTGATGTTTTTTTGCTGCTTGTTTATAATAAAAATTTATAACAGTTAGTTAATAGTTAAGGTGAAAGTAGTAAATGGTAAGTAGCAATAAAATTGGTGAAAGTAGTAAAAGATTAGATGACAATAAGTTGACAAAGGTTGTGCAGATAAAGTAGTTGGTTATAATTGTTATTGGTATTTCATGTATTGGTATGAAAATAACAATATAAAATTCATATTTCCAATAATGTTCTTCAAATTGAAAAAAATGATGCATTGAAAAATAATTCGACCTTTATATGAATATACAGTTTAATATTTATCTTATATCGTTAACTTGTACATATAGATGATAAGCTTATTATATTGGAACATATGCTTATGTTGTTTATTAACAGTCAAAAAATAAAGAATGTTTAAGTTACTATTTTGGCTTAGGATAAGTCCAGCCTGAGTATAGCAGAAAATTGTGTTATGCCTCTAATCTTTATTTTAGAATTTTTTACTCTTCCAACTTCTTAAACATTAATTATGGTCCTTTTTAACAAAAATATGCATTTCTTTTAAAAAAAAATATTTAGTTTTTGATGTATTCTTTTCTTTTGAAAATGATGTAATAAATTTTAAATACAAGAAAAACAGTCATGAAACGTAACTACTACACAACATCCCACGAAACTCATCCAAAAATTCCACGAAACTCAATTTTGTTACTTAAATATTTTAAGCAAAAAAAATTTAACCATTTGAAATGGAAACTTATTCATACAAACTACTATAAACAGTTGCAAAGTTTCATTTCGGTTTTCTAGTCACATTCTGGGACAAAAAAAAAAAAAATTTATTTGTTGAATGAACATTAGCTCAAACTATATTTTTTTCTTACCATATTTTCTTTTCCAGACCAAGATATAAAAGCTTTATGTAATAAATAATTAATCTATATGAAGTGAAGTTAAGATGTCCTTTTTTTTTTTTTGCTTTCTTTTTAGCACACACTGTAAGGAAATTAAATTACCTTTCAAGCCCTGGGTAAGTCTCTTCACTACTATTTTTATGTTATCATCTTTATTTTTTTTACCTCTTCTTTGTTGTATTCCTTTTATATATAGCGTCCGTCATTGTAATTCATAAGAGATTCTTTGTCTGTGTCTGTATGTGTGCTGTCAATTGATCAACATTCTTTAACAACAGTTGTGATGTTTTTTTGCTGCTTGTTTATAATAAAAAGTTATAACAGTTAGTTAATTGTTAAGATGAAAGTAGTAACTGGTAAGTAGTAATAAAATTAGTGAAAGTAGTAAAAGATTAGATGACAATAAGTTTACAAAGGTCGGACAGATAAAGTAGTTGGTTATAATTGTTATTGGTATGAAAATAACAATGTAGAATTATTAATTCCAATAATGTTCTTCAAATTGAAAAAAATTATGCTTTTTGAAAATTAATTCGACCTTTATATGATTATATAGTTTAATATCATATATCTTTAATTTGTTTTATATGTATGGATGACGAGCATATTATATTGGTTCATATGCTTATGTTATTTATCAGCAATCAAAAATTAAGTATATTTAGGCTTCCATTTTAGCTTAGGATAAAGTCTAGGCCGAGTATAGAAGAAAATTTTGTTATTTGTTATACCTATAATCTTTGATTCAGAATTTTTTACTCTACTAACTGATTAAACATTAGATATTGTTATTTTTAACAAGCAATATGCATTTCTTTTTTAAAATTTTTATTTACTTTTGATGCCTTCTTTTCTTTTTGATAATGATGTAATAAATTTTAAATACAAAGAAACACATTCCCAAAATGTAACTACACTCATGTCCATAAATTAAGGATAATTCAGAATCACACAGAAATTGAACTCTAAAATAAAAATTCCACCCGTAGAATTATCACACACATCTTGAAGAAGAATATGCAAATTACAGGAAACCACCAGATGGCGCGGATAGTACGTCACAATGGAGAGAGTGTAAGAGAGGGGTATATAAGGAATAGTGCCAAAGAAGTAAAATTGTTCATAAGCGCTTTAAAAGCCTTTCAGCGCAATAACCGCATAGTTATGGCACAAAGGAAGCATTGGGATGATTTTTACATGGTAAAATTATCGGACGACTGAAATGTGGACGTACCCAGCAGGAAGTATCCGAGGAACTTGGAATCGCCCTGAGTGTCATCTCCAGGCTTTGGCAACGATTCCAAAATGATGGTAATGTGAGTAGATGTTACAGCACAGGTCGCCCCCGAGTTACAACGCCGAATAAGGACCGGTATTTAGCAGTTACTGCCAAAAGAAACAGACGGAGCACAGCATCAGACCTGTCTCATCAGATCTCTTCAGCTATCTTTACGACAGTTTCGAGGCAGACCGTGTACAGACGCTTAGGGCACATTGGTCTATATGCTCGTAGGCCTGTGAGATGTGTTACACTTACCGCAACTCACTGTCGCCTGCGATTAACCTGGAGTAGAGAGCATGCATTGTGGACACCGCAACAGTGGTCTGGTGTAATATTTTCCGACGTGTCCAGGTTTAGTTTGCAGTCAGATTCTCGCCGGACTTTCATATGGAGAGCTCCAGGTACCCGTTACCACTAAGATAACACCATTGAACGACACCGTTACGGTGGTGCAGGATGGCTCGTTTGGGGAGGAATTATTCTTGGTTCCAGAACTGACCTACATGTTCAGAGTGTAACGATGACAGGCCATATCTATCGGGATGTCATTCTGGAACAACATGTACGTTTGTTTCGGGGCGCCATGGGTGCTGAATTTCTGTTTATAGAAGACAACGCCCATCCTCACCGTGCAAACATTGTAGACGAATGCCTTCAATTGGAGGAAATCACCCGAATGGATTGTCCAGCATACTCACCGGACTTGAATCCAATAGAGCATGTGTGGCATATGCTTGGCCGACGAATCGCAGCCCGTCAACACCCTCCCACCTGTCAACCGGAACTTCGGAGGGCATTGCTTGATGAGTGGTGTAATATTCCCCAAGATCAGATTGATAATTTGATACTCAGCATGCCTAGGCGTTGTAAGGCCTGTATTGTATCGTCCGGGAGACATACTCCATATTAACCATCATACTAACCATCTTATACTGTTTTTTGTAAATAGGTTCTTTTTTGAAATTTGTTCCAGGGAGTAAAAATCGCAATTTTTATTAATTATGTCAAACATATAGCATCTTTTTTGCTCTTTACCTTTTGTTTAATAAATAGACCTTACAAATAAGTCAAATTTGTTTTCCTTCTGTCTCTTTCTTAGCCTGAATTTCATTATCCTTAATTTATGGACATGAGTGTACAATACAACATTCCACAAAACTCCACCGAAAATTCCACGAAACTCAATTTTGTTACTTAAATATTTTAAGCAAAAAAAATTTAACCATCTGAAATGGAAACTTATTTATACAAACTATTATAAACAGTTGGAGAGTTTCATTTTGGTTTTCTAGTCACATTCCGGGACAAAAATATAAAAAAAATTTCTTTGTTGAGTTAACATTAGCTCAAACTATATTTTTTTCCTACCATATTTTCTTTTCCAGACCAAGATATAAAAGCTTTATGTAATAAATAATTAATCTATACGAAGTGAAGTTAAGATGTCATTTTTATAGCTTTCTTTTTAGCACACACTGTAAGGAAATTAAATTACCTTTCACGTCCTGGGTAAGTCTCTTCACTGCTATTTTTTTGTTATCTTTTTTTTTTACCTCTTCTTTGTTGTATTCTTTTTATATATAGCGTCCGTCATTGTAATTCATAAGAGATTCTTTGTCTGTGTCTGTATGCGTGCTGTCAATTGATCAACATTCTTTAACAACAGTCGTTTTTGCTGCTTGTTTATAATAAAAATTTATCTTCGAGGAGAGTTTTTATGTTTCCTTCTAACTTTTATCTCAAAGAATAATGCTTTAATATTCCATTTTAATTACAGAATAATACTAAACATATTAGCATGGTAGAATTTTGTTGTAAAATAAATTTATATTTATGCAAAATAAAGAATAATAATAACGAATATGTAAATAATTTTTTTGTTTTTAATGTCTTTTGTTGTTATTTCTAAAAAACGGGACTTAAACTGTAAATCTGCAATGAAATTTGCAAAAATATGCAATAGAATTAGAACCTCGAATGCACTTTACGAGAATACTACAATATATCCACATTGTGTCACAACAATTTGGTATAAAATTCTACAGGCATCTAGAGGAGTCACATATTATTTCTTAAGTCTGTAGTATATTTCTTTTACGAGAATAGCTTTGCCACTTCATTCCCAGGAGTCAGGAGTGTATGTCATGTGACAAATATATAATAAACTCATCACTTAACTTTAACAGCAGACAAGCAGTATTGTGGGTAGTTATATTGCATGCAATTAGTGTTTTGTACTAATGAGAACAACCTGCCACTCAAATATGATGGCAGACATTCGATGTCATGTATAATGAGACTCCGGAACTTAGCTACTCCATGGATAGAAACAACTACAGATTGACTATGAACTATACTGTGAGTTGTTCGATTGTGATTGGTGATAGATCCCGAGCCGAGAAATGTCTTCCAATGAGAAGTGAGGGAAGCTGCCCCCCCGTCTCGATGGAGTGCCTTAAAAGGAGTTTTTTTTTTGTGAAGGAGGGAGAGAGTTTGCGACAAGTCTAACAGAAGTGTTATTTATTTCTCTGAAGTGACTGAATAGACCAAAGTCTCCGCCTGTTTTCCAAAATGAACCCTTATGGTTTTGTTCATGACTTAGTGTGATAACTAAGGTATGCCACAGACTAAGCAATTAGATTCGAGAACTCTAAAATATTTCCAACTTTGGATTTAATCATGAACTTGTGATTAAATTTTATTTTTAATTTTTCATATCTTGTTTAATAATATAGAAAACATTATATATATACATAGTGTTTGTAAATAAAAATTAAAGTGTTCCCATGATCCTGAAAGTGGCCCTCTTCTTGAAACCGCTATAGGCATAATATAGGACGAGACGTTATAAGCCAAACGCAGAAAATTTGACAATATTTGTCAAATTTTATATTTGTCATACATATTTATAATAACATAACATACATACATAAACATATTTGTCGAAAAAAATACTTAAAAAACTTTCATAAAATGTTTTAACGCAGATTCACCATAATTCAAAAAGCATATCAAAATTTGCATCCATAAGAATTTCTAACTAAGAATTTTTTATTTTAAAAATTTGTTTCATTATATTTTAAAAATCAAATTAAAGTTTTATCCACCTTATATCGTATATACTAAAATTCTCACATAAAAATAATTAATTAAACTTAAATTTAGACTAGCAAAATTTTTTTAAATTAAATTCGTTGATAGATAAGTTGTTATTATTTTGGAAAAGAAAAAAAATGAAATTATTTTCATGTGACACAAATTTCGAAAGAAATTAATTTTGTTTTAAATAAAATAAAAATAAAATGGAAATAAAAATATAATTATTTTTTTTTTAATTTAAATAGTTAATGTTAATTTAAATAGTTTCATTCAAATCATAAATTTTCTATTCATTCTCAGAATTTATGTTAGGATATAAAAATTACCACAAAAAAATATCAATACTAGAGAAAGAAATCAAATCTTAATTATTTTATTTTTGAAATAATATAAAAGAAATAATATCAAAGAGAACTTTTACATTATTTTTGTAACACCAAAGAAAGAAATATTTTTCCTCGCATTACTAAAAGCATTAAAATAACTTTATTATTAGGTTAAGTTAGCAATGGATACAAACTCTGATTCGGTAGTACACAGAATATCGATGATAAATGACGAAAATTTTATCTTACACAAAAGAATCGCCATCGTTTGTTCCCCATCCTCATAAAAAAAGAACATCGACCCCTCACCCTCCCTCCCTCCAAATCGTACCTCGCTGGAAGAATTTACGGAAATGAAATTCGAAACTCGAACTCAACCGAAGACTGTCATTAGCTCCCTGTTTCATAAATGTAAAGAACGGAATCGATGCACATTTGCAATTTTATCACGTTATAGTGAGGTAATCTTTTTCCAAAAGAACAGAAATGCATTGCTGCAGGCTTGGATTTTGTATTTTTCTAGTAGTAAGTACACAACATGGCACAAAAATGATATTTTCCTTACAAGTTGGGGCCAAAATGGAATGATAAGGTAAAAAAAAGAAATATCTGATATTCTTCTCTCTTGAAATAGCATAGCTACTGATTTCAAAGCCGAAGGTAGATCGATTTGCAACAGGAACATGGGGGGGAGGGGGAGATAACAATCTTTTCTCGGTCATTTGTCTTCACCCTTTAAGACGCAGAGCAAACCTCCGGAGACTTCAAATTAGCAGAGCATACGTAATCGCACTCAATTAGTCGGAATTGCGGTAAACAAAAGGAATTGCGTTCTGGTTTATATAGTAATAAACCGTGGAAAATTGGAAAAAAGACCTAAATGAATTGTTTAAGAATTTGTGAAATATAAATTTCACATTACATATCAATTTGCATAGATGTTTTCTGAAACCATAAATGCAAATAAATGACATCTTTAATATATATTTATCTTAAAGAAATATTTTGATAAAAAAAATATTAAAAATCGATAAAAAAAAGCCCACTTTGTAATATGCAAGGTATTCAAGCGTATGGCTTTTAAAATTTAATCTTAGTTAAAAATTTTGCGAAAATACACAGAGCAGAAATTTACTGAAAAAAAAATGTAAATATTTTAAGAAATATATTTTCTTTTTATTTAAACTTCATCATCAACATTGGTGCAACAGGCCCATGGTGGGCAAATGCCGTTTGCTTACGGACAAATTTTGAGACAGGGGATCCTTTCTTTTTAGGGGATAGGGTTGTCATCCATGCAAAGCTTTACAGTCCTATTAGACCGGAACCTACGGTTTAAAGGGGCTTACAAATCACTACAAACATCCATGGCACCACCGGAACTCGAACCTGAAACCTGTGGCACCGATATGTCATATACTAGACTTTCTACATTAAAAAATAATTAATTAAACTTAAATTTGAACTGACAACATTTTTTTAATTTAATTCGTCGATAAGTTGTTGTTAGTTTGGCAAAGAAAAAAAATTAAATTATTTTAATATTAAATTTTGAAATAATTCATTTTTTAAATGCCTAAATAAAAAAATTTCTAATTTAAAAAATTAACGTACTTTCTTCAAATCATAAATTTTCTATTCATATCAAAATTTATGTGAGAATATACAAATCACAAGAAAAAAAATATGTACTATAAATAAAAAATCTTAATTACTTTATATCTGAAACGTCAAAGAAAACTTTTACATTATTTCTGTATCATCCAAGAACGAAATATTTTTCCTCGCATCAATAAAAGCATTAAAATAGCTTTATTATTAGGTTAAGTTAGCAATGGATACAAACTCTGATTCGGTAGTACACAGAATATCGATGATAAATGACGAAAGTTTTATCTTACGGCAAACTTACACAAAAGAATCGGTATCGTTTGTTTCCACACCCTCATGAAAACAGTACACCGACCCCTCACCTTCCCTGCCTCGAAATAGAACCTCGCTGGAAGAATTTACGGAAATGAAATTCGAAACTCGAACCCAACAGAAGACTGTCATTTGCTCGTTGTTTCACAAATGTAAAGAACGGAATCGATGCACATTTGCAATTTTATCACGTTATAGTGAGGTAATCTTTTTCAAAAGAACAGAAATGCACCGACTGCAGGCTTGGGTTTTGTATTTTTGTAGCAGTAAGTACAGGACCCGTCACCTAAAATGATTTTTTCCTTACAATTTGGGGGCCAAAAGGGAATGATAAGGTGAAAAAGAATTATCTGATATTCTTCCCTCTTGAAATAGCATAGCTACTGATTTCAAAGCCGAAGATGGATCGATTTGCAACAGGAACATGGGGGGGGTAGGAGATAACAATCTTTTCTCGGTCATTTGTCTTCACACTTTAAGACACAGAGCAAACCTCCGGAGACTGCAAATTAGCAGAGCATACGTAATCGCGCTCAATTAGTTGCAATTGCGGTAAACAAAATGAATTGCGTTCTGGTTTATGCGGTAATAAACCACAGAAAAACCTTTATGAATTGTTTAAGAATTTGTACAATATAAATTTCATATTACCCATCAACCTGCATAGATATTTTGTAAACACATAAATGCAAATAAATGACGACATTAATGTTTTTTACAAAACATCTATGCAAGTTGATATGTAATATGAAGTTTATATTGCACAAACTCTTAAATAATTAATTACGGTTTTTTTTCTATCTATATTTATCTTATTCAAATGATTTTAACGCATTAAAAACTGATAAAAAAAAGCCAGCTTGTACTATGCAAGGCATTTAAATATATAACGTTTAAAATTTAATCTCAGTTCAATATTTGGCGAAATCTAGAAATCAGATATTTACGAAATAAAAAAGTGTAATTCTTTTAAGAAATAGATTTCTTTTATATTTTAACTTCATAATGATCATCGGCTTAACAGCTTCATGGTAGATCAAGGCCGTCTGCCTATTGGCAGATTTCGACATAGGGGATGTTTTTCTTTTTACGGGGTAAGGTTATCAGTCCTACGCCCTATGCTCTATAGTCATATTAGACCGGCACCTACGGTTTAAGGTGGCCTACAAACCACTACAAACATCCATGGCCCCGCCGGCTATCGAACCCGAAACCTGCGTCATGGATATCATATATACTCAAGTTCCTATATTAAAAAATAATTAACTAACCTTAAATATAAAATGACATCGTTTTTAATTTAATACGTCGATGTATAAGTTGTTATTATATTCGCAAATAAAAAAAGATTCAAATTAGTTTAATGTGACACAAATTTCTAAAAAAAAATTTTTCAAATGCATAAGAATATAAATAAAAAAATTTCTTATTTAAATAATTAACGTGCTTCATTCAAATCATAAATTATCTATACATTTTCTGAATTTATGTTTGGATATACACATTACTAGAAAAAAAAGCAATTCCTAATTATTTTACCTTGGAAATAATATAAATATCAAGGAAAACTTTTATATTATATCTGCAAAACCAAAGAACGAAATATTTTTCCTCTCATTAATAAAAGCATTAAAATAACTTTATTATTAGGTTAAGTTAGCAATGGATACAAACTCTGATTCGGTAGTACACAGAATATCGATGAGAAATGACGAAAATTTTATCTTACGGCGAACTTACACAAAAGAATCGCCAACGTTTGTTCCCCATCCTCAAGAAAAAAGAACACCGACCCCCACCCTCCCTTCCTCGAAATCGCACCTCGCTGGAAGAATTTACGGAAATGAAATTCGAAACTCGAACTCAACAGAAGACTGTCATTTGCTCCCTGTTTCATAAATGTAAAGAACGGAAACGATGCATATTTGCAATTTTATCACGTTATAGTGAGGTAATCTTTTTCAAAAGAACAGAAATGCATTGCTGCAGGATTGGGTTTTGTATTTTTGTAGCAGTAAGTACAGAACACGGCACAAAAATGATATTTTCCATACAAGTTGGGGGCCAAAAGGGAATGATAAGGTGAAAAAGAAATATCTGATATTCTTCTCTCTTGAAATAGCATGGCTACTGATTTCAAAGCCGAAGATGGATCGATTTGCAACAGGAACGGGGGGGAGATAACAATCTTTTCTCAGTCATTTGTCTTCACATTTTAAGATAAATAGCAAACCTCCGGAGACTGCAAATTAGCAGAGCATACGTAATCGCACTCAATTAGTTGGAATTGCGTTCTGGTATATGTGGTAATAAACCGCGGAAAAAAAGGGAAAAAAAATATTTTTAATGAATTGTGTAAGAATTTGTACAATATAAATTTCATATTACATATCAACTTGTATAGATGTTTTGTTGTTGTTGTTGTCGTATTCCTCATGGAAGGAGGGATGCAGCTTCTGTTTTGATGTAGCACCCGTAGGTAGAAGTGTGACTTTGGCTCCGTGACGCTCTTCCAGTCATGGGAGACCGGGACCTACGGTTTAAAGTGAATTCCGAACCATTACAAAATGCATGGCGCCGCCGGGACTCGAACCCTAATCCTGTGGCACCGAGCGACAGAGCTAGACACTCGGTCATTAAGGCCCCATAGATGTTTTGTGAAAACATAAATGCAAATAAATCACTTCTTTAATCTATATTTATCTTATTGAAATAATTTTTGATAAAAAAAATTATTAAAAATGGATAAAAAAAAACAGCCGAGTAATGTGTAAAGTATTCAAATATAAAATGTTTAAAATTTAATCTTTTCTAAAAATTTTGATAAAATACACAACGCAGAAATTTACTGCAAAAAAAAATTTAAATATTTTAAGAAATATATTTCCTTTTTATTTAAACTTCATCATCATCATTGGTACAACAGCCCCATGGTGGGTCAATGCCGTCTGCTTACAGACAAGTTTCGAGACAGGTAATGCTTTCTTTTTTACGGAATAGTGTTGTCAGCCCTATGTACAAAAGGTTTACAGTCATATTAGACCGGGACCTACAGTTAAAAGTGGTTTCCAAACCACTACAAACATCCATGGAACTGCCGGAACTCAAACCAGAAGCCTGTGGCGCCGATATCGTATATACTAGAATTTCTATATTAAAAAATAATTAATGAAACTTAAATTTGAACTGCCATCATTTTTCTAATTTAATTCATCGATATAGAAGTTTTTATTATTTTTTCAAACAAAAAAAAAATTGAAATTATTTTAATATTAAATTTTTAAACAATTTATTTTTTAAATGCATAAATAAAATAATTACAAATTTAAATAATTAACATACTTTCTTCAAATCATAAATACTTTTTTCATATCAGAATTTATGTAAGAATATACAAATTACTAGAAAAAAAAATCTTAATTACTTTATTTCTTAAGCATCAAAGAAAACTTTTACATTATTTCCGTAAAATCCAAGAACGAAATATTCTTCCTCGCCTTACTACAAGCATTAAAATACCTTTATTATTTGGTTAAGTTAGCAATGGATGCAAACTCTGATTCTGTAGTACACAGAATATCGATGATAAATGACGAAAATTTTATCTTACGATGTACTTACACAAAAGAATCGGAATCGTTTGTTCCCCGTCCTCATGAAAAAAGAACGCCGACCCCTCACCCTCGAAATCGCACCTCGCTGGAATTTACGGAAATGAAATTCGAAACTCGAACTCAACAGAAGGCTGTCATTTGCTCGTTGTTTCATAAATGTAAAGAACGGAATCGATGCGCATTTGCAATTTTATCACGTTATAGTGAGGTAATCTTTTTCCAAAAGAACAGAAATGCGCCGCTGCAAGGCTTGGGTTTTGTATTTTTGTAGCAGTAAGTACAGAGGCCGGCACAAAAATGATATTTTCCTTACAAGTTGGGGGCCAAAAGGGAATGATAAGGTGAAAAAGAAATATCTGATGTTCTTCTCTCTTGAAATAGCATAGCTACTGATTTCAAAGCCGAAGATGGATCGATTTGCAACAGGAACATGGGGAAGGGGGAGGGGGAGAAAAAAAGATAACAATCTTTTCTCGGTCATTTGTCTTCACACTTTAAGATGCAGAGCAAACCTCCGGAGACTGCAAATTAGCAGAGCATACGTAATCGCACTCAATTAGTTGGAATTGCGGTAAACAAAAGGAATTGCGTTCTGGTTTTAGTGGTAATAAACCACGGAAAATTGAGAAAAAAAATCTTAATGAATTCTTAGGAATTTGTGCAATATAAATTTCATATTACACATCAACCTTCATAGATGATTTGTAAAATCATAAATGCTAATAAATGACATCTTTAATGTTTTTACAAAACATTTATGCAAGTTGATGCGTAATATGAAATTTATATTGCACGGATTTTTAACAATTAGTTAAAGATTCTTTTTTCGCATTGTTTTCCATCTGTATTTACCTATTTGAAATGATTTTAACGTATTAAAAATTGATAACAAAAAAAAACTGTTTAATATGCTAGGTATTCAAATATGTAATGTTTAAAATTTGGCAAAAATTAACAATGTAGAAGTTTACGAAATAACAAAGTGCAATTATTTTAAAAAACATATTTCTTTTTTTATTTAAACTTCATCATCCTCAAAATCTCAATTACTTTATTTCTGAAATATCAAAGAAAACTTTTACATTATTTCTGTAACACCCAAATACGAAATATTTTTCCACGCATTACTAAAAGCATTAAAATAACTTTATTATTAGGTTACGTTAGCAATGGATACAAACTCTGATTCGGTAGTACACAGAATATCGATGAGAAATGACGAAAATTTTATCTTACGGCGAACTTAAACAAAAGAACCGGCATTGTTTGTTCCCCCATCCTCGTGAAAAAAGAACGGCGACCCCCCACCCTCCCTGCCTCGACATCGCACCTCGCTGGAAGAATTTTCGGAAATGAAATTCGAAACTCGAACTCAACAGAAGACTGTCATTTGCTCGTTGTTTCATAAATGTAAAGAACGGAATCGATGCACATTTGCAATTTTATCACGTTATAGTGAGGTAATCTTTTTCCAAAAGGACAGAAATGCGCCGCTGCAAGGCTTGGGTTTTGTATTTTTGTAGCAGTAAGTACAGAGCCCGGCATCAAAAATGATATTTTCCTTACAAGTTGGGGCAAAAGGGAATGATAAGGTGAAAAAAGAATTATCTGATATTCTTCTCTCTTGAAATAGCATAGCTACTGATTTCAAAGCCGAAGATGGATCGATTTGCAACAGGGACATGGGGGAAAAAAAGATAACAATCTTTTCTCGGTCATTTGTCTTCAATGTTTCACACTTTAAGACGAAGAGCATACCTCCGGAGACTGCAAATTAGCGGAGGATACGTAATCGCACTCAATTGGTTGGAATTGCGGTAAATAAAAGGAATTGCGTTCTGGTTTATATGGTAACAAAAAGCGGAAAATGGAGAAAAATATAATTAATGAATTGTTTAAGAATTTGTCCAATATAAATTTCATATTACGTATCAACTTCCATAGATGTTTTGTAAAACTTAAATGCAAATAAATTACATATTTATCTTATTGAGATGATTTTAACGTATTAAAAATGGATCAAAAATACCACGTTGTAATATGCAAGGTATTCAAATACATAGAGTTTAAAATTTAATCTTAGTTCAAAATTTAGCGTAAAATCTAGAACACACAAAAAAATTACGCAATAAAACACATAATTATTGTAAGAAATATATATCCTTTTTTTTTTAAACTACATCATCATTGGAGCAATAGTCCCATGTTGAGCCAAGGCCGTCTGCTTACAGAAAACTTTCGAGACAACGAATGCTTTTTGTTTTCGGGATACGGTTGTCAGCCATTACTCTCAAAGCTTTACAGTCATATTAGTCGACCTATAGTTTAAAGTGGCTTCCAAACCAATAGAAATTTTCATGGAATCACCGGAACTCGAACCCAAAACCTGTGGCACCGATATCGTGTATACTAGAATTCCTATATTAAAAAAAATTGTGATTAAATTTAAATTTGGATTTGTATAATTTTTTTATTTAATTCGCAGATACATAAGTTGTTATTGCATTGGCAAAAAAAAAAAATGAAACTATTTGGATGTGACACAGATTTCTAAATAAATTATTTTTTAAATGCATAAATAAAAAAAATTCTAATTTAAATAATTAGCGTGATTCATTCAAATCATTAATTATCTGTTCATTTCCAGTACTTACGTGAAGATATACAAATTACCAGAAAAAAAAAGCAAATCTAAATATTTTTATGTTTTTAGAAAATAACATAAAATATCAAAGAAAACTTCTACATTATTTCTGCAAAGACCCAGGTACGAAATATTTTTCTTTGCATTACTAAAAGCATTAAAATAACTTTATTATTTGATTAAGTTAACAATGGATGCAAACTCTGATTTGGTAGTACACAGAATATCGATGATAAATGACGCAAATTTTATCTTACAGCGAACTTACACAAAAGAATCACCATCGTTTGTTCCCCACCCTCATGAAAAAAGGAACACCGACCATTCACCCTCCCTCCCTCGAAATCGTACCTCGCTGGAATTTACGGAAATGAAATTCGAAACTCGAACTCAACAGAAGACTGTCATTTGCTCGTTGTTTCATAAATGTAAAGAACGGAATCGATGCGCATTTGCAATTTTATCACGTTATAGTGAGGTAATCTTTTTCAAAAGAACAGAAATGCGCCGCTGCAAGGCTTGGGTTTTGCATTTTTGTAGCAGTAAGTACAGAACCCGGCACAAAAATGATATTTTCCTTACAAGTTGGGGCCAAAAGGGAATGATAAGGTGAAAAAGGAATATCTGATATTCTTCTTCTTGAAATAGCATAGCTACTGATTTCAAAGCCGAAGATGGATCGATTTGCAACAGGGACAGGGGGAAATAGATAAAAATCTTTTCTCGGTCATTTGTCTTCACACTTTAAGACACAGAGCAAACCTCCGGAGACTGCAAATTAGCAGAGCATACGTAATCGCACTCAATTAGTTGGAATTGCGGTAAACAAAAGGAATTGCGTTCTGGTTTACTGGTAATAAACCGCCGAAAATGGGGGAAAAAATCCTTAATGAATTGTTCAAGTGTTTGTACAATATAAATGTCATATTACACATCAACTTGCATACATGTTTTATAAGAACATAAATGACATCTTTAATGTTTTTACAAAACTTCTATGCAAATTGATGTGTAATATGACATTATATTGCACAAACGTTTAAAAAATTCATTAAGGTTTTTTTTTTTCATCTATATGTATCTTATTGAAGTGATTTTAACGTATTAAAAATTGATAAAAAAAGCCAGCTTGTAATTTGCAAAGTATTCAAATATGTAATGTTTAAAATTTAATCTAAGTTTAAAATTTAACGAAAATCTAGAGCACAAAAAAAATTTACGCAATATACTTCAATATAATTTTAAGAAATATACTTCCTTTTTATTTAAATTTCATCATCACCATTGTCATCATTGGCGCAACAGTCTCATGTTGGGCCATGGGCCTATTGGCAGATTTCAACAGAGAAGATGTTTTCTTTTTACAGAATAGGGTTGTCAGCCCTACCCAAAGTCATATTAGATCGGGACCTATGGTTTAAAGTGGATTCCGAAACAATACAAATATCCATGACACCGAAGCGAACAGCAGTTTAGCTTCATGCCAAATAAGTGTAATCATATATATATATATACATACGTATATAGGGTTTGATGGTCGAGTGTACAGCTCTCAGGTGCCACAGGTTTTGGATTCAATTCGCGCCGGTGCTATGGATGATTGTAGTCATTCTGAATTCACTTTATGGGGCTGGCAACCCTACCCTGCAAAAAGAAAATATCTCCTGTCTCGAAATTTGTCAATAGACAGACGGCCTTGGTCTAAAATGGGTATGTTGGGCTATTGAAGAACATTTGATTTTATTTGCCACTCTACGGTCATCTTATACACACTTTAGGCTATACCGACCGGAATATACAGTTTAACGTGGATTCCGAACCGCTAATAAACATCCATGCCACCACAGGATTATAATCTGAAGCCTGTGGAAAGAAAGGCCAGACCGCTAACCAACTGGTCATCAGGCCGCCCATTGAAGAAGAAGATATAGAATAGAATTTTAACGGAAGTATTACAAAATAACCTTTTCAAGTTGTAAGTTATACGCCAAAAAATAAAATGGCAGCTTTTAAAAGTATATTTGACGTCTTGAACCGATAAGTACAAAAGAATAGGGGGATAATTCTCGCAGACAATAAGATTACTTCAGCCCAAACTTTTCACGTCATTCTCTCTTTGCAATATCTTTAAGCTCTTTAGAATTAAAACAAAAAAAGATAGATGTATTTTATCACCTAAAAGGAGATTAAAAATACATTAAATTATGGCAATATTTTCTTGAGAATAAGTTTTTGGCAATTTGAAATAAAGAATAAAAGTTTATGACGATGAAATGGTACTATTTTGTTTTATATACTACTGCACCCAAAAAGTAAGACCAATTATTTTTTTTTTCAAAACTCTTTATTTATTCTTCCAAATTTATTTTATCGCCTTCAAAGTAATCCTCTCCGGACACAATGCATTTATGCCAACTTTTTCCAATCCTCAATGCATGCTAAAAGGTCATCGGCAGGGATGGCCTTCAAAGCGCACGGCGATTCACGTTGAATCTTTTCAATCGACTCAAAACAGTATCCCCGGACTGGTCTTTTGAGTTTAAGAAATAGTCAGAAGTCGCACAGTGCGAATACGGTGGTTGTGGAGCGATATGGGTTTCATTTCTGGCGAAAAAGTCACGAAGAATCAATGCAGTATGAGCTGGAGCATTCAGTGTTTTCGGTAGCAAGCGAGATTTGACGCGTTTGAGGTCCAAAATGGAATTGACTGATCCATTTGAAATTCCAACCTCATCAGCAAGGTCTCTAATTGTAAATAGACGGTTTGCAAGAACTAAATCTTTAATTTTTAGACGTGAGCTTCGTCGGTTGACGTTGATGGTCGACCAGAGGTTTTCAACGCGTTCTCTGCCTTCTTTGAACTGTTTATACATTTCTTTCCGATATAGGAATGCTTACCGAATGCCTTCTGCAACATTCTATGCGTTTCCACAAACAAAATTTAAGTTCTTAGCTCAATTAATTCAGACATTTCAAAAATCGCCGGAATCAGTTGTAGCGTCTCACAAAGCCAAGCGTAACTCAAACACTAATGAATATTTTGAAGTCAAATTCCATACAGATGTTAAGGATAGTGCCAGCAACCTCAAAAAGAAAAAAAAATTGAAATTCCATTAGCCCTGGTAATTTTAAATTTAAATTTGGTATTACTTTTCGAACACAGTTTTATTGTTAAAGTAATTGATTTTTTTTTACCCTTAAGCTTTTTTTATTATTATTCTTAATAAATATTTATTCAAAAACAATCTTTTATTAATAAAATTTGAGAAAATATTTTAATGATAAAACAACAATTATAGGTTAATCATTTGTGATAAAATATTTTGAATATTAGTAAAATAATATTAAAAGATTTTGCGTTATAATAACTAGAATTTATACAAATAGTTGTTCCGTAACTGATTGGGACAAGAAATAAAATCGTAATCTTGATTTTTACGAATAACTGTTTCAATTTTTTAACGGAAAAGTTATGTTTTTTATATTTTAATGTTTCAATTTTATTTTCTAAAATAAGAGACCGAAAAAGTTATAATTTTACGTTATATAATATAACGGCTATTCATTAGATTTCATTAATTGATCTTCAAAGATGTGAAATAAAGTTCTTTTGTTAACTTTAATCAACTACAAAACCTAATATATTAATATTAACTTAAGTTTTAATACTTAAAAATTAACAAAATATTTTTGAAATGTGGAAAATTTATGAAAATTTACTGATAAAAATATATGATACTATCACAATCTATATTATAATTTTCATAATGTCAAAAATATATGAAAATTAACTGAAAAAGATATATGTAAATATGATACTATCTCAATTATAACTTTCCAATAGCACAAATAAAGATGTCTAGACAATTGTCATTTTTTATGAATATAAGATTACTTTGAGTTCTCAGTTTTTGATAGTTTTTAGTTGTTGGAAAACTATCTATAACTGCATGCATTTACGCAACATCTGCATATCGAGTATCCTATGTATTAAAATTATAAATTATGCATCACAAACAATTTAAAAAAATTATTATTTTTTTAATAATTTCAAAAAGTTAAAGAACAGGAAACTAACAATTGGTTATTCAGAAAAAAAAATATTTTATGTATTCTGAGAACATTCTAATAAATCTATGAAGTTATTAATGCGAACTAGCTGTCTTTATAAAATTATAATGAAATTTTCAGAAACAAGAAATTGTCATATTTATTCCAATAAATAATCTAAACTGTTATTGCATATACAAATGTATCATAATGATTTTTATAATGTAACAGTTTGTTTTGCATTTTCGATTGCTTTTATTTTTCAAACTATCGTGTCACCCCCACCCCCTCACCTCTTTTTATTTTATAATCAACATCAGATATTAACGATATTGAAGTTACAACATCATATATATATATATGTACACTAATATTTCGTAAAAAGTTTCCATAACTTATTTTTTTACTGATATACACTCAAGAGCCAACACATTATGACCACCCCTACATTTTGCAATGAACTCGCCTGGATGACGTGGAAGGCACGTGATCAGGTGGAAGTGGTATTTAACTGCTGCTGGAGAGTCTGAAGAATCATTCTTTCACTTACTTCTGTGTGTGATGGGAAAGGCTGCGGATCTAAGCGACATTGATAGAGGGCAGATTGTAATGGCTCGAAGGCTCGGAACAAGTATTTCCGAAACTGCACGACTCGTGGGTTGTTCGCGATCTACCGTTGTTAGTACTTATGCAAAGTGGATGAATGACGGTGAAACCAGCAGTAGACGACATGGTGTTGGACGTCCACACGCTATTAAAGAAAAAGGTCGTCGGAGACTGTTTCGTATGGTGAAGCAAAACCGGAGCCAGACGGTGGTTCAGCTGACAGCCCAATACAATGCAGGGCCAAGTAGATCAATACGTGATTCGCAACATCTAGGATTTGCGTGACCGTTGCTTAAACATCTGGTACAATCTGTCTCCGGCCATCTACCAAGGACTTATGGCATCCATGCCAAGGCGGGTTGAAGCTGTGTTGCGCGGCAAAGGTGGGCCAACTCGTTATTGACAGGTGGTCACAATGTTTTGGCTCTTGAGTGTATATATATATATATATATATATATATTGTAACGTCTCGGCCTATGCTTGATCTAGAGCAGCTTCAAGAAAAGTTCAACTTTCAGGATCGTGGGAACACTTTAATTTTTATTTACAAGCATTATATATATACAAATACAGAAATCTGAATTATTATAATTTATTATTTACAAAAAAATGAAAATTAAAGATTTAAATTTGATTCACAAATGCACTGTTAAATCACAACAATTCAGAGTTCTCGAGTCCACGTCGAATCAAAAAATACGTGGTCTGCGGCAGACCTTAATTATCACACAGCGTGATACACGAAACCACAAAGGGCTCAGTTTGGAAACAGGCGGAATCTCCGGCCTATTCAAAAAAAAAAAAAAAAACACCTCTGGTCGACTCGTCGCAGAACACCCTTCCTCTCCTTAAAACAACCTTACATATTAATACATATGATATATATATATATACACTGAAGTGACAAAAGTCGTGGGATACCTCTTAATATCGTGTCGGCCCTCCTTTCGCCCGGCGAAGTGCAGCAACTCGACGTGGCATGGACTCAACAAGTCGTTGGAAGTCTTCTGCAGGAATATTGAGCCATGCTGTCTCGATAGACGTCCATAATTGTGAAAGCGTTGATGGTGCAGGATTTTGGGCACGAACAGACCTCTCGATGATGTCCCATAAATGCTCGATGGGATTCATGTCGGGCGATCTAGGTGGCCAGATCATTCGTTGGAATTGTCCAGAATGTTCTTCAAACCAATCGCGAACAGTTGTGACCCGGTGACATGGCGCATTGTCATCCATAAAAATCCCATCGTTGTTTGGGTACATGAAGTCCATGAATGGCTGCAAGTGATCTCCAAGTAGCTGAACATAAGCATTTCCAGTCAATGTTCGGTCCAGTCGCACCAGAGGACCAAGTCCATGCCATGAAAAAACAGCCCATATCATTACGGAGCCACCACCAGCTTGAACAGTGCCTTGCTAAGTTTGGGTCCATGGCTTCGTGGGGTCTGCGCCACACTCGAACCCTACCATCAGCTCTTACCAACTGAAATTGACTCATCGGACCAGGCCACGGATTTCCATTCATCTAGGGACCAACCGATATGCTCACGTGAGTCGCTGCAAGCGATGTCGTTCTGTCAGTAAAGGCACTCGAGTCGGTCTTCTGCTGGAATAGCCCAAGAAAGCCAAATTTCTCCGCACAGTTCTAACAGACAGACAAGTCCCTTGTACGTCCCACATTGATTTCTGCGGTTATTTGACGCAGTGTTGCTTGTCTGTTAGAATTTACGACTCTTTGCAGACGTCGCCGGTCTCGGTCGTTAAGTGCAGGCGGTCGACCACTGCGCTGTCCATGGTGGGATGTTATGCCTGAAATTTCATACTATCGGCACACTCTTGACACAGTGGATCTGGGAATGTTGAATTCCTCACGATTTCCGAAATGGCATGACCCATGCGTCTAGTTCGAACTAACATTCCGCGTTCAAAGTCTGCTAATTCCCGTTGCGGTCATCATCACGTCAAAACCACTTCACATGAATAACTTGAACAGAAATGAAAGCTCCGAAAGCACTGCGCATTTATAACGCGATGCTACTGCCATCTGAAAATTTGCATATTGCTATCCCATGACTTTTGTCACTTCAGTGTATATATATATATATATATATGCCATATATATAACTTGTTCTGTAACTTCTTAACAGAAATTAACAATTCTCAGGATCATAATTCATTGATAACACAATATAGAGTGTCCCAAAATTAAAACAAGAAGTAATGTTTTTAATAAAGGGTACAAGAGGATTTAATTTAGAAAAAAATTTGGTATATTCACTGGCCCCCCGAACACTAAGCCTGACGGCGCATTTTGAAAAGAAATCAGCTCTTTCATTGCAAAATGTACAGAATATTTAGGATATTTTGGAATTCAAATTTGAGTGAATTTTGAGAAACACTATAAATTTGCATTTCTTTTTCCAGACCAACGTGTTTTTTCCCCTCATTTTGTTGTATAGCCCGCACATTAGACATATTGATGTTGAACTTACTAAATGGTATACTGTACTTTAGCATCTTAAGAGAAATTAACAGTTCTCAGGATCGTAATCCATTGATAACACAATATGGAATGTCGCAAAATTCACACAAGAAGTAATGTTCTTGAAAATGGGTACAAAAGGATTTATTTTAGAAAACAATTTGGTATACTAATTTGCCTTGAACACTAACACTAAAAGTGCATTTTGAAGGGAAATCAGCTATTTCATTACCAAATGTTAGAGAATATTTAGGATGTTATGGAATACAAATTTTTAGACACCCTATAAATTTGCTTTTTTTTTCACACCATCATATTTTTTTTCCATCTTTTTATTGTATAGTCAACACATCAGACATAATGATGTTGAAGTTACAAGATCGTATACTGTTCTTTAGCTTCTTAGGAGAAATTAACATTTCTCAGCATCATAAACCATTGATAACACAATATGAAGTATCCCAATATTCACACAAGTAGTAATGTTTTTAATAAAGGATACAAGAGGATTTATTTTAGAAAACAATTTGGTATACTCACTGCCCCCCCCCATTTCCAAACACCAAGCATAAAGGTGCATTTTGAAGAGAAATCAGCAATTTCATTACCAAATGTTCCAGACTATTTACGATCTTTGGGAATTCATATCTTGAGTGAATTTTGAGATATCCTATGAATTTATTTGAGAACCAATGTTAAAATATCCAATGATCTCATTTCGCTCTAATAATTTTGAGTTTTAAGTAGGGGAAAAAAATCAGAAGCGTAAAATTTTAATGGGTTAGCAAGAATGGAATAACAGATGGCCAGTATATTAAAAAATGTGTTAAAAAACTAATACCATATTTTAGTGATTTAACTCATTGAATAGAAATGCAACAGTGCATCAACATAATCTTGACAGTGAATCTGCTTAACTCTGAATGTCCATCACGATCTATATACTTAATCGCATTAAAGACTCAGTCTGTAATGCAGCAGGCACAGTTGCAGTGACTGACTGAGTCTGCAAAATGCTTAGTTCCTCAGGTACTGCACTAAGTCCCTCAAGGGTAGAATGTTATCTCTCAGTATCATTAGATTTCACTTAAAGCACGCTACAATTTAGGTTCATTTAGCATTGTTTTAAAAACAACGGTGTTGCAAAAATGAGCGGTTTTGGACCGTGAGGGAAGGAAATAATTTAAGGCAAAAATGTATCGCAGCGAAGTACTTGGAGAGAAAATGATGGAAATTAATGGGACGAAGTGCATTATCCCCGCTTTATTTTGCTGGAAATGAGGGCGCAGACACTCGACATCATTGCGCCATTTTCTCAACTTGCTGTTGGAATCTTCTAATCTAATGTAATATGACAGAGTTAATGATGGCTGATGGGTTATTGTGAGCTTCAGTAATTGCGGAGTATTATTAATTTTGAAAAGCATTTTCGTTACCTGATTACTATAAGCAACTTTTATAATGCGCGGCACCAAGAAAAAAATAGTAATAATAGCAAAACTTGAAATGAGACTTTTTTTCAAAAATGTCGCCCTCTATTAAGAAATGCAAATACAAAAAAATTCTTTGTTAATTTTTTTTTTTCTACTCTGATTTTTCATCTTTTAACAACTTTTTTTTTTTTTGTTCATCGTGCTTCAACTTACGCCAAAATCAGTTTTTTTTAAAGAAAATTTTCCCAACAAGATGGTACTTGTATTTTTCCTGTAATCTGCCACGGAAATAAAATTCGCTTTTTCTTTTAGTTGGATATTTGGAGCATGTAATTTGTGTTATTAATGAATATTCTTTGAGAAAAAAAAATCAAAAACTGGTTTTTTTTTTTTCTTTACTTTCAATGACTAGGATGCTCTGTAACACGACATCTAATATTAAAGCAAAAAATTAAAAGTTTAACTCCTAAAAACACAAAAAAATAGTAAAAGATTTCCTTTTGCTTAACTTAAAATAATATAAATTATAGACATGACTTTACTCCAGATATAATTCTACAATACTTAACTTTTAAATTTATTAATGAATGCAATTTGGGCCTGAATGGTCGATTGGCTAGCGCTCTTTCGCTCGGTACCACAGGTTTCGTGTTCCGAGTTCCGGCGGTGACATGACTGTTTGTAGTGGTTCGGAATCCACTTTAAACCGTAGCTCTAACAAGATCAAAGTGCGTTGCGGGGGTATTGTTACTCCGCGTCCGTAGCTTATCTTCAGGCTACACGTAACTCCTGGGTAGTGCTAAGAGAATAATATCGGTGCAGCGCTTGCCTTGAGGCATCAAAGACAATTGTCTAAGTGTTGGCAGCTGCATTATAACAAAAAGAATGAAATGTGAGATGCCCAGGACATTAAAAAATATATATAATAATTAATACAATATTTCAATCATTTAATTAATTGAACAAAAATGTAACAATGCATCAACATGATCATGACCATGAATCTGCTTACCTCTGAATGCGAATCACGATCTATATAGTCAATAATGAATCAAAGCACTTAATCGCATTAAAAGCTGAGTATATTATGCAGTAGGCACAGTTGCAGTGACTGACTGAGTCTGCAATAAGCTTAGTTCATCAGGTACTGCACCAAGTTCCTCAAGGGTAGGATGCTATCATTAGATTTCACTTAAAGCGTGCTACAATTCAGGTTCGTTTAGCATTGTTTTAAAAACAACGGTGTTGCAAAAATGAGCGGTTTTGGGCCGGGAGGGAAGGAAATAATTTAAGGCAAAAATGTATCGCAGCGAAGTGCTTGGATAGAAAATGATGGAAATTAATGGGACGGAAGTGCATTATCCCCGCTTTATTTTGCTGGAAATGAGGGCGCAAACCCTCGACATCATTGCGCCATTTTCTCAAGTTGCTGTTGGGATCTTCTAATCTAATGTAATATGACAGCGTTAATGATGGCTGATGGGCTATCGTGCACTGTTTCTGTGCGCTTCAGTAATTGCGGAGTATTATTAATTTTGAAAAGCATTTTCGTTACCTGATTACTACAAGGAATCAATATCTAAAAAAAAATAGTAATAATAGCAAAACTTGAAATGTGACTTTTTTTAAAACATGTCGCCCTCTATTAAGAAACGCAAATGCAAAAAAATTCTTTGTTAATTTTTTTTTTTCTTCTCTGATTTTTCTACTTTTAACAACTTTTTTGTTTGGTTTGTTCACTCATGCTTTAACTTACGCCAAAAAAAGTTTTTTTAAAGAAAACTTTTCCCAACAAGATAGTACTTGTATTTTTCATGTAATCTGCCACGGAAATAAAATTTGCTTTTCCTTTTAGTTGGATATTTGGAGCATGTAATTTTTGTTATTAATGAATATTCCTTGAAAAAAAAAAAAAATCAAAAACTGGTTTTTTTTTCTCTTTACTTTCAATGACTAGAGTGGATGCTCTGTAACACGACATCTAATATTAAAGCAAAAAATTAAAATTTGGACTTCTAAAATAATATAAAATAAAAAATAAATTGTTTTGCTTAACTGAAAATAATATAAATTAAAGAAATAACTTTATTCCAGATATAATTCAAAAATGCTTGTCGTTGTTCAGCTATAGTTCGTATAATAAGAAAGAAGAAAAAAAACATGTAAATTTAGTGAAAAAAGCATATTATATCCTTTTTTTATTCGTTGCTTTTCGCATTAATTAAACTTTAAACTAATTCCCAAGCCTTATAAAATAATTGCTTTATTTTGTAAATATACACGAAATAGCAAGAATGGAATGCCAAATGCATAGAATATTAAAAATTGTTAAGAAAATTTAATATAATATTCCAGTCATTCCTTCAATAAACAGAAATGTAACAATGCATCAACATGATCTTGCCAATGAATCTGCTTAACTGTGAATGTGAATCCCGATATATATAGTGAATAATGAATCAAAGCACTTAATCGCATTAAGGTCTGAGTCTGTAGTGCAGTGACTGACTGAGTCTGCAAAATGCTTGGTTCCTCAGGTACTGCCCCAAGTCTCTCAAGGGTAGGACGCTATCATTAGATTTCACTTAAAGCACGATATAATTTAGGTTCATTTAGCATTGTTTTAAAAACAACGGTGTTGCAAAAATGAGCGGTTTTGGACCGGGAGGGAAGGAAATAATTTAAGGCAAAAATGTATCGCAGCGAAGTACTTGGAGAGAAAATGATGGAAATTAATGGGACGGAAGTGCATTATCCCCGCTTTATTTTGCTGGAAATGAGGGCGCAAACACTCGACATCATTGCGCCATTTTCTCAAGTTGTTGTTAGGATCTTCTAATCTAATGTAATATGACAGCGTTAATGATGGCTGATGGGCTATCGTGCACTGTTTCTGTGCGCTTCAGTAATTGAGGAGTATTATTAATTTTGAAAAGCATTTTCGTTACCTGATTACTACAAGGAACTTTTATAATGCGCGGGACCAAAAAACTAGTAATAATAAATTAAAAAATAGTAATAATAGCAAAACTTGAAATGCGACTTTTTTCAAAAAATGTCGTCCTCTATTAAGGAATGCAAATAGAAAAAAATTCTTTGTTAATTTTTTTTCTCTCTGATTTTTCTTCTTTTAACAACTTTTTTTTTTTTAGTTGTTGTTCACTCATGCTTCAACTTACGCCAAAATAAGTTTTTTTAAAGAAAAATTTTCCCAACAAGATGGTACTTGTATTTTTCCTGTAATCTGCCACGGAAATAAAATTTTCTTTTTCTTTTTTTTTTTGTTGGATATTTGGAGCATGTAATTTTTGTTATTAATGAATATTCTTTGCAAAAAAGAATCAAAAACTGTTTTTTTTTTTTCATTTATTTTCAATGACTAGGATGCTCTGTAACACGACATCTAATATTAAAGCAAAAAATTGAAAGTTTGACTCCTAACAGCACAAAAAAATAGTAAAAACAAATAGTTTATTTTGCTTAACTTAAAATAATATAAATTATAGAAATAACTTTACTCCAGATATAATTCTAAAATACTTAACTTTTAAATTTATTAATAAATGCAATTTGAAACATTCGTTGTTCAGCTATAGTTCTCATAATAAGGAGGAAATAAAATTAGCTTTTTCTTTCAATTGGATATATGGAGCATGTAATTTTTGTTATTAATGATTATTCTTTAAAAAAAATTAAAAACTGTTTTGTTTTCCAATTCCTTCTATTTGCTCACACTCTCCCTATATATATCTTGTTCAAATTTTCAATCGTTAATAAAATACTTTTTATTCATCCACTCAAGTTCAAATACATTTTTTTTTTTAACTTGCAGTGGATGACACTTGATGCTGATATAATTTTTTTTCAAATATTAATTCAGTAATCAAATTTAATTAATTAATTTTAGTTTTTTTTAGATTTTAGTTGCATATATCTACCAATAGATGGCACCAGATGAACTTAAAAAAAAGAGCGAAATTTATTTATGAAGGACTTTTTTGCAATATAATGAAAAAAAGTAGGAATTGACTTAACATTTTTTTTTATATATATATTGCTTGTTTTTCTCTTTACTTTCAATGAATAGAATAGATGCTATGTAACACGACATCTAATATTAAAGCAAAAAATTAAAATTTGTTTTGCTTTACTGAAAATAATATAAATTATAGTAATAACTTTACTCCAGATATAACGCTAAAATGCTTAGCTTTTAAATTTATTAATAAATGCAATTTGAAACATTCGTTGTTCAGCTATAGTTCGTATAATAAGGAAGAAGAAAAAAAATTTAAATTTAATGAACAAAGCATATTCTATCCTTTTTTATTCGTTGCTTTTCGCATAAATTAAACTTTAAACTAATTCCCATGCCTTATAAATAATTGCCTTATTTTTCGAAAATACTAGGAAGAGAAAAGAGGATTTAAAGTAGAAACTTACAGAATCCTTGGGATTAAATATAACTCTAGTAAACAGAATAAACTCGATAGTTTTAGGCTTAGCTTTTTTTTTTTTTTACAGGATTATTTATGGAAACGTTATAATTTAATTTAATTTTTAAATACATTTATACGAAAGCATATGAAGTTTATTTTTTGCATTTAAGGATGATAAAAATAATATTTTATTAACTAAAGTTGCAGAAAAGTAAATTTTAAATTACTCTTTTTGGATATATTAACAAGCAGTTTCTAAAAATTCTATCTACATATTATACTTGAAATTTATTTTTATTTTTAGCCGTATAAATAAATTTTTGAAAGGTTTTATTTTAAAAAAAGTATATTTTTAAAGAAAAGCAAATTAAAAGTAACCAGTTTGCGTTACTTTGTACATATATAAGTACTTTGTACATATACTTTTATCTTCAATAATAAGAGACAATATTTCCTTATTTTCAAAGATGGCCAATTGGTTAGCTCTCTCGTCATTGGTACTACAGGTTTTTCAGGTTCGAATCCTGACGGTGGCATGGATGTTTGGTTGTGGTTCTGAATCCACTTTAAACAGTAGGTTCTGGTCTATTTAGCTTAAAGTGAGCACAAAATGACCGTAGAGCGACGAATTAAATTCATAATATATAAAATTTCAGTTAATAATGCATGCTTCAGAACTCGATTAACGTAAGAAATAAGAACTTACACATTTTTTTGTTAACATACAGGGTGGTTATAATTAAACTTGATTTATTAGGAGCATTCTCCTGCAGAAACACGATAGCGGATTAACAGGGAAATTGGTACACAGATTATGCAAAGTCGATGAAAAAGAATCACTGAAAAAATATTATTATTTAAAACATTACTAAAAAAGTAATCTATGAATTAATTATATCACAACACAAATAAGATTTTAACAATGAACTTTTTTTTTAAATGCAGATGACAATACAGAGACCATACAACCATAAGTGTTGAATTATGCCATAAGAAAGGGTTGCACTGCTGTTACTCATTTAGCACTACCCACGTTAATTGAATGCATCTTTCAATTATATAGTTTTAATGATATAATGCTTACATTTGAGTAATTAAACTTCTTATTCTTTTTGTCGATATCTCTTTTATTCCTGCTATTAATATTCTCTGAATTTTTTTGGATAAAATTTAATCCAAATCTCTTAATAATTTCAAGTACAGAATTAAATTCCGATACAAATTTCTTTCAAAAGAGATATTTAGGAGCTCTTTTATAATTTCCATAATAATAAGGAATCTAAAAATTAATAGATAATTAGGGTTATAGTTTAATATGTTAAAAATTACATGAATTCCACAAACTAATTATTTAAAAGAGGAAAAAAATGGTTAAAACATTTTTTTCAGTTAGCTGGTTATACTTTTTAGATATAAACAGTCGGTATGTTCGCTTTCTGCTTAAGTATGTCACGGACATCCCATCGATAAACAATGAAGAGAGGGCGTTAACTTCCAGGAGTAAATACCACCATACTTTTTTTTTCTAATGCAGCTGACAATACAGAGACAGTTATCTTTATGCCATAAGCAAGGGCTGCACCGCTATTACTCATGTAGCACTAAACAGGGAGCACGTATAGCTTGAAGATATTCTACGGACGCGAGTAACACTATCTCCACAACCATATTAGGCCGGGACTTACGGTTTTAAAGTGGATGCCGAATCACTACAAATATCCATGATACCGCCAGGACCGGAGCCCGAACCCTGTGGTACCGAGCGCCAGAGCACTAGCCACTCGGCCCCATTTAACTATGAACGAACTATAAGCATTTTTAACATTAGGAATGAAATGATATGTTCATCGATTCAACCATGCAAAAAAACATCTGAATTGCATAAAGAACAGAAAGATTCGTCTCCTGATTGTATAGGTAATTAAATAATTCAGTTTATCGTAGGAGTGCAGTTACATTAGTCGTGTAGTTACATTGAGCACGCTATGCACAAAACACGACGGATAATTAATAGCTATCGACTGAAATGTTAAGATAACAGTCACATTGAGTAATATCCATTACATCATCCCGTATGCCACTAGTATCTTGTCTGACTTTTCTTCTTGTTTGCTGTCTGTGTGTGTTTATGATTCTTTTTACCAGTTGTGTATGCATGTGTTGGCATTGTGTATGCCTACTGTTATTGCTTTAAAAAAATTTATTTGAAATGTTTCTTTACAATAAGATTTAATAGACGTCAAGAATGCTATTTGTATTGCGTCTTGTTCATTATATAACAGGTGGGATATATACAGAAATGTGGGTGGGATATATACAGAATATACATAGAAAAAAAAATTGCAACGTGTACGAACGGGGAAGAAAAAACAAAATTAAATAGATGACAGAAACTCCCGCCTCCTTGAAAATAACGAAGAAATAATTCCATTTGATGAATAACTTCCCCGATTTCTTTAATCAAAGACGCATAAAAGAAACTTAAAGACTTTTAGTGCTCAAAATCTGTTTTATTATTATATAAATAAAACAAAAAATTAAGGCTAGTTCAAAATTATTTTTATATTGTATACAATTTTAATGATTTTAAATCCATAAGCAAGCAACCTGATTCAAAAAACAGCATGTAACGATCATGCCATCTTTATTCTTTTCCAAAAGTAAAGAAGCATTCGGAAAATTTGTGGTCTGAATTCCTTTATATTTATTTATTTGTATTATTCAATCTATTTATATTTATTCAAATGCATACCATTAAACCATACAAAGATTTGAAATAAATCTCAATTGAACTTTTTTACCAAATATGAATCGGTAGGTGGATTTCTAATATAACCTTCAAATTTCTATAACAGGTTCGTTTTTACAATCTTTATTACAATAATAAAATCTCTTAAGTAGGATAACTTAACATAATATAGAATTAGTTCCAAATATATAACAGGTGGGCTGAAAAGTTCGTAGGCTGACACATAGATGGCGCTACTAGTATTAAATCCATATGATTTTTAGTTAGCCCTAATCTTCAAAAAAGACACGTGTATAAATGTGTTTCAGTCCACCTGTTATGTTGCTTTTGAGCTACAGTGGTAGAGAAAAAAACGCCTTCTAATCGACATTCTTGGAGTAAATGTTTTCATGGATTCTTTCTCCACATAGTATAATCAGCATATAAACTTTCGTGTTAGTTTGTTGATTATTTTCTATAACCCTCCTTATCTTCAGATTCAACGTCATTCAATTTTTTCAACTGGGTTATGTGAAATATTGTGTCAATCAGATAACTTGCTCAAATTTGCAGGAAATGCAACAAAGTGATATAGCTGGTGTTCTTTCATAATTCCATATATGGCTTTTAATACATGGTATGAAATAGAGTATCGCTTGTACTATTACGAGCAACTAAAAAAATGTCACATTGCAATTCATAAACTTCTGTAGTTATATTGTAAGTAAAGACATTTCATTATTAATTTGCAATATTTTAAAATGACTGCATACAAAAATTGCAATTAAAGAAATTACCAGAACATTAATTCGATATTTGCACTTCTAACACAAACTGTGAAAGAATTACTGGATATATACCTCTAATAATATAGTTCTATATTCGATTTCATACAATTAATTTGCAAACATTTTAAACAGTGTTTTGGAATTCTAAGTAGATATTCTACATTTAACTTTATTGAATTTTTTAAAATGGGTTAAGAGAAAGATAGCTTTTTTTAATTTGCAGGAACTGAAGCAACTATTATAGCTCCTATTAATATCATATATTTTCTAATACACGGCGTGGAATCGGGAATCTCTTGGACATACTACCGGACATAAAACGATCTCACATCGAAATTAATAAACTATTGTAGTTGCATTAAACGTGCTAGCTGCGAGCGTTTCCCGCGAACGCTTTCACAAACGGTTTGTTTCAAGAAAAAAGTAGTCAGAAAAATACAACACATACGAAATCTTTTAACAGCTTTGAGGACCACACTGGATATTGCCGGTTTTTTGTACACTCATCAAAGGATTTACGATCAATTGAAAGGCGACAGGAGTCTTACTTGTAAGGATTGATAAAGGCTCGTGCTCACCAAGGCGACAAGATGCAAGCGAAAAAATTTGACCAATCACTAGCCTCACCGCGGTCGCCTGAAACCGGTTTGCAGTCCGTCGCTTGGAGTTGCCCAACTTTCAACTCGAAGCGGTTTTTCACTAGGCGTAATGCTATTTCTGACGTTTCGCTGTGAAGGGGTCGAAAAAATTTTGTCGCTTGCCTCTTGCATCTTCACGTCTCTCGCCTCGGTGGGAACGAGCCTTAAGGGATCTGTTTTTCGAATTGTAACTACAACACCTGGGGGCAGACGAAAATTCGGCCAAACGTTTCAAACTTTTCAGTTTGAGGGGAAATTACTGGGGACTTGTTTTGCCGAGTTTAAACTGTAACATCCGGGGACAGACGGACATTTGACCAAAAGTTTCAAATTCGTATACAACATAAGAAAGCAGATATGTGTTTTCTTTTTCGGCACCTTTTTCTACTCTCAATTTTTTTCTTATTTCTGTGAATTCTAGAATATAATGATGCAATCATCAGAAAATATCAGTACCGAGTAAATAAGTTATTATTAAGCGTCAAGACTAGCCGCATTATTCAAAAGCAAAAGTAACTAACCGAAGATTAGGAAGGTAGCCGAAAAAAAAAAGTTATTGATGAGAAATACAAGATGAGATATGTGATATTTTTTACATCGCGTTTATAATATTTTAATAATGTAGAAGAAAAATATAAAAAGTACTATTTCACACTGCAACATCATATAAAGAATTAGAACAGAAGTAATTAATTTCCATTTGTACTTTATTAGCTCCAATCACAGTGCAAACTCATTAGATTTTTTCTCAGGCGTTGCTTTTAGCCCTTTACGATCCCGGATATTTGTTATAGTTAGTTTTAATTCAAGTTAGCTCGATATATCTTGCTTTTTCTTCCCTCTAACTATAGTTGGATTTAGGACGGACAAATACATTGTGAATTTATTTTTTGAATTAAAAACTATTAAAGATGCTGCTTTTTTATTTCTATTAAATCATTTTTAAAATTAAAAAAAAAATTGTTGATTAGAGGAGCAAACAGAACAATTGATTTTTTGAGATTTTTTTTAATGAAATAGCCATTAGAAATACACTGAATATTTAATATTGCAAACAAATAATGCGAATTATAAAAACGTTATAAAACAAATAATTTAAATAGTAATAAGTACAATTATTTAATGAACATAAATGTGCCATACTTATTTGAATATTCATGGTAAGATAACTAACTACGTTGAAATGACGACTTTTGAGAAAAATATCAATTATTGTTTAATATTTTACTTTAAAGATCTGACCTTTAGCTTTCAAGAGCAGTCTTAAGTTTGTTTCTAGGAATATTAGAAGTCTAGATACAATTATTTAATCATAAACTATAAGGATATTGATTTCATGTATTAGAAACTTTAAATTGAATTTCTGGGAAACGGTAAAATTCGACTTTTCAGTTTGTCAATGTCACAAATTGGGAATTGCTAAATTCTCACGTATCTCCATATATATGTATATATATTTGTGACATTGACAAACTGAAAAGTCGAATTTATACCGTTTCCCTTTATTAGTGTGATTTTAATGATTTTTTATATAATATATAAATATACATTAATGTAATTAAAAAATTGAAATTAATATCATTTGATAAAAATAGAAATAAATAAATAATAACTGGAATTTTTCCAATCATGTTTTTTTTTTTTTTTAAATAATATGTGAATATTTTACGACTCCAAAATTTAGATTTTAAATTATAAAAGAAATGTGTTTTATATTGTCACTATAAAAATTATAAGTAATGTGAATAATGAATGGATAATAGTCTAAATCATTAAAAATTATCCCTGTGGCTCCCAATTTCTTAGTCATGATCAACAAGAACAATGATAGACACCTCAGTAAAACTTTTCATTCCTTCATCATACTGTGAGATACACAAAACACACACAAAAAAAAAATGGTATTTATAGTTAAGTTCGAAAAACATTAAAATAACATTGCAAATTTTGATGAAAAATATTATTCCCCTCAGGAAAATAAGATGTTTGCAAAAAAATAAATAGACATGTAGAAAAATAGAAACTATTATTTCAACGTATACTTAAGCGAAAGTCTACAAACTTGTTTTAAATGTCAAAAAAATGATGGATGGCACTAATGTAAAGCATAAGGAGGGGGTGGGGGTGGGGATGGACTAGAAGCCTACAAATACCCAGAAAAGGAGAGAGAAAGAAAAAGAAAGGAACTTAAAATATAACTATACTCAGATTAAGTAGTTTTCCAAACTATTAGTTCAGAAAAAAAAGAGAGATACATCTATTTCTAAAGGAATTACAATACTCACTTTCATCAAGAAAAATGATAAATTCATAATTAATAAGTTATACTTAACATTTTTAATTAATGAAAAATCAATGATTAAGCATTAAAATATCAAATTTATTCGGATTATTGGAAGTTTCATAAGGAATATTCATCAACATACTAATCAAATATAATATAAAGTTCAAATATATGTCAGACTTTGAAATATACCTTAATTTTAATTCACTATAGCTATAAATAGTAGTTTTTTTATGTTAAATTGCATTAAATATAATTTTTATAAGGATATTTTAAATATACATATGACATTTATTTTGAAATAATATTATTAATTAATTATTCACCAAAAGTAATACAATTTAGTATTTTCGTCAAGTAATTGCATTAATTTTTCACTTCTTTTTTTTGAAGTTAATGAATTATATATTAATTTACTTACACATTGCTTCTTTTATCATTTAAAATCTTGATTAACTCAACTGATAGCATTAGAATTGTAGCAGGAGATAAATATTATAAAACAAATAAAAAATTATTATCATCTTCTGCTGTATAAGTACAGCTATTACTATATGTATTTTGGATTGTATATTTTACTATGCTTTTCAATGCATTTTTCTGTTAAACATAAATAACAAAGTAAATAATATTTGAAGTGTAATAAATTAGTTTCTTTTCCTTCTAATAGCTTAAATTATCCTAATAAATATTATATAAATATACAGCATAAAGGACATTGCCAAACACCTTTCATCAAATTAATTTCTATTTTTAAATTATCAATGTTAAATAAAAAAAAATGTATGTTCCAGTCCAACAGTTTTCCAACTATAGTTTAAAAATAATGCTAAGGATCATTGGCAAAAGCATGCATAAAGAATTATTTTGCACAGAATAAAATATGTATTAAAATTACCTAAAATAAAATAATATAATAGAGATAATATGTGTAAATCCTTTAAATATTAAAAAATTAATCATAGTATAATTAATTACTAATGTTAATTAATGTTACTAATTACAAATTAATTACTAATATTAATTATAAATATTTTTATAATAATTAAATTTTTTAATTTTTCAAAAAAAAACCCATATTATTAATAAATAACTTATATTTAATTATGGAACATTAAATTAATTTTTAAAATTAAGCAACAAAAAATTCCTCAAATATCATAACAATTCTTATAATCGACATAAAATCCTTTTTTAAGCAAAATAATGAACATAATAATATTCTTAGTTAAAAAAAAATACACTTCTGATGATAAATACATGAAATCATGCACAAATTATATTTTTTTAAAGACTTATTAAAATATTTTATTTAATATATAAATATAATGGAGACAGTAATCAATAGTTAGCAGGTGAAACACTAAATTAGTTTTTGAATTTGAAAGTTAAAAAGTATCAAAAATAAAATTTAATAATTTTGAAATGTTATTAAATAAAATAAAGACTTTTATGACATTGTTTAACAAACTGCATACATTAATTAATTTTTTAATACTGTAATAGCACTTGAATTTTAGAAAATTAAACTTATTTAATATCATATTAGTTCGAAGAAGAAATATTTGTAAATCAACTTTCTCAAATAATTAAGCAATATAAGCAAATAACTATTCATATGAAAAATAACATTACATTTATTTAGTCCCATTTATGAGAATAAAAAAATAGTAGGCAGTTTAAAATTTAATTGCTCTAAAAGGAAAAAAAATCAATTTATAAAATATCTAAAATAATTTTGAGCTCATGAAACTATTCAATATTTCCAATAAAAAACAAAAAATGAATAAAATCTCACTACAGAAAGAAATTATAGTAAAAAAAAATTTTTCCCACTTTTAGTATTAACATTATTAATTGACGGTCTAAGTTTATTAAAAATATGAATATATTTCATTTTTTTATTAATTAGTTTAATATACAGTATTCTTTAAACATTCCCTAAAGTTATTTTAATTAAAAATAAATAAAGATTTCATGAAAATAAATATTTAAATAAGATCAATAATATTTAAAAAATAAAACTGACATGCTCATATTGCACAGACATTAATATAATTAATTCTACTTTAATATAAAAATCAAAACAAAATTTTGTTACAAACTTGTGTGTGTATACATATATATATTGTTTTTGAAAAGGGCTTTGTTAAAAATGTATTGTAATGTTTTTTCTAAAATCATAAACACTAATCTTATTTTTTAATGATAACTAAAAGCTTGTTTCATTTTTTCTTTATCCTTCCAATATATAAGAAATAATATATATATTGACATGAATAAAATGCATAATTTATATTGTTTAAAAATATAATATCCTCATAATTTCTTCTTAATAAAATTATAACAATAATAAGAAACTTATTAAACAAAACAAATTAAAAATACTCGATTAATATTTCAACTATTTAATGTAAACATTTAAAAATCAAATAAATATCTTTCTTATGTACTAATAAAATCTTAATTTACAATTTATACTTTGAATAGTATAAATCCATCTCTGCATAATAATTTAATTTATAAGGCTACCGAAGATTTAGAAAATTAATGAGTCATTCTGAGCCATGTTTTTCTTTCCAATCCATATACTTTTGTATCAACTCCACAGATGCTGGCTTTATTCTGTCTATAGCTAATAACACATCAGATGTCTCCAGCCCTTTTATAAATGAAGATGATTTTACATTTTTACCTATATGATGCATTTCCAAACTTTCAACAATACTACGGATATGGCCCATTTTGACTTCTTTACAAACTAATTCTATATCTGATGCTGAATAGCTTTCTGAAACTTCAGCTAATTTATTATAATCAAAGTTTGTTTTTATTTTAATATTTTCATTATTTTGAAAATCAAAAGTGAGATATTTTTCAAATAAAGAACATCTACTGTCAAAATCTGGCAAAGAAACAAGTATTCGTTTTTCCATTCTTCGCAAAATTGCACAATCTAATTCCCAAGGCATATTAGATGCACCAATTAACAAAACAAATTTATCACAGGTACTTAAAGCATCCATCTGGAGAAAAAATTCAGTCTTCATTCGACGACTAGCTTCATGATCACAACCTCTATGGCTCATTAGAGCATCTATTTCATCAATAAATATAATGGATGGAGCATAAAATTTAGCTAAATCAAATAACACTTTCACAAGTTTTTCAGACTCACCACGCCATTTGCTGACTAGTGTAGAAATACTTATATTAAAAAATGCTACTTTACTTGTTACTGCTGCAGCAGTTGCAAGAAGTGTTTTTCCTGTACCAGTTGGACCATATAAAAGTATACTTTTCCAAGTCGAAGAAACTGTTGGAAATAGATGGTGATATTTAAAAGGATAAACAATAGCTTCTTTTAATATTTGCTTTGTTTTCTCATGACCCACAATATCAGACCATTTAAGCGAATTATTATTTGTTTTACTAAAATCTTGCATTACAATGTTAGCCATAGCTTTCATTTCAGGACTGTAATTTTCAAATGACACTATAGATTCTGAACATCTTACTATATTGTCTTCAGTTATTTCATTTGTACTATTAGAAGTAATGTTTATACCAAATCTATTGAATGCATTATCCTCAACTTCTTCTACTTGTTCAGAAGCAGACATAATTGCTCTAGCTTCACTTCGAGATTTTCTCAATTTTTGTTTAGGTTGGATGTAACTATCAGGTAGTTTTTTGATAATGTGTGGTAACTTTTGATATTTAAGAAAATAATATGACTCAAAATCTTGTAAAATAGAATTCAAATCAATATTATCACACACAATATACTCACTGAATGGAAATCTTGATTCATTGCTTAACATGTTCATGGTCTGAATAAATCCATTATTTTCTAAAAAATGATAAATTAAAAGAAGAATGTTTTTTTTCCTGGAATTTTTCTTTTGTTCTTCTTTTTCACGATCTCTGCAAGCTAATGAAATTTTTTCAATATTCAAATGAGTCATAATCCAGTTAACAATTAAAGATTTTTTTTAGTTAAAAGCAAGAAATGAACATATTTTCATAAATTATAGTTGTCAAATAATAATATTTTCACAGGATATTTACTTCAGATTAGTTTAAAGCAAAAAAAAATAACTATTCCAAAACAAAGCAAAGTTTCAAATAGTACCAGAATTGTAAATACTTTGGCGCTTGACTGAAATTTGTTTACAATTTCCCTTGGTAACGGAAAAATTCCGTGTTGCCATTTGAAACAAATAATTACTCAATTCGATTTTATGACAGAAAATTCCGGATGTTTCAATTGATTAATACAAAATTTTGCATAACCTTATTTTATAGATTAAATCTAACATAAATAATCATAAATAATACAGAATTTGTGATTGTGATCTCAAATAAAAAAAAAAAAAAAAAAAAAAAAACATAATGAAAAATAATAGTTGTTTTTTTAGCGACTCAATGAAGCTTATAAAAACAAAAATAAAAAAGGAATGAGTAGTTATCTTTTTTGTAACTGGTAAATACTCTTTCATTTAATATATTTCTTAATTATTCTTCAAGATAAATCATTAATTTGAAGTAGGCATTCATTTTATTACTTTTATTACTTATTACTTACTCAGTTGTAAGAAAACTAGGACTTGACAGATAATAATAATAATAATTTTACTTCTTCTAATATAGCATGCATATTAAAAAAAAAAAAAAAAATAGAATTTTACGTGTATAGATGTCAAGTTTATTTCCAGCAGTTGACAAAAAATTTCCAATTAAATTTCCAATTAAAAATTCCAGCAGTTAACAATAAATCTCATTTTTTATTTCAAACTTTAATAGAAAAATTTAATTAAAATAAATCATAGATTTCTTTTAATGATTTATTAATTGCTTTAAGTATTTTATTGCTTTATCTTATTCTGCAAGCTTTATTGTTATTCTCCAATATGTTATAGTCTAGATTCTTTAAGCATTTTTTTTTTTTCTTCTTCATTTCAAATATTTAGTAATGAGGAGTGCATGGGGTAAAGGATTAAGTAGATTGCTTAAAGAAAGAAAGAATATCTTCTTTTGAAAATTCTCTTCCTTTAAAATAGCCAATCACTATCCATAATGATTAAAAATATTTTATAAATCTGTGTCTAAGCAGAAAAAGTAACGATCTGAAATCAAAGATGTCAGATTACCTTTAGATATCTCAATTACAAATAAATAGTAAATAAGCTAAAATAGTTGAGAATACATATTTCGAATGTCTGGGTTCACATATTTACTAATCATGGGCTAAATGGAATGCATGGGCTAAAGGATTAAGCTGATTGCTTAGGAAAATATGAGTCTGTTCTTTAAATATTCTTCCTTTAAAATAGTCAATTATTATCCATACTGATTAAAAATATTTTTTAAATCTATATCAATGTAGAAAAAGAAACGATTGAAATCAAAGATGTCGGATTAATTTTAGATATCTCAATTACAAATAAATAGTAAATGAGTTAAAATAGTTGAGAACACATATTTCGAACATCAGGGTCGTATTTATTCCATGTATTTATTAATGAGGAGTGCATAGGCTAAAGGATTAAGCGGATCGCTTAGGAAAATACGAGTCTGTTCATTTGAATATTCTCTTCCGTTAAAAAAGCCAATTATGAGCATCCATACTATGGTTAAAAATATTTTATAAATCTATATCTGAGTAGAAAAAGAAACGATTTAAAATCAAAGATGTCGGATTAGTTTTAGATATCTTAATTACGAATAATTTGCATGGATCACTTTCAATATATCTTTCAATTATTTTCAGTAAAAAAATTTATTATTTTTATTGTCACATTCATACGTAACATGTTGTTATGAATGTAAGATGTGAATTCTTTCGCACATAAACTCACAAAACAAAAATTAGGATCTTCACACGTTAGTGTTACAAACTAAAAAATCTCGTTAGAATTTTTAGAATTTTATGGCCGTGCTGATTCCACATATCTGAATAATTTGCTTTAGCAATTGAGAATACATATTTCGAATGTTAGAGTCACATATATACCGCATATTTACTAATGAGGAGTGTGTGGGCTAAAGGATTAAGTAGATTACTTTGGGGGAAAAAAAGAGTATCTTCTTTTAAATATTCTCTTAATTTAAAATATCAAATCATTAGCATTCATGCTATTATTCAAGATATTTTATATCTCTATATCTAAGTAGAAAAAGAAACGATTTGAAATCAAAGATGTCGGATTAATTTTAAATATCTCAATTACAAATAAATAATATATAAATTAAAATAGTTGAGAATACATATTTCAAATGTCAAGATCATATTTATTCCACATATTTACTAATGAGGAGAGCATGGTCTATAGGATTAAGAGGATTGCTGAGGAAAATACGAGTTTGTTCATTGGAATATTCTCTTCCTTTAAAATAG
The DNA here is from genome assembly GCA_021605075.1 of Caerostris darwini. Taxonomy (NCBI): domain Eukaryota; kingdom Metazoa; phylum Arthropoda; class Arachnida; order Araneae; family Araneidae; genus Caerostris; species Caerostris darwini. The sequence goes on from BPLQ01001279.1 coordinate 303,174, forward strand.
TCAATCTATATCTAAGGAGAAAAAAATGATTTGAAATCAAAGATGTCATATTAATTTTAGATATCTCAATTACAAATAAACTTTACATGTATCACTTCCAATATATCTGTCATAATCTATTATTTTTATTGTTGCATTCATACGACACACTTGGTTATGAATGCAAGATGTGAATTCTTTAGCATATAAATTCACAAAACAAAAGTTTGGGATCTTGAACCCTGTTAGTGTTACAAACTAAGAAAATATCGTTTCCTTCACAAGTTCGAATAGTGCACACTTCCTCGAAATTCAATACCATCTAGAGACAGACACATGGAGAGAAATTCGTCCTTTTATCGCTGCAACTTTTGCGTCGTTTTATCGGCATTTATTCACGTTTCTCCTTCTCATTCTTGGCTCGGAAGATTTCTTTGAGACTCGGATAGCTCTTCAAAGGTATTGGAAAGGAAGAAACGCGCCTGGATGCTCATACACGGTAGACGAATCGACGATTACAAACCTCCACGCCTCATCTTTCGAAACTTCGTTCGGATCGATTCGCGAACAACTTTTGAAAAGTCTGGAATAACTTACTACTCGACGCGTTTCAAACTGCTGGAAATTTTTCCCTTTTATTTTGTCACTTTTCTGTTAGATCCCTCTCTGCAAATAACAAGGGAAAGAAGGAGGAGGTAACCTTAGAGTAGATTGGGGGGAAGCCTTGCTGTAGACTTTCTAAGTACCATCCAATATTGGCAATCAATGTGACAGCAGTTGAATCAATACAGGGCCATTATAAATAATTCCTTTCCCAATATTCATTAATTGTATATGAATTTGTAAGCATTTTGAGTAATGATATTCCTATTACGAATAATTACAATGTATTCTTTTTTAAGCGAAACCTCTATAATATTGTGATTTTTACAGGTTAAATTTTTAAATGTCTAAAACACATATAATTATTATATATATATATATATACCATATATTTAATAATGTGAAGTGCGTGAACTAAAGGATAAGGGGATTGCTTAGGAAAAGAAAATAATCTTTTCTTTTGAATATTCTCGTCCTTAAAAATATCAAATCATTAGCATCCATTCTCTGATTAAAAATATTTATAACTCTATATCTAAGGAAAAACAGAAAGAATTTGAAATCAAAAATGTCGAAATAAATTTAGATATCTCAATTACAAATAGATTTTACATGTATCACTTCCAATATATCTGTCATAATCTATTTTTTTTTATCGTTACATTCCCATTTCACATGTTGTTATGAATGTAAGATGTGAATTCTTTAGCATATAAACTCACAAAGCAAAAGTTTGGATTTTCACACGTTAGTGTTACAAACAAAAATATAACTATAGAATTTCTATAACTTTATAGCTGTTCTGATATGACGGCCTGAAAAATTCCATATATCTGAATAACTTGCTTTAGCAGTTGAGAATACATATTTCGAATGTCAGGGTCATATATATATATATATATATATATATCACATATTTACTAATGATGAATGCGTGGGCTTAAAGGATTAAGCGGATTGCTTTGGAAAATACGAGTCTGTTCTTTGAATATTCTCTTCCTTTAAAAAAGACAATATTATTCATACTGATTAAAATATTTTATAAATCTATATCAAAGAAGAAAAGGAAACGATATGAAATCAAAAATATAAAATTTTGGATATCTGAATTACAAATAGACTTTACATGTATCACTTCAAATATATCTGTCATAATCTATTATTTTTATTCTTACATTCATACGTCACATGTTGTTATGAATGTAAGATGCGAATTCTTTAACATATAAACTCGCAAAACAAAAGTTTGGGATCTTGAACCCCGTTAGTGTTAAAAACTAAAAAAATCTCGTTTCCTTCCCAAGAGCGAATAGTGCACACTTCCTCGAAATTCAATACCATCTAGAGACAGACACGTGCAGAGAAATTCGTCCTTTTATCGCTGCAACTTCTGCGTCGTTTTATCGGCATTTATTCACGTTTCTCCTTCTCATTCTTGGCTCGAAGATTTCTTTGAGACTCGGATAACTCTTCAAAGGTATTGGAAAGGAGGAACGCGCCTGGATGCTCATACACGGTAGACGAATCGACGATTACAAACCTCCACGCCTCATCTTTCGAAACTTCGTTCGGATCGATTCGCGAACAACTTTTGAAAAGTCTGGAATAACTTACTATTCGACGCGCTTCAAACTGCTTTAAATTTTTCTCTTTTATTTTGTCACTTTTCTCTTAGATCCCTCTCTGCAAATAACAAGGAAAAAAGAAGGAGGTGGTAACCTTGGAGTAGATTGGGGGAAGCCTTGCTGTAGACTTTCTAAGTATCATCCAATATTGGCAATCAATCTGACAGTAGTTGAACTAGCATCGAGCCATTAAACATAATTTCTTCACCAATATTCATTAATAGTATCTGAATTTGTAATTTTAAGTAATGATGCTCCTATTAGGAATGATTGCTATGTATTGTTTTTAAAGCGATATTTTATTATCATTACTGTAATTTTTATAGGTTAGATAATGTATATAATATGCAGCGAAATTTTTAAATGTATAAAATGCATACATTATTAAAGATATTATAGACTTTGTTAGTTATATATATATATAGGGGAATATATATATAGATATATATATATTTACTAAAGAGGAATACGTGGGCTGAAGTATTAAGGGGATTACTTAGAAGAAAAAAAGAATATATTCTTTTGAATATTCTCTTCCTTTAAAATAGCCAATAATTAGTATCTATGTTATGATTTAAAATATTTTATAACTCTATATCTAAGCAGAAAAGGGAACGACATGAAATCAAAAACGTAAAATTTTAGATATCACAATTAAAATAGAGTTTGCATGTATCGCTTCCAATATATCTGTCACAATCTATTATTTTTATTGCTCCATTCTTACGTCACATTTTGTTATGAATGTAAGATGCGAATTCTTCAGCATATAAACTCACAAAACAAAAGTTTGGGATCTTGAACCCCGTTAGTGTTACAAACTAAAAAAATCTCGTTTCCTTCCAAAAGTTCGAATAGTGCACACTTCCTCGAAATTCAATACCATCTAGAGAGACACATGGAGAGAAATTCGTCCTTTTATCGCTGCAACTTTTGCGTCGTCGTTTTATCGGCATTTATTCACGTTTCTCCTTCTCATTGTTGGCTCGGAAGATTTCTGTGAGAGTCGGATAACTCTTCAAAGGTATTGGAAAGGAGGAACGCGCCTGGATGCTCATACACGGTAGACGAATCGACGATTACAAACCTCCACGCCTCATCTTTCGAAACTTCGTTCGGATCGATTCGCGAACAACTTTTGAAAAGTCTGGAATAACTTACTATTCGACGCGCTTCAAACTGCTTTAAATTTTTCTCTTTTATTTTGTCACTTTTCTCTTAGATCCCTCTCAGCAAATAACAAGGAAAAGAAGGAGGTGGAAACCTTGGAGTAGATTGGGGGGAAGCCTTGCTGTAGACTTTCTAAGTATCATCCAATATTGGTAATCAATCTGATAGTAGTTGAACTAGTATCGAGCCATTATGCATAATTTCTTCGCCAATATTCATTAATAGTATCTGGATTTGTGAGCATTTTGAGTAATGATATTCCTATTATGAATAATTATTATGTATTCTTTTTAAAGCGAAATCTCTAGCAAAAATTTTAAATGTATAAAATACGTATATTTCTGATTTTTATTATATATGTATATATATATATATATATATTCATTACTTTTAACATATCTTTTGTTTTATAAATGTCTTTTCAGTATGAAACAAAATAAGATTATATAGGTTCCATGATAATTGTCACATATATTTATTTAAGTGATGGTGAGCTAAGATGTTTCGAAGGAGTTGTACAAAATTCATATTTTTCATAAAAACGTTATCTTATAAAAAAAAATATATAAATAATAAAAAACTTTTTTTTTCTTTAATGCGTTTATTTAATGACTATACTAAGTTTGGGATTTTTTAAAACAATTTTCGAATTATTTAACATATGAGCCGTGTGTAATTCCTCTTCAAAATACTGATAATCATTTAACAAAAGAAATTTTAATGTTAGAATTTTTTAAATATTTGTAGAGGACTTTTTTAAATTTAAAATTTAAATTTTAAATAAGATATTTGTTTTTAGTCGAATCTTATGGTATTTGCAAATCACAGGTAATGGTATGGAAAATGGTAATTAAACACGATTTTCATCTCTATTTATTGAAGAATGATTTTCAGGTATGACAATGATTTTCAAAAGAATGATTAATCGCAATGTTTTTCAGGTATTTTTAAAAACTTATCAAAGTTTTATTTTCAAAATGGGTGCATATATTGTTGATCAATATCTTAGATGGAAATATGGATTTGGTGTATTGGTTTACTTTAAACTGCTTCATGTTTCTTTATTTTTATATTTTTTTTATAGCTCAAAGGCCGGTATTGGCCATATTGCGTTAACGTAAAAATGAGCAGAATAACACTAAAATCGGGGGAAAGAGTGGTAATCATGGGCCATTTAAATGTGAAAACCTTTCATAGACATTGAAAAATTATGTCTAAAACTTCTCTAAACATACACTATAATTCTTTCTTTGTTGGTATTACCTTTATTGGCATTTTTTCTTCTTTATAAATGCCATTTACAATTTCTTAACAGGAAGAGCCGTCATACACTTCTTGTCAATGAATAAACATGAAATATTATGAATGAAAGTACCGAAAATAGTGATGATAGTGTCGTCATTATAGTGACAATGACTAATGTTGACATTGACTGAGTGATCAAATGATGCTTTCATCATTTTTTCCCTTCTGACTAAGAATGATTAGTCAGAGTGAGAATCATTAGGAAGTAATGTCATTTTTTTCAACTAAAGGTGGACATTTTTGACACAGCATTTTGAAATGAGCCTACGCCAGATACAGCATCTGGAGTATTGCACTTTCCTTTAGCCCGGCAATGAATTCTACGGCCTATAGATCTATCGTGTCCATATCTGGCATAAACAGGGGGTCTTTTAATTCGGCATCGCTTGTTTAGCTTAGAACGAAGCTACCCCTAGCTCGAAAACTAACGGGCTGTTCATCTAGCATGGCCTGGTTTGATAGTACGTAATATGCCAGTCATAGGACCATCTCTGTTAAAAATATGTTTATTGGATTTGCACATCTTAAAATGATTTCTGCCAAATTAATTTTGATGAACTCTTGAATAATCAACAAAGTATTAATTTGATTTTCAAAATTTAAATGAAATTAACTGAGAGTACTTTAATGCAGATTATGCTTTTTTATTCGTTTTTATCCTGATCTAATAATTTTATTTATTCTTTCAAAGATTTATTTTTAGCTATTAATAAAAAATAGAAATCAAATTATAAATACATTTTATCTAGACATATTTTTTAAATTTGTCTTCTATGAGTAATACTTAATAAAGTCATTAATTTGATTCTTAAACAATTCCTAAAGTAAAATTAATTAATTGAGGATACTTTAATGTAGATGCTGTGGTTTTCCTATTTCCTTCTTTTAAATATATAACTTATGGATTATTTTTAACTACCTAAATTTAAAAAAAGAATAAGAGTTGTGAAAGCAAAATATACATTATTAATTTACAGTAATTTCAATAAATATTTTAGTCAGTAATTTCGCATTAATCATTTTGAAATTATTAATTATTGTTTTTTTTTTTTTTTAATTTTCTGATTACATTAACCTAAATAAGAATTTTTAATTCTTTATAAAAAAAATTTCCAGTCACTTGTATTTTTTTAGTTATAAATTAATACGACCAAAGTTCTTCAATAAATTACATAAAAAATCTTTTAATTACAAATTAAATATATGCATCTGAACATATGTTTTTAATAAAATAATTATATGCATAACCTAAATAAATTATGTGTCATACATATTTTAAAATATTTGTATCAAAATTAATCTATTAATATTACAGAGGTTGAAAAAAATATTCTGTTTTTTTTTTAATTATCTAGAATTCTGATGATAGAATTTCACTTTTGAGAAACATTAGGTTTTTTTAAACAAAAAAAATCTCAATCAGTCAAATATTTTTCTAAGAAATTGTGCTTCGCATAAAAACAATTCACATTTAAATTAATCTTTTTTGTATGAAAAGCTCTTTAAAGGTATTTATAGTTTTAAATAAATGATAACAATTTTATAATTAGAAAAGACTAAAGGTAGGAATTTCGATGAATTTTTATGAGAGCATTTATAATTTTTTTGCTTATGAGCCTATTTTTTTGTTTATTTTTTAGAAATTATAATTTAATTTCAAAAACATTTTATTTTATGGTATAAGAGGGTATTAATAGTTTCCAGGAATAAGAGCTTTAATTAATAATTTTTGTTTACAAAAAATAGATAAATAAAAAAGTCACATCTTATAGCTACATGAATGAAATATCGTTCATTAAAATAAATGTTAATACATGGGATATGAAAACTATATTTTAAATAGAGTTTCTTTATTAATACAATATATATGAAAATGTATTATCTTTTCTTAATGCATTATGTTTATTATTAAAATAGTGCATTTAATAGTTAATAAATTTAATAAGTTTTATCTTATTTTTGTTTAAAATTTATTCCAAAAATAGATTTTTCAAAAAATAACGCTATATTTAAAAAACAAATAAACTTGGAAGCATACATTAATTATATGTTAACTTTTTTTTATTATTTTTAAATGTTTGTTTTTCGAGTTATTCTAAATTTTGTTTCCCATTATTATTTTGTTAAATATTTTATATTATACCATTAAAAAAAGAACCTGTAATATTCATTTTAAAATAATATTATTTAAGGGAAAACAATGTTGTTTTATTTTTTTTTCCAATGCAGCTGGCAAACAGACATGGACGTCTTTGGATGCCAATAAGGGCTGCAACCACTTTGCATTACCCAGGGGGCGCGTGTAACTTGATGGTAAGCAACGGACGCGGAGTAACAATGCCCCCTCAGCACTCTACGATCCTATTAGGACCGAGACTTACGGCTTAAAGTGGATTCCGAACCACTACAACACCCTTGGGCAAAGCCGGGATTTGAACCCGATACCTGTGGTACCGAACGCCAGAGCGCTAACCATTCGGCCATCAGGCACCTAGGAAAACAATGTAATATCATGGAATTTTTACTGAATGATTCAATATTTAAAATAAATCTTCATTATTAAATAGATGCATTCTTATGGGTATTACATTGAGCTTCCGATCTGGAGGGAGTTCAGTTCAAGACCTGGCTTGTCGAATTGAAAGTTCTAAGCTGAGGATAAATGTGAAAATAAAATGATAAATCACTTAATTAAATTTGAAGAAGATGTTGCCTTGATCTTATTTATGTCAACTGAACTTGATATGGGGATCCAGTGTTAAGCTACAAACGTGATAGTTGTATCTCAATGGTATCAACAAACTTCATGAGTCTAAATGATTATAAATGTAAATCTACCTGCATTAGAAAGCTTTATCGTTACAGTCTTGCAAATTGCACTAAACTGAAGTCTTATATCTAAAATTATGTATTACAAATAGCTTTGAATATAAGAAATTATTTTCTTAATTAAATTTACAGCAATCATAAAGACTTTTTAAAAACCGTAAAATAAATATCACGAATTAATAAAAGAGCTCACGTGCTATATTCAAAAATATTCTACATGATAATTGAAATATCTGTTGATTTATTTCAGGGCTGATATTTCTGAATTTTTTTCAATCTTGCAAATTGCAACTTTACATTCTTGCAAATTACTCCAAATTGAAGTCTTACATCTTAAATTTTGAATTACAAATAGCTTTGAATATAGGGAATTATTTTCTTAATTAAACTTTCATCAATCATAAAGCTTTGTTAAAGAACCCAAAAATAAATATCACGAATTAATAAAAAAGCTCATGTGCGATATTCAAACTTATTCTACATAAACATTGAAAAAGCTGTTAATTTAATTCTACATTGATGTTTCTGAATTTTTTTCTAAAGCTAGTAAATAAACTGTGAACACAAACGGATGTTTAACCATTTCTTTATCGTCAGAGTCTTGCATATTGCTCTAAATTGAAATATTGCATCTAAAATTTTGAATTACAAAGAGCTTTAAACATAAGGAATTATTTTCGTAATTAAACTTTCATCAATCATGAAGATTTTCTAAAGAACCAAAAAATAAATATCACTAATTAATGAAAGAGATCAGGTGCAATATTCAAGAGTATTCAACATAAGAATTGAAAAATTGTTCGGTCTCGGAAATTGCAATTTTACAGCTTTGTAAATTACTCGAAATTGAAGTCATATAAGGAATTATTTTCTTAATTAAATTTTCATCAATCATAAAGGTTCTTCTAAAGAACTATAAAATAAATGAACACATGTGCAATATTCAAACATATGCTTCGTATGAATTGAAGACGCTATTGATTTATTTAAGGACATATTTCTGAATTTTTTTCCCAAAGCTAGTAAATAAACTGTGAACAACTTGAAAATTGGATATTTAGCCATTTTTTTTTATCAAAATAAACAACCCAACGAAACATTTTCTCCGTCTGAAACGAACCATTTCCCATCTTCTCGCAAAAAACCAGTAACAAAATTCGAAACTAGCTGTCTTCTCAAGTCGGGTGGAGTCATTTTTTTAGTTACATTGAATTGATGATGATTCATAGTCCAGCAGAAATGAAACTGAGAGAGAAAGAACCGTGAAATATCCATGGTTCCGAGACCACTCCTCGCCAGAGAGCTGCTACTCGACGAAAGAAGACATAAGAAGAAGAAAAAAAGTTTGAAGTTGCTATCTTCGGGTCAACTGGTATTTCACTCTCATCCGTTGGCTGAGGAAAATATCGAAAGGGACAGGCTGAAAACCATTTGTCATGTCATCTTGCACAAAAGGATCTTACTTACGTCCAAGCGGATACCCGGAATGTCGTACTTTTGTCCTGAAGGACTGTCTTGGGGTAAATGTCGATAAAACTCCACATCGTCCTTATACCACTTGACAGAATAGAGATCGTCCGATTCAAGATCGAGGGTGCAGTTCAACCAGATGGAGTCGCCCTGCATCACCGCAGTCGGAACGTCCAAACTCATAAGTTTCAGGCCGAAAGCTCCTGGAAGGATTAATAAAACTTTAGTGAGTATATTGATGGATTGATTTTTTTATAGTGAGAAACAATGAAATTGAATTAAAGAATAAATACATTTATAAATAACAACAATAAAATTGAGCAAAAAAAATGAAATTGAATTAAAGAATAAATACATTTATAAATGAAAGCAATGAAATTGACCAAAAACAATGAAAAATTGATAAATATATTTAAAAAAATGAAATTGAATTAAAAGAATAAAGAATTTAAATAACACAATGGAATTTATAAAAAAATTTATGAATAAAACAATGAAATTGACCAAAAACAATGACATTGAAAAGAATAAATAAATTTGTAAATAAAAACAATGAAATTGAACAAAAACAATGTAATTGAATTAAACATTAAATAATTTATGAATAACTACAATGAAAAGGAATTAAAGAATAAATAAATTTATGAATAACTACATTGAAATTGAATTAAAGAATAAATAAATTGATGGCATTTGTTTATATTGCTTTTTATAAAGTTCATTAAATATTTCATAAAAAACCGAAACGCAAAGATGTTTTTTAGTTCCAAATAATGTTTATTGATAGGGAATGTATTCTATACTTTTTAATGCCAGAGTAAATCAATTTCACTTAATGATAAACTGAAAGAGTTTTAGAATATACATATTTTGAATATGTTTTGTTGAACTTTGGTTTTAAGGACTTTATAAAAAAAGGATAACAGTTTTAAATTTAGTATAAATGAAAGTCAAACGTTATGAAACAATTAACACAAAGTGAGAAAAATGAGTTTATGTGAAACAAATCAACTACTTAAACTGGGAACTATAAAATATCTTTCAATTTTTATTTCAGACAAAAAAAGGATGCATTTTTAAGTATTACACGATAAAATGTTGGCAACGTTTAATATGTCTTATTTTATCGTTTTCTTCAGAACATTAAAATATTAAAGGATTAAATGGTATTTATTTTGAATTACTCATTGATGATATTAAAAAGGCAATAAGTTTTTAAAACCTCTCTCCTAATTTATTGAGGAATACATTCAAAGTAAACTTTTCATCCAACTTAATTTGAAGTTTCTTCATTTAGAGATCAATTTCCTGTAGAATCATTACAGCTCCAATAAATTTGATCATATCGAAATCCTTTTATGCTACGAAGCCTAATAGTCTTTTCATTCTGAAATCGATTTCTTTAATTGGCAAAGTTTTATTTAGGTCGTATTTGTTTCCACAATTATATCTTAAGGGAAACTCGATTTCCTTCCATTAAGACCAAATTGTCTGAATTCATCCCTTTGTGCATTCGTTATTGCGTGATGAATGTATTTTAATTTCAAAATTAATTTGTTTGTTTATTGTAAAGGTTCTAATAAGAGACGAGATGGCTGGCATGTTGAGAATCATTTTTAATTTCAGCATCTCAACGAACTTTCTTTGAAACTATATTGATCTGAATAGGTTATTAGAATATCATTGATGAAAGACTATTTTAAATCATTAGATTTGATGGAAAGAAACCTTTTCAAATGATTTCATTCAGTTTCTATAAATGGAGAATAGTATTTAGTTGAAATTTATTTGGCCAAACGTATCTGTGTGGGCAATATAAATCTCAGAAAAGATAAAAATAAAATATAGAATGTTAAAGAAATAAAATACTTTGTTCATTAATTTTAGATTAGATATGAATTTCAAAGAAATATCTTGTATAAAATTACAAAATTTGTTTGAAGACTTTTTATAAGAAGAATTAGGGAAAAAAAGTTAATGATACAGAAGTCTGAATAATATGCTCAAAGACCTTTACTTGAAAAAGGAAACTTTACTTTTTCAATAATTGAAATTTGTTTATTGCAGAATAGATTATATTATATTTAACGTATAAATGTACGTCTTAGCGTCATTAAAAGTTATATATAGTTTTTATAAATATAAATGTCATTTGCAATGATTTAGACTAATAATCAGTTGCTTAGATAATTTTTATTTTTATTAATTTTTAAGGAAAATGTAAAGAATTAGGAAAAAAAGATAATGATACAGAAGTCTGAATAATATGCTCAAAGACATTTACTTGAAAAAGGAAACTTTACTTTTTCAGAAATTGAAATTGTTTTGTTTTTATGGTTGAATGAATTAACAGTATGTTTATTGCAGAATAGATTATATTATATTTAACGAATAGATGTACTTCTTAGCGACGTTAAAAGTTGCATATTATATTTATAAATATCAATGTCATTTGTAATGATTCAGACAATCAATTTTTTAATTAGTTTTAATTTTAATTTTTATTAATTTTTGTAAAAAATTTAAAGGATTAGGAAAAAAAAATTATACAGGAGTATAAATAATGTGCTCAAAGATATTTACTTGAAAGTAAATATCTTTGAACATATTATCTAGATTATTATTTATTATTATGAGCATATCATTATTATTATGAGCATATTATTATTACTATTATTGTGAGTATATTATGTAATAGAAACTTTACTTTTTCAGAAATTTTTAAGGTTGAATGAATTAATGTTTTTTTTATTTCAAAATAGATTATATTATATTTAACGTCTAAATGTACTTCTTAGCTTCGTTAAAAGTTATTTTTATAAATATCAATGTCATTTGCGATGATTTAAACTAATAATAAACAATTGTTTACTTGAAACTATAAAAAACTATTTTACATTAATTTTATAGTTATTATTTTGATGTTTTGTTTAAATTTTTTTTAAGAAACTATGACGTGGTAAACTCGTTTCTTCTTCAGTAAAATACTAGTTTAAATAGTAATAAAAATAGCAGTTAAAGTAGTAATAAGTGGTTTAAATCATTTGCAATGATTTAAACTAATAATTAATTGTTTAATTAAAATCATAGAAAACTGTTTATAATTAATTTTTTAATTATTATTTTGGTATTTTGTTTCAATTACTTTTTTAAAGAAAATATGATATAACAAACTCTTTTTTTTTTTCTGCAAAATTTGTAAAACATAATTAATGTCACACATATTTACAATTTGTTTCAGTAATTCGTATCAAATATTAATTCTGTAAAAGTTGACACTGACTTGTGTGTCTGAGTTGATTAAAAATTCATTGCACTTACATTTCACAAAGTTGATTCTTCTCAACTACAACTTACTGACTTCTGCTTTTGAAATGTTTGCTTTTAAATTAACTATTCATATTCAATTATCCGAGATATGCTTTGAACTCTTCGCTCTTTAATTTGCTTTCATAAATTTTAATCCTTTTAATGCAAAACTTCGACCAAGTAATAACAGTGATGTACATATTCTTCGTCAGACAAAGTTGACGGTAATAATCTATAGGTTAAACAAACAGCTTTGTTCGCTAACATTCATTTTACTTGCTTTACATTTTTGACAGAAACAGTTTTTTTTTTGTCCTTTTTGAATACTGGATTTATGCGTAACTCGTCAAGTTTCCATTAAAGTTCTTAATTAATTAGTAATGTTTTTAATTAGTAATATTCTATTCTTAATTAGTGATTAAGTTCTTAAGAGTAATTTTTCTTAGGTAATATAGCAAATAATATGAATAAAATAATAATAATTATAACTGGAGAAATATTGTTCTTATAAACTAACTACTTTAGGGTATATGAATGATATTTTATTTTTTCTAGAAAGAAAATGCTTCCAAATCAGATAACATTGGATGATCCAAAGAGAATAAGAGAGTAATATCTTATTTAAAGCTATTTAAAATTAGTAGCATTAGTAGTATAATTTAGTTAGCGTGACATTCTACATGAAATGTAGAATAAATATTTTAAACAAACTTATAAAGTAATAAAAAGGATTTAAAATTAAATTTAATTTAAATTTTGAATTTAAAAGCGAAATATTTTGGACAATTGATCTGCCTTATCTTAATTGAAATACTAACAAATTAGAAATTACCGAATTTTTCAAATTTTATCAAGTTGATTTAATTCAAAAGTTTGTTAGAACTCGTTTAAATAGTGACTGAATGATTTGCAAATTATTTTTATGGAATTTTTATGTTAGTTAAAAATAACTTAAAATCCTACTTATACTATCTGTATCTATTATACATTAAACGAGTAAAGTTATAACATATCTTTTTGAATATATAAATAAATTTTGACACACAAAAATTGTAAGTAAAGCATGTTTGGTATTATCTATCATTTTCACCATTCTAGGTGTTTGCATGAATCCACAGAGCCTGTAGCATCTTGGCCTATACTAGACATATAATGACTTCAAAAAGAGGGCTTCAAAAACAGGGACTTTCACCAACATGGAAATATTCTAATTTTCAATTACAAGCGCAATATATATATGCAAATATAAAACGTTATCTGGGTTATGATACAAAGAAATGGAAATTTAAAATATAAATTTTGATCACGATTACAGTTCACGTCGAGGTCGGAGATTTTAAGAATTCTCGAGTCTACGTCGAATCTCATAATACATGGCCTGCGGCAGACCTTAAGTATCACACGGCGTGATGCATCAACCACAAGGTCCTCACTTTGAGAACAGGTGGAAACTCCGTCTTATTCAGTCACATCAGAGAAAAAAAAAAAAAGAAAAACAACACTTCTGATCTATTCGTCAAAGAACTCTCTCTTTTCTTCTCCAAAAACATCCCTTTAAAACAATCCGTCAAGAGGGTCAGCAGTGGGCATTTCTTAGCTCATGATTGATGACTAATCACAATGGAACAACTCATGGTGTAGTACATATTCAATCTGTAGTTGTTTCGACCTGTGAATGTCGCACAAACAATCGCTAATTTCATGTGAACTCATTATTACCCTGACAATGAATATCTGCTATCAGATTTGAGTGACAGGTTGTTCTCATTAGTACAAAGCACTAATTGCACGTACTATAACTACCCACGACACTGCTTGTCTGCTGTCAAATTTGAGTGATGGGTTGTTATTATGTACTTGTCAAAGAATATACATTCTTCTCTCCTGGGATTGAAATGCCAAATTTTTTTAGCAAGCAAAAATGCTACAAGCCCACGAAGCTTAAACATATATACTATCTAGTTTATAACATCTATACTATCTACTCTATTTTACGTCTGATCTTTAGTGCTATTGTAATTAAGAATGGATATCTAAACTTCATCTGGGTGTTCACGCATCATATATCCAACTTGAACCAAATAAAAGATCTTTTCAACTTATTGCCTCCCATATAATTACAATAACGTTAGTTTAACTATATGAAGTTCCAGGCTTCTTTATATCAGCAAGTATTGAAAATATTAATTCAGAATACGCACATGTAATTTAGGGTATTTAGTCTATTCATTTTAATTTATTATCCTTCATTTTTAATTGCCGAAATGTCTGGAAAATAAATCTAACATTATTTTAATTTTAAAGCTAAATAATAATGTTTACGGCGTTTCACATCATTCCGCAGCACTGCTATTACTTCAATGAATCTTTACTTCGTTCTTATTATGTGAAGAATTTCATTCTCATTATGTGGTAGGTCATTAATTTTTCTGCCAAAAAGTATGAAGCAAAATTGAAACCAAATATTTCAGTCCTTTAAGCCGATTCATTAATCTACAACTGCGCCATTTTCCATTGTGCATGAATGTAACATTGCTGTATTTTGTTCTCATTAGTTTCATTGTCTTTGTTAACATTGAAGTGCTTTGCACATTTAGTTTTCATTCAAATAAATGGAGATAGTAATGAAGAAAATAAATGAAACGCAATCACTGGTAAAAGTTAAAGAAGTTCTTTGAAAAGCTACTTTGCCTTTTATACACCGTAAATCGAGAATCAAGTTATTTTATTAATAGCTTTGTAGCAGTTTGTAGAAAATTTTCTTTACGTTCGTAGAAGTAATTAAAAGGTTTCGCAGAAAGGCTATTAAGATATGTCTTTAGTGTTCTACTTTAAATTTTAAATATTTTGAATACTTGCTTACTGGTCTATCTATGTTTCATTGGAATTTTTCTTGTAAATAGCATGTCCAAATAAATCTGTGCTTTATTAATTATACTTTATGTCAGTAAATAAAGTTATATTTCCGAGTCGATTTCTTAGTAATTATCATCGGAAAAATTTGAATTATGAATTAATCTGTGTTAATTTCTGTAAGCATGTATACTTTGTTAAACAGCCGTACTTTTTAAAAAGTCACATTTGTGCATCTCCATAAAATACGCGGATTTTTGTTTCTTTGTTTAACATCGCTGAGCTTCTAGTTTTACTTATATATGCCAAAGAACAGCCTACTCACCAGCAATAAAAGGAGAATATTTGCCTTCTAGAAGGACTTTTAATGGCAACTGCTTCGTCTTTGAGTGTCGTTTGGGAGAAAAAAACTGAAAAACTTCCAATAGACAGTCTGAATATCGATGCGAGACACATTATAGACGTTGTCACAATCTCTCCTCGTTTCTGAATGTATTAATGACAATGGACACCGTCAAGTTATTCGAACTTGAGACTTCTTGTTCCCTAGCATAGGTGTACGAGTCGGATAACATGACATCTAACAAAGTGCTTGTATGAAAAAAAAATTATAAACGTTATAAACCTCCACTTTTCAATGCAAACTAAGAATCCTTACCACTTAAATATTTTGCTTTTTATTTATTAAACAATAATTTATTAAATTAATTCCAAATGCGAATGTTAATATCTTTATTTTTCAACCTAAAGAGTGGGTTGGATTTATTTTAACAATTTTGGTTTGAAACCCTTATAAACAGTGGTAAATCGAAAGCAGCCTTATTTATGCCAAAGAAAATCTTTAATCCAGAAAGCAATTTAGTCATTTCAAAGAGATGGAAGGTGCTAACCCAGTCGGTACAAGTTCTGGTGTACTCATGCTAAATTACGGTGACACAAAAAATCAAATTTCCATTGCTGCAATGGTTATTATGACAACTCTGTCTTAGTTGGACGTCATCATTGCTATTACAATTATATTTAAAAAATCAACAAATCCTTTCAAAATAATTATATTACTCTAATTGTAGCTTATTTGTCGGTAATTGATAAAAATTTGCAACTTAAATATTTTAAGTAATACATGTAACATTATTGAGTACGCATTTCATGTTAGATACTTATTTTTTGTCCGAATAGAAAATTAAGTTTATCATTTTTCTGTGGAAAGGACAGATAAGTAAATGATATTCGAACACAGAAAACGGAACGAAATGAAAGAAAACGAAAATTAACGAAATTTACGAAATGAGTATATTTACGAAATTTACGAAGGAATATATTTTAGATTATGGTACTTTGTTTTAAAATACTGATACTTTAAATTGATAACAAAAGTATTGTAAATAGCTGTTTGAGTGTATTTATAATTTTTTATGATCCTGCATAAAATGCATATTTACTAATACATGAGATGCTCGAAATATACCAGGAAAAATTTCAAAAGAACCAGGGGGAGCAAAAATCAGCATATTTTGTCATAGCATGTGTGTTCGGAATTCTGTGGTATCACTTTACAAATACCGAGCTTATAGATAACCATCTGATGTATGCAGCTGCCAAGATATGCCGGCATAAATGGGTTAACTGCATAGAGATTGTACAGGGAATCGATACCCAATTGGCCAACGTTGGAATTCATATATCGCCAGCTCTGAGAAAGTGGATATTTCAGCACTAAGAGTCGTGAAGGTTGTTGTATCAGATATTCTGGAGTGAAAAAATATGTTTCATGTCCAGTTGAGCTTAACATTTACCCGCAAACACGAAAGTTGTTTCACGTGACTTGCGCAGTATTAGATAGTTTATGCAATTAAGGTAAGAACTTATTCTGCTTGTATGTTTTAAAAACAGAAGACTATCATCTTCGTTACAAGGTTTCTTCGTTAGTACCTGAACAAGGTACACTACAACCAGACTTCCCGTATGTGTAATTCACATACGAAGTTATATTTAGATGAAAAAAAACTTTTTAATGGATAAAATGCACATGATTGTGAGAAGAAAACATAAAGAAAAGATTTGTGTTTAAAAAGGGAGATGGTAAGGCCATGATAGTGACCATACACACTACCTAATTATCACTTGGATAATAACACGCACACAATCTTTCTGTAAAAGACATTGCCACAATTGCTGGCTGATGTTCCAATATCCATTTGAGGTAGAATCTGATTCCAACACTGCAGCGCTCCCTCAAATTTTAGTATTAATGTCAAGAATTAGTTAGATATCATGTATGAAGGGAACCTTTTCTTTAATCACGATCGAAAAATATGTTATGTTTGGATTTATTCTTAAGAGGATGTCAGAAAAGCGTATGCAACACCCCTTTTGACTTCGCACAAGATATTATCACTAGAATGTCTGCTGATGTTGTATATTTATCATCTTTACCATGCATGGGCGTATTTGGCATCTATGTACGATACTCCAAGCTCAGACAGTTTGCAACACGTGTTCGTATTAGTAGTCGCTCGTTTGAGCATTTACTGTAAAAATAGCACTCATTAAACAATTTTTTATATTTCTTTTGGTTATCTTTCATTTAAAATTCTACATATTCTAGACATATTCTGTGTCAAAAATAGTTCTCATTTTAATTCCATCTCCCAAGGAGTCAAAATTTTATCAGATAATTTATCTCTGTATAAAAATACATTTAATGATAAACACAATGAGATTTATTAATTATAATTAAAGATCTGTCTTATAATAATAAAAATTTTAAATAAATTTATAGTAATATGAACATATACATTTTTAAAACGATTATAATAAGAACAATTATTTTAAAAGACATTTTGCTTAAATTTTTGTGTACAAAATTGATTATACTTACTTTTAATATAACAATTTGTTCTAATATTTTCTAGAATACATTTCGTCAAGAAAAATAAATATTGATGCATTGTTAAAAATTAAACATTTTAGTATCAATAATTACTTATTTTAATAGTTAAATATTTAAGGTCTGATAACTAAAGCTAAAAAAGGCATTTTTATATCGTAGAATTACAAAAAAATTTCTACGCCATCGGCATTATTTTGAAAGTGAAATTTAAGTTTATTCTTCTACTGCATATCTTTTTTAAAAAAGAAACTTAAAATTTCAATGGATGTGGAAATTTTTTTTTTTAATGTTAAAATAAATTTTTTTTATAAATTTACTAAATATTCAGTTATTTATATAAAGGTTTAAAATAAAAATATGTACTATTTTGGGTCAAGAACTCAATTCTTTATTATCATCATTAATTTTCTTTATTGAGGGATCTTTCACAATAGATTGCTTCTACAAAAAAAAATTAATTCTAAATTACAGTTTACAAGTATAAAATTGGGTAGCCATTGAATATGATTAATGATTTGTTAAACCTGCACTGTAATTTAAAAAAAAAACCCGATATTTTAATATTTATTTTAATAAATGAAGTAAGATATTATGCCATTGATCAAACTCCTCTTCCTTTTTTTTGAATATTTCTTGAAAAAGAAATATTTTGAATTATACACTATAAATTGACAAGCAATTTATAGAATTTCTCCCTAAAATAAATCAGATAATAGTCAAAAATTGATAGTTGCTTTAGAGAAAAAAAAATAATAAATTAATTTTTATTAATTTTGAGTTTTATAAATTTTAAAAATTTATTTTGTAGCCATTTATTTAAAAAATAATCCAATTCCAAAAATATTAAATTCGCTAATGTGATAATTTATAATTCTATAATTTATTTTGGATAGAGTGTACCTAGCTAAGTACAACAATTTTTCTTGTAAAGATGAAAAAATATAGAAAAAAAAAAATTTATATAAAAGTATTTATATTAAGACTGTATTTTGTAACTTACTCTCAGCAAAGTCATGTTCAAAAATAAACAACAAACACGACATCAAACTAATTGTTAAAAGTTTTAAGTTTAACTGTTAAAAGATATCATCACCAGTAATTTGAAGTCACAATCTTCAAATCACTGATGAGGATATCTTTTATAAGAAAATACTTCAACAATTTAGAATATATTAGAATTATCCTTTTTTTATGCTAGGAATTTCCTAAATTTATACTAGATCTCTCGTTAAAGACGTCTATTATGATGAAAACTTTGGTGCTAATATTATAGCATGAAAGTGTATTTTATTCTTCTGATTTGAGTTCTGAATAATAATAAAAATATACATTTATTAAAAAATTGATGAAATTAAAAAAAATAATTATTGAAAAGAAAATTTCTTTGTGTAATTTAGTTGAAATAATTGCAAAATTAAAACAGATAATAATTAACTTTAATGTAGTTAGATGTTATTAAAATTAACTGTACAGATGCAATGCAATATTGAAATTCATTTCTTTTAACAAATAGATCGTCGAATGGCTGATATGTTGAACTTCCGGACAATAGAACTTGGGTCCAAGGATGTGATGAAGTGCAAAAAAGCAATACTTAAATGGGATCTCCTGTATTAATTTCAATTTTCCGCATTTCTTTGTGTAAATTAGTTGAAATAATTTCAAAATTAAAACAGACAGAAATTAAAGTTAATATAGTAAGTGAAATTAGTTACTAAAATTTTATTAAAATTATTTGCACAGATGCAATGCAATATCGAAATTCATTTCTTTTAGCAGATAGGTTGTCGAACTCCTTAATGTGTTGTACTTCCAAACAATAGGACTTGTGTCCAAAGATGTGATGAGGAGAAAAATAAAACAATATTGCAATGGGAGCTTCGGAATTTATTTTAATTTTCCGTATTTATTTGTATAAATTAGTTGAAATAATTCCAAAATTATCTCACAATTGAATGAATCTCACAGTTGCCACTCTAGGGAGTATTCGTCCAAAATTGAGATACATGAGGGCATTATAATAAGATCACATTATAAAAATAAATAAAAATCACATTACCTGGGGTTACATATAAGTTATTAATTAGAAAGTAACCTCAGATAAAAATTTATTGATCTCAGGTCAATTTTGCATTAGGGAAAAATATTCCTGTATTTTAAGAAGTACTTTATATTAATGCACACGAAGAAGTTTTGATATCTAAGCAAAACGATAGTAATGCAATAAAATTGTTCTAATTAGTTGGGAGGAAAGAATCTAATATTGGAATTTATGCGTCATTCATGCAAGGAAGGGAAAGATAAAAAAAAAGTTTATATCACCGAAATTTCATACTTTTGTAAAAATTAGAACTTAATTCGCAATGAATATTGTTAGAACACATCGTAAAAGAGCTCCGTTACAATGGAAAATATATTAATTCAACTTATTAATTTAATTTATCATTAGGCCAAAAAATCCTTCTGTTGAACTTGACAAAGCAGGAAGGAAGAATTGAATCTCACAGTTGCCACTCTAGGAGATATTCTTCCAAAATTGAAATACATGAGGACAGTATAATAGGCACCGCAAAATCCCATTATCTGGGGCTACATGTTAGATACTAATTAGAAAATGACCCCAGATAAAAATGTATTGATCTGAGGTCAATCTCGCATGAAGAAAGAGTATTCATGCATTTAATATTAATGTAGTCAAAAAGGTTTTTTATCTAAGCAGAATGTTATTAATGCAATAAAATATTTCTAATTAGTTGCTAGGAAAGGATCTATTGGAAAAATTGTAATTTATACGTCATTTAGGAAGGAAGGAAAATATAAAAAAAAGTTTACATCACCAAAATTTCATACTTTTGTAAAAATTAGAACTTAATTTGCAATGAATATTGTTAGAATACATCGTAGAAGAGCTCTGTTACAATAGAAATATATTAATTCAGTTTATTAATTTGAATTTATCATTAAAATCCTTTTGTCGGATTTGACAAAGCAGGAACGCGCAATTGAATCTCGCAATTGAGACTCGCAATTGAGATACAACATGAGAGCAATATAACATTCATCGTAAAATCACATTACCTTTATTATCAGATATTAATTAGAAAATGACCTCATATAAAAATTTATTCATCTCAGGTCAATCTCGCATAACGGAAGAATATTCATGCCTTTTAAGAGACATTTTACAATAATGTAGTCAAAGAGCTTTTGATATCTAAGCAAATATCTAAGCTAATGTAATAAAATTATTCTAATTAGTTGTGAGGGAAGAATCTAATATTGGAATTTATGCGTCATTCAGGAAAGGAAGGGGAAGATAAAAAAAGTTTATATCGCCGAAATTTCATACTTTTGTAAAAATTAGAACTTAATTCGCAATGAATATTGTTAGAGCACATCGGCGGAAGAGCTCCGTTAAGTCCGCCGGTCCACCATAAGCTTAAAACGTACAATAGAAGTAGGATGGAAGGCATCAAATAACTGTTGTCCTCCTTGCATTCCATCTATATGCAAATATTTCGATCCTATATCACAAGCTTTGTTTCAGTAGTGAATGGCATGACGGGAATTGCTTCAAGGAAGCTATTTGTTAGGGGATTATTTAGATATATCTAAAATTACCATTTTCGCTACATGGATATCCAGAGTAATTTTTCTCTTGCGTAGCTGCAGAAATGGCGAGGAAGTGTCTCCTTAGTTCTTATCAAAAAAGAAAATGGATTTGAAAAACGGTCGTGTTTCTGTTTTCCGAAACATCTTAAGCCTGCGTATTTGAATTTTTCGGAAACTTTTCGTTAACTCTTTTTCTATCGTAAATGTAAAATTTGATATATTTTGTATCTCATTTTTTAAATATCGTTTATCTGTGTTATGACACCCATTTATTAATAAGATTATTTTTTTCTGATACATATAGACAGATAGATATAGATATGGATATTTTTCATTGTGTATTAAGTGCATTGTTGTCATAGGTTTAATGTAAAATTAATTAAAAGACTTAAATTAAAAATTTTAAGATATATCTGATTTAATTTTTTTTAACGTTTTTATTAGGACATTTAAGATTTATATTTTTAGATGTAGATATATATATATAGATATTTTGTATTGTGTATCAAAGACATTGTTGCCATAGTTGTCATTGTTATCGTCGTAGTACATCATTGTCATTGATTTATATAAGCATTAACGTTTAACTAATGCTAATTTTTACGAAGGAAGGATTCTTAGGACTTATAAAAAAGAAAATGATTTTGAAAAATGGCGTGTTTCTGTTTTCACAAAACATATTAAGCCATGTATTTGAATTTCTCAGAAACTTTTCGTTAACCTTTTTCTATCTTAAAGAAAATTGATTTGATCAAAACAATTTATTTAAGAATATTTTCATAAATGTATATAGATATTAAGATCAAAGTTGTTGTCATAGGTTTACATTTATATAATGTTAATTTTTAGGAAGGAAGGATTCTTGGTATCAAAAAGAAAATAGATTTGAAAAACAATCGTGTTTATATTTTCATAAAAGATATTAAACCCAGCATTGTATTTGAATTTTTCAGAAACTTTTCCTAAACTTTTTTTTTATCTTAAATCTAAAATGTGACTTTAGTTTACGTATTTTATTTCTCATTTTTTAAATAACGTTAATCAGTATTACGACACTCATTTATTAATAGGATTAATTTTATTTCTTATTTTAGGCTTATATTTATATATAGAGATATTTTTTATTGTGTATCAAAGGCATAATAATGCGTAATCTAAGGTAAATAATGTTAATTTTTATTAAGTATTTCAAATAATTATTTAATATTTCTTTTAAGTATAAATTAGTAAAAATGGTTGTAGTAATGTAGTAAAGTAGGTTAAAATTAATTTTCGATTTCATAGAAGTCGCAATTAAATCAAGTTTATTAAAATTATTTATACAAATACACTGATAAATTTTAAATAATAATTAATGAAAAATATTTGAAAAATTTATTAGAATTTAAGTAAGTAATTAAAAGTATATACATTTTAAAAGATTAAAATAATTAAAAAATATAAATAATTCAATTAAAATTCAAAATGTATTAGAAGAAAAAAAGATATAGTAATTTATGTATAAATTTAATTCTCTTATTCATTTTGCATGAGGCTATTCTCTAATATTTTTCAGGAATTTTATCTAAACTAACAAACTAACTAACAAAGGAAATGATTGATGTTATGCTTGTAGTATTTTAAAATCCGTTTAGAAAAAAATATATTTAAAACGTTCATTATATTGATTGAAAAGTTTAACTTTTTTGCTATTTATTGAACGCCGAAAACGTAAACCATTTTTTTCACAGGTATTAATTTTTCCCTTATGCGATAACCTTTCAAAAGTGTTTTCTCAAGGTCATTGAGTCTTGACCCGGTCGACCTATTTTTAAAGATAATCAATACTCCTTTCATTGAGAGCAAATTGCAACTTTTTTTAGTAGTTTAAAAATAGCTATTTCTTATAGGCGTCATAAAGTAGCCTTTCACTGGTTGAAGTTAAGGCGTTATTTCTAGAAGTTTCTTAATGTTGTACCTCTTCCTTGCATAAGAAGTTTTGTTCATTTTCTCCTATGTTTTTAGCTCCTTTTATGGCTAAAACTTTGCAGCATTTATGTTATTCTGGATTGTTATACGAGGAACACTTAGTAAATTTTGCACTCAGCCCGATACATAAAATGTTTTCCAGTTTTTTTTATTTTTAAACCATTGTACTTTAGAGTGTTTTTAATATTTATTTTTTGAATTGTGAGTTTATATAAAATATTCAGTTTGTTTATTCTATAGAAAGACGTTTTGAATTTTTTCAATGTCTATTAACCATTTTTAAATATACTTTCTCAAATGATTAAAACTACAATCTGTTTAGTTGGAATTTTTAAAAAAAATCTAGGATCCCCCCAAAAAATTATTTTATTGATTAGTATTTATAGATTTATCTAGAACTGAGAAAAATTCTTCTTTGAATGAGTTTGAGGTCCTCTTTTTTTGACATTTTTTCAAGACATATTCTAATGAATCGAACTTAGCATACAATTAATATAAAATAAATAAATATAAAACTTTATTTGAAATTTATTAATTAAAATGAGATGACAATTTGTTTTTGAGAAATGTTAAAAAATGTTTTACTAAATAATAATATTTTGTTACTTTAAGTATTTAATTTTGAGGTTTATTTATTAGTGTTATTTTATCATGTCCAATAAAATAAATTTTGAAAAATTTCGTCATATATAATTGTATAATATGAAGGAAAACATAAAACAGCTAAAGTATTAAATAAATTAAAATCTAATTGTAACGGACTAACGAATTCAAATACATTTGCAGAATCAATATAAAACAATTTAAAAAAATGAGTAGTTTGGTGAAAACATGATGCTTTTGGTGGAAAAATCGACTGTGCTGCAATCGAGCAAAACTTAAAATAAATTTGTAAAAAAAAATTATGAAAATGCTAAAAATTTAACAAATTTAAAGAAATCTTAAGTAAAAAATTTAGGTCGACATATTTGGCAAACATTCTAAGAGTTTCTAACGCACGCCATGGAAGACATTGTATATCTGTGCTGTCTTAACATTTTCAAAGAATGGGAATACAAAATTTGGTAAAATATTTTGAAATAATAAAAAAAAGAGCTTCAAAAAATTTAATCTATAGTAGATTTTTGTAAGTTTCATAACTTGACTATTTTTAGGTTCATGTTCATTTAAATTTTACTATGAATCTTACAAGAGTTTGATGTGAAGAAATCTATAAAATAATTTTTATTAAAATGATAATTGTAAGATTTGCATTAAAAAGCGTCTGGCTAATTATGAAAATTTCCTCAATTTAACTCATTTATTCTTATTTAAAATCCATTCTTATCATATATATTCTAATTAGAAAGAAGAGCATAGTCCTTTTTTTCGCTTGGTTGTTTTTTATGTTTGGAAGAAAGGCAATTTTCTTAACGTTTTTGAGATGAAAGCACCATTTCTACCTGCTAATTTTCTACCTATACTTTAGTTCTTTAATACTTACCGAGACATTTAATTAAACAATCGTTTCGCGAAAAAAAAAAATATTTTTCATTAGAGTTTTCCCGTAATGAAATTTCGAGTAGTTTTTCCTCAGGTTTTGAGCCCCAACGTATAATTAATTGCATTTTGCCTCTTTTATTTCAACTTCAAGCGTCAAATCTTAAATGATCCCCAAATTGCCTTTAATGATCCATTCAGTAAAGGGAAAAAAATCCCTAACGCTTTTTAACTCGATTCTTCTTAATTCCTCAAAAAGAAATGTTTAATAAAATATAAAAAAAAAACAATGATAAATTAACTCCATGCGAAAGAAATATGTAACAAAAAAATTGCTGTAAGTAAATACAGTAAGGTGTTTTGGTTTATAGAGTGATTAAAATATTTTCTGTGTGAATGCAAAATATAATTGCTATTTCTTTTGGACAAGTTACCATTGGAATCTAGATTAATTAAAAATCCCCAAATTTTATGAAATAATGATTCATTCAGTAGAGAAACACGTCTTGAGAAATATTGCTTAAGTAATTTTTCTGCTAGTTGAAAAAGCGGTTTAAATTATTACGGAATATAAATTTTCGAAACGTTTTCTCCAAGAATATGTCACATTAATTACTTTTAATACACTCTAAAGAAAGTCTGAGAAGAAAAAAATCATTGAAGTGTTTTATGTCTTTAGGTAAAAATTTCTAATCAAAGTCACTATTTTCTTTTTTTTTTATTTCGTTTTCCTTCTTTTTTGGTTTTGCTGCTGATTTCATTCTTTACATTCAGGATTTATTAAAAAAAAAAATTTTAACTTCATGTTAACATTTTTTTTTATTTAATTTCGAGAGGGAATATAAATAAGTACAGAAAAAAATAAGTTTTGAAAAATAAAGAAGTAT
Source organism: Caerostris darwini (assembly GCA_021605075.1). NCBI lineage: Eukaryota > Metazoa > Arthropoda > Arachnida > Araneae > Araneidae > Caerostris > Caerostris darwini. The sequence continues at coordinate 329,156 of BPLQ01001279.1, forward strand.
TAACCGCAGAGAAATTCTGAAAAGATTTATCGTCAAGGCTAGCTTGTGCGCTTGAAGGAAAAATCAGAAATATTAATAGCCTGCTGGGTACAAAAAAAAAGTATTGCATTAAAATGAAGTGATGAACTTAACATCATCTCAGTTTTTATTAAATATGAAAACTCAAAAAAGTACACTGAGGATGAAGAATTATGATTTTCTCTTAAAAAAAAATAGCATTCAATGTTTTATAAAAATGACATAATTAATGGAGAATGTAAAATAAACCTTTTTGTGATCATGATTAAAAAATAATTCTACATTATGATAAATTTACAAACACAATTTTTATTTTTATTTGAAAATAGGATGAATGATATGCACTATTGATAAAAAAATTAAAAAATTTTTTTAGGTTAAAAAGACTGAATGATATAAAAAAAACCTGCCATATTTTTTAATGGTATTCATTAAACATGAATAATAAATTTCATCGGTTAAATCAATTCGTCTGAGAAATTTTGTGTACAAATTAAAAGATAATAACATTAAATGGTTTTTAATACAAGCATACTAATTTGAAAATTTTCCGTTTAAATATATAGTAAAGTTCATATGGCGTAACAACATAGCTTGAATTGCAAGCAAATCTTTTAATTTCCTGTTAATCCTGTTAATCCTTATCTTTTTCCTGTTAATAAAACTTTTAATTTCTCGTTACTGTTTTTCAGTAATGGAGAAATTCGATGGTGTTTGTGACAGTAAGAAATCACAGACAATCAGGGTGAATAATCCCACTGGACAACAAGTGGAAGCCGGACAATCCTGGTAACCCAATATTGCCTTGAAAATCACCGGAAAGCCCTAATCCTTCTTTCTAATAGGGGTGGGAATTGGATCAGAACTTTCCGTCTCTTAATTTTTGTAGAAATATTTTTACAGACTCCTGATTTTTTACAGTAATTTTATGAACTACGAACTTTATTAATAGTTTCAGGAAAATATATTTAATAAATTCAAGCCTCAATTTTTATTTTTATTGAACTCATATATCAATAAACCCAATTTATGTTCTAACAAAGTATTTATTATAACTTTAAAGATGTAATATTTGCACAAACTTAAAAGATATCCTTGTACTACAAATTTGCTTACAAAAAAAAATATATATTCTTCGAAAAAATAATACTAACTTAATAAGTATGTATCAAAGCATTATGGAATACCTTAAGATAAGCAAAGGAAAATTGTACGTTTAATTTTCCTACTAAATGATCAATATTTTGATAAATCTCGTATTCTCTCCCAGATGTCTATTTACTGCCAAATTTTGTTGAACCAGTAAGGTTTTCACAAAAATAATCTTCTATCATAAGGGTCAATGAATACTAACTGTTGAATTATTTAATATATATTGTTGAATTATTTAATTATTGTACTATAATTATATTATGAGTGTGTTACTTAAATATTGTACTAAATTATATTATAATTTTCGAATTATTTAACCGTTTAATATTTAGTCACTTGATTGATATTTCCATATTAGTAAAAAAAAACATATTTACAAATAACTAAATGAAATAAATAAATAGCATATTGTTACACTTTTTATATACTTATTTAGGTTCTTTATTATATTCTATTTGAAATTTTAAAATATTTTTTTTTCTACCAAACAGATTACACTTATACATTTTTATTGTTTGGTAGCCAAGGATTTCTGTTTATTTTATCTAGAAATTTGTTTTTTAGCACAGAAAAATAACAGATAAAACATAAAAAAGAGAGACAAATACAAGATAAATTCTTTATAAATTTATGGCGAACTTTATAATTCATCCATGCTTTTGAGAAAGACGGTTGAAAAAACTTGCACTTTACTCTAGGCTTTTAGAGTAAGAGGTCAAACTTAAGAGTAATGCATGTAAGGAAAACTAAAGGGACGCTTAAAGTCTTCTAAGTGTGATAACAAAGAAAGATAATGATACTGTTGTTGTACATATCACGCGCGCAGAGATGCTATCTGTAGAAAATTATTTTTAAATATGTAAACCAAGAAAAATGAACTGAGAAAAAGATATTTAGATGCAAAATAAGTTACACATTTTCAAAATATTTGGTAATTTGAAACTGATATTTTTAACCCTTCTTGTATAGATAAAAACAAACAAAAAAAAGTGTTGTTATTTCAGAATGATAAAATTTTGATATGAGTCCTTCTCAAATGTACATGTAAGGAATATATATGTTCTCGGTTTATATGTATATTACTAATTCATATGTATATGCTATATCTAGTATATATACTATATATATACTACTAATAATATATAAGCATTGGGACAGGAGTAGTTTGAACTTTCTATTTTCTTTTACATTGTGCAAAATGAATGGAGTTTTCCTCGTACAGATAATATATCATTCCCCGCATTGATATGAGAGTTTCCGATTTGACTTTCCTTGTCGAATTTCAAATTAAGCACCTTCAATTCAAAATTCCAACAAGTTGTCCATCAGGAAGCAAAGTTAAAAGTTATTTTAATTAAGTTAAATTAAATTTCAAGAGAATTAAAAAAATAAATAATAATAATTTTTTTAATTAATTTCGAATAATATTTTAGTTGCTAAAGGTTATGTAATAAAGTTCTACAGTACTAGTCGATATCATTGTAGTTTATCATGAATTTTTATTTTACCTGTTCATAAATAATTTTTAAAAGCGTTACTCTACTCTACCTTAAGAAAAATGCATCCCTGTTTTATACATCAGTGTGAAAATAATTGTGTGTGAGTTTGATTAACAATTCTGGTTTTTGGCAATTGAAATTTTCGAAGAAAGTAAAACAGCTTAACTTTATGATGAACTTTAAAGAAGTAAAGAAAGTTTTTAACGAAATTTTGCTAGTTTATGGTTTACACAGTCAAAAAGGCACAAATATTTTCTAATCTTTCAGAACACGCTATATGAAAATTATGAGGAACAACAAAATAATTCGCACTATTTAATATATTTAAATTGTAGATATAATTATACATTGCATGGCCACCATTATAATCCAGCAATTATACTTTTGTTGTAAGACAAATTAAGCTATTCTTGGTAAATATGGTTATTGACAAAGATTTCAAGGAGCATTGGAACATGGGGTTGGTTCATAGTACAATAACGCATATCAATGCTATATATTTGAAATATATTGCACAAAACTTAAACTAATCTTTATTATAATACATTTTTAAAACTATATAAAAATAAAAATAAAAATAATTCAAATAATGAAACTTTTTCGAAACACAAAAATATAATTTTTTCTACAAAATAATATCAAAAGCCAAATTTTTTCAATGAAACAATTCAAAATTTAAAAAATCCATTCAATAAACCTTGATGGCATACAATAACGTATCATAAAATATCAACTAACTTCATATGAAACAATAATCCCTTTTTAAAAAATTATATCAAATAGATTTAAAAAAATTAATAATAATAAAAACACTAAAATTTGATAAAAATTAATAACAATAAAAACATAAAAATTGCATCTATAATTTGAAACAAATGTATATTCTGGGAGTATATCATGTTTGTAGCAATTTAATAATTGTATTCATAACCAAATATAATTTGTATTTAATTTTGACAAACTAGTATGCAAATTAGGATAATTCTGTATTAAATAATATTTTTCTGTGTCATATGAAATTTCTTTTATTTATGAGATATCTTTAAAATGTGCGGAATCCTTTAGTTATTGTAAAATAGTGTTTATTATTAAATTTAATATCATATCATAAAATTATTCATTGCGGATTAAACATTTTTGATGAAAAATTTAACATACTTCTTCTCTTGCTCTGGGATCAATGTGATGGAAAATGAATATTTGAAATATATTTTTTTAATTATTAAAGGCAGAATCCATGGATACAGAGAAGTCTAAAAATAATAGAACAACAATAAATTTGATCAAAGATATAAGAGATATGTTTCAAAAGTTTAAGAATTATGAAAAACAACATTAAAAACTTTTCCAAAATTTTCAAATAACTTTTTATAATTTTTCTAACTTATCAATTTGTTTTGTGAGAAATTTTTTTTTTTTTTTTTCAATCAGATCTAAGTCTCATCAAAGATGAAAATGATTCTTATTTCAGTCTCAGCCGTACTAAAAATAAAATTGTGTACACTATAAAAAAAAGTTTTAAATTGTATTTAGATTATACAAATTTTAAAATTTCCTTGGTGTGAGAAATTTAAACACGAGTAAAATTGGAATTTTTGATTTTAAAAGATGTATGAAGAAACCGAAGTATTATGAAATAACTAGAATTATGAAATAACTGGAACTATGAAATAACTAGAATTCTGAAATAATTGGAACTATGAAATAACTAGAATTATGAATAGCTCTAGAATGAACTAATGTTTAATAATAAAGATCTTTGGCTCTCTTGCAAGTAATTCTGTTTTGGCAAAATATTTATTCACCATAATAATTCATTTGACTATTATATCCAAATATGCCCATTTAATATATAGTTTAAAAAGTTTACACATTGAATTATTTTCAGGAAAATAATTATTATCTTGATAAATAATTCGTATTTAATACTTTATTTATTTTATTAGAAATCACCTTATTATAATTCAATCTGAAGCACATTCATTATACATATTTTTTTAGCATTTGAAAAGAAAACGGTGAATTTACATTTTGATTCAATTTTAGTAAATGAAATACGAACGAAAATAATTATTCAAAATGTAATTTTTTTTTATTTGTATTTTTATTTGTATTTTTTGTATAGACATACTCGAAACAACGTGCATCGACTTTTTTATTTGATTTTACGGTAATGGTTTTTTTTTTTTGTTGTTGTTGTAAAATAATCAAATTTTGGAATCTACCAGAATAAATATAAAAAGAAACTTCTTACTTCTTAATAATTCATTCATTTCTTAAGGGAATATTTTAAATTTTAAAATATTACTTTCTATATTTTCTTTAACCACTTAATATACATATAAATATCATAAATTATACAAAACCTGTTCTTTTACATTAGGTACTGTAATTAATAGCAAGTATTTTCAAATAGTTACGAAACATTTTTAAGGGATATATTAATTATAACATTGATATATTAATTCGTGCCAAAGGAATATTTATAAGAAATTTATTTTCAGATGAAAGCATGAAAAGATTTATATGAAACAATTATATATTAACCTGAATTTAATATATGTATCACAAATCTATATCTGAGAATCTACTTTTAACTTATTTATATCCATATACACACACTCATATATAAATATGGATATATAGTGATAACAATATATACAAAAAGAAAGTGGGCAAATTGTTTTTTTTAAAACAGAATCAAGCTGTAATACAGACAATTGTTGTTAGAAATACTGATCTAGGATTACAATATCCTGAGAATATATTTTGAGTATTTTTTGATATAGCTATCTGTACGATATTATAATTTGTTTCAAATTTGCATACTTCCTGGGTACTATACTTTATTAGTGCATTTGTTATGCACACACATACATACATATATATATATATACATTTTACTTATATATCAATATCCACACACACATATGTATATATATGTATATATAGTGAGAACAACATATACATAACGAAAGGGAATAATTTGCTTATTACAATTTGATTATGTTTTGAATCAAATTGTAAAAAAACAATTGTGAATGCATTTTAAGAGTATTATCTAACTAAATAGAGATTAACAGTTGTTTGAAATATTAATCTATCTCTCTATATATAAATAGATCTAGGGTTGATTAAAAAAACTTTCGATGCCCTTTAATGATATTAAGAACAAAATCTGAGTCAGGCAACCAAATTAAATCTGTTTTACACAGCAATATATAAGCAAAAACGACATGTATATCCACTAGTAATATAATGGAAATATAGTAAGCAAAACATATTTATTAAACATTATGTGTTCAATGTTACAGTAATTGTTCTAAATTTCTGCCATATGCTATTTAGATTTATTTGATACATTTTAAAAATAAATATTATTTCAGCTTCAGTTTTTTTTTTTAACTCAGTTCCAATTATTTTTTATTTTTAATACTTAAAATTTTTTCCAAAAAGAACTTCACATTTTTGTATCAAGTCTAACACATTATTGCATAAATTACGAAATCTTCCTTAAAACTCCCTCATGTAGAACAATAAAAGTTTGAGCCAAAACTTTTGCCGTGGAATTTTAACAGCAAAACTTTTCCTTCTATTCTAATTACGTGTAAATTTATTTGCCTCTTAGTTATGGTATAATTACGACACTCTCTTCATTCTAAATTGTTTCCTAATTAGCAGATATTTTACGCTGAGATATGAATCCACTACAATTACAAATTTACTTTCGCTCTCTACAAATATAATTGGTTGCTTTTTTTTTTTGGCACACGTCTTATGAAATATAACTCATCATATATTCTTTGGAAAGTTCTTCCATAAATTTAAAATTTAAAATAACTTCCATGAATTTTAAACGATTTATAGATGAAAGAGAATCTGTATTTGAAAGTGTACTTTTTTTTACACTGAAATCATTTTTAAAATGCAGTTAAATATCATTCATGAATCTGACATAGTTGGTTTTATAAAAAAATAAATTTAATAAAAAAATATTAAAAATCACAAGGAAGAGAAATAAATGCGGAATCAAACTATACTATCAGTTTCCAAGCAATGTAAAATTAAAAATAATTCTAGATTATGAAAACATTTAATATAAATTCATAACGAACATTGGGAAGGAATATGTTGGAATATGTTTTAAATTTTTATTATAAACTTTTGGAATATGCTTTAGAGAAAGTCTTAGTGATGCTTATTTAATAATACATTCGAAAGAGGCATGAGTAACAAAAATAATAATAATGAATTTTAAAAAATATTTTTGACTAAAACGTTTGTAAACTGGTATATAATTCATGCAGAAAATAGATCCACCTATGTGAAAGTTTATTGTAAAAGAAATGTAAGCGCTTATTATGTTCAATAAAATTAATATGATTGTACGAATTATACGATATAATTAAAAAAATGTAGTATGGTTATACATTTATTTTATAAAATAGTTGATTAAATAAGTATCATAAAATATATAATAGAAAGTTAACATTTCTTGTACTAAAATAAATATTGATTTAGTAAGAAATTTTTACTAAAATATCATACAAAAAAATCTTTAACATGCAATGGAATATAATTATTAAAGGTAATACAATTGCAATTATATTATCTTTACCTTGTAAATTAAATTGTAATTATATTACCTTTATTTTGTAAATACAATTGTCATTATATTACCTTCACGTACAAATACAATTGTAATTATATTGTCGTTACGTAGAAAATACAATTGCAATCATATTATCTTTATGCTGTAAATACAATTGTAATTATATTATTTTTACGTAAGATAATATATTTGCAATCATTCTTAAAATACAATTAAACATCATTCATGAATCTGACGTAGTTAATTTTATATATATAAAAAATTTAATAATAAAAGATTAAAAAACATAAGGAAGAACAATAAATTTTGAATCAAATTATATTGCGAGCTTTCAAGTAGTTAACATTTCTTGTATTAAAATAAAAATTGATTTAGTAAGGAATATCAAATATATACAGAAAAATATCTTACAGTAAAATCTGTAAGCATACAACGAAATAAAATTATTAAATATAATATAATTGTACTTTACGTTGTAAATACAATTGTAATTATTATTATATTTGCCTATGATCTAAAATATTATTTAAAAAGTGGTTTATGAAAAAGAGTTAAAACTTTGGAAATAAGTAAGTAATTTAAATTGGGCAGCAAAAAAAATCATTATATATAAAAATTTGGAAAATAAAAATTGCAGAGTATTATCTTCTATTTTCCAATGGATAACTGTTTGAAGTTCAAAATCAAAATAATATTTAAAATGACATCAAAACTATTTCATTAAAAAAACTGAAGCTTACGTTTATCTTCATAAGCTCATGAAGCTTATCTTCGTAAATCAAATGTCAAGGCTAATATATTTCTAATTAGTCAGATGTGTTCGTAAGATTAGCATGGAAGGATAAAATTGAAGTAAAATATTTGACAATTCAACAATATCTTTAAAAACCAAAACATTTTTCTTTCATAATTATTCACTTCTGTTCTCTGTTCATAAGACCAAAAAGATTAATTCCTCGTACAAAATGAATAAATAATCCTTACTAATAACATTGTGAACAAATATGTAGATTTCCTTTTTTTGATAAGCCTACATATCTGTTTCTTGATTAGTTAATACTGGTACTTTACTTCATTAAAAAATGTAAATCAAATGGAATTCATGTTGATCTTGATACAGGTATAAAAAAAACTTAATTTTTGAATAGCTGACCACCATTTTGATTTTATAATCTTTTCTGAGAAAAAAAAATGGTGGAAATGTTTTTATTTCTTTCTCTTCTTTCGAATAAAACTTTGTTAAAATCTCGTTCGCAACCTATCATCAAAATGGCGTGGTTTCAAAAGGTGACATTTTTTTTTATTTACCTGGTGAGAGAAAAGACAACGAAGGATTAATTGGTGACATCTTTTCCGACACTTTTATGAAATGGTCTTTAGCGATTTTTATTTTCTGTTTGTAATCTCGATTTAATGAATTCTCTTCTGGTTAGAAGAGACAGCTACTTTTCCGAAAGATTAGTTGCTTAAAACGAGGAAGTAATTTCTGCTCATTTTAGAATTAGATAGATAGATTACATTCTTAACTCATCATGCACGGTATTTAAACATTATGTTTCAAAAGCAGATGTTTTATTTGTGTTTATACCTTCTTAAGATTCGTTACTTGGAACTTGCAAGTTTCGAAACTTTTCAGAATGTCAGCTATGTTTGTTTAGATTCTTTGATAGTTTTATGAAAGCGAGAAACTTTGCAAAAATAGATGCAAGAATTGTAAAGATGCAAACTTTGCAAAGATTTTAAGATTAAATTATTATTATTAAATTATAAATTGTCATTTATGAGAAATTTACTGTTTTATAAATTTCAAACCATTTTATAATATAATATGATTTGAATTAACTAATTTAATTATTTTAATAGAATAGAAATTCCTCCAATAATAATTATTGTTTATTAATAATCTTTTAAATATTAAAACAAATTTACCAATAATTCCATCTCATTAATGATCATTAAAAACATACATTTAAAAGTTAAATAATTTAACCTGTGAAATCGAAAAAAAAAAATTTTTTTTTGAAAAAAGTATATCGAATATGTTATTTTCTATTTATATAAAAAAATAGTATCATAAATTGAAACATTATTTATAAAATATTTATATTTTATAAGGATATTTTTATAATTTTTTTTGTAAAATAAATAATTTGACGAATTATTAATATTTGAAAAATTCTTCGAATGGCCTCTAGCAATTAAAATTATTATTTTTGAAAGAAAATTTTGACATTATTTAAAAAAATATAAAAGAAATATTAGCGAAATAATAAATTATCCCTACTGTTACTTTTTATTTAAAAAAATATATTTTTCGTTTTTAATTTGAAATTCTAATGTTTAATTTTTTTTTAAATTAATGTTATTATTTTTATTGTATGTTTTAGTTTGACAAGGTCTTAGATAAAATTATTCAGAAATTTAAATAAACTATGAATGCATGCACTTTTAATCTATTCTTTTAATATTTGTTTTAAACTTATTGTTTGATTTTTACTTCAAATCAACTATTCTACTGTAAATTTAATATCGTATTTAAGACGTATATATGAACATAATCACAAAAAAATTTTAATAAAATAAATGTTATGCCTAGAAGACTTTCAGTTTAGTAATATTGTTTCATCTGAATATATGTTTCATATAATTGCTTTACAATTTTTATAGTTATTGTTGTTACATCATTGTTGCAGATCAACAATATTCAGAGTGACTTAGGTAAATAATGGCATTAAGGGATGAAATGTAAATATTTTTATTTAACGGTGCATCAATATAAATACTCCTACTAGGAGACTGAACTATTTTGAGATCAACAAAATTGACAAAAATTGAAAAAGAAAACAAAAAATTGTCACCAAATCGAATGAATAATCGAAATTGTGACAACAGTGACTGGAATGTATGCCACTAACAATGAATATTCTTACTGATTCACTTAAGTGCTATACAATCAATTATAAAAATTAATTACCAATTATTGTTACATAATGGGAATTGTCTTCGTACAGCCTTTAAAAACTTAAAAATTGTGGATAAAAAACTTAAAAATAGTGAATTAAAAAAATGAAGAAAAGGGAAATAAAGGTGATAAATCTGGCAATCCACCATTATGTATATCATACTGGAAATTAATATAAAACTTCTTATTTCGAAAGCAGAGGAAAGCTACTAAATAAATAATAAGTTAAGTGTAGTTTGATTAACATAGGACAGTTTGAATAACAGTTTAAAAACTTATACTTAGGGTTTATTAGTAGTGTTTAAAATAAAATTGTGAAAATATATTTTTAATTTGTTATTTTTTTATACAAAAAAATTGAAGAACTAAATATCCTAGTTGCTAATGCTCGTGTTATCTCCCAAGTTACTTGAAGTTTGGGCCTTTATTTCAAACATTTCAGGAAACTCTTGAGTTTTGATTCTTTTAGTGCTCATTAAAATATAAAAAATTATTTAGGATATTTTTCCAACTGTATTGTCAATTCAATTTTTGCTTTAAATGAAGATATTAATCAGGCAATCTTGATGTTAATGTCGTCTACTGCGTCTTCTTCATCTTTTTTTCAAGATTTCTGCTGTTTCGTGTTGTCTTAAATCATGTTGAAAAATTTTATGCTAGCTATAGCTGGTAAATACATTTTAATTCAAGATGAGTGAACAAAAAATTTTGACTAAGGTAAATAATAAAAAAAGATTTTAAAGTAGATTGGTTTACAAAATATTATTTAAGTACTGACTAGAATAAGACAAAAGCGAGTACTTTAAGAACTCATAGAAAATGTTGTAAAGTGATTCACAAAACTGCAAATACGTGCTATCAAAATGTAATGATTTTATGAATCATAGAAATAAATTGGTTTTACTGAAATTTAATTATTTAATTTATGAACTTTAAAATATAACTTTTTTTATTCATTGGTTTTCTTAGATTTTTTTTTTTTTTTTTTTTTTTTTTTTTAGTTTAAATCTTGTGAATATTACCAGCCTAATCTTTGGTTCTGATAAAAATCGTATTGACAGCTGTATCTGATAGGCCTAATTAATAAAAGGAATTAAGTTTCATAAAGTTCTAGAATATTAATTGTAAGTCATGCCAAATTATAGAAATTAATTCATAAAATGCTTCTGTGTGCGTTTGTATTTTAAAAAACAAAATAATTATACGTATTATGTAAGTTTTGAAGAAGAGTAAATAATTGATCGAGTAACCTTATTAAGCATAATTTTTATGAAATGGATTTTGAAATCTTAGGAGTAGTTAAATGAACGTAATTAAGGAAAAGTTAAAATAAATAAGAAATCATGACTAATTAAGTAAATTAAAATTAATTTAAATGAAGGCAATTAGATAAAGTTAGTATTGGTTGCCCAATTAGTGTGTAATTAAAAAAATAAGTAATGCATTAAATAACATTAGATGAATCTTTATTTCTTTTTAAAGTATTTTTATGAAATATTCATTTTCATCTATTGATGATTGAGTCGTTTTAAATTTACTTAATTGTCGAAAGAAATAGTTTATATACGGTTTTTGTTCTCTTTTTTAGTTAAAAATAAGTTAAATTAAAAAGACATTGTTTTGCGCAACAATTTTACATTTTTATTAAAATACGTAAACAATACTTTCATTTAATACTATCGACTAATATAATAAATTATTATAAGTATGTATATTATATATTATGTGTATATTATTTTAAATAAGTATATATACATATATTATTGTAAACTAAGTTATATAATAAAATTATATTATCGATTATATATTTATTACTTTCTTGGAGTTATTATTAATATTTTTTGTATAATTCTTTACAATGATTTTTTGTAAAAATATCTTAATATTTCATTTGAATTAGTTTTTTTTATTTGATTTTACGTGTTTCTCATTATAAAATGTAAGTAAAAATTTACTTAAAATTAGTTTAAATTTGATTTCATATATAAATTTTCTTTTGAAAAAATTGCTGTGAAAATTATTGTACTATGCACATCAATAATAATTATATAGTCAAACATATTGCCTTTTGATATTTGTATGGAGTAACCCGATATCATTCGCAACTATAGTGACAAAAATATAAAAGATTCAAAGTTTACTCAGGTTGCAATACGGTAGCCTGTTATAAAACTCCCATTTTGCACCTTCGCAATTTTTTACGAGCACCCTTAATGATGGTACATGACATTTCGTAAATCTTCTACTGTAACATAAGTTGATACTACTTGAATTTTGAAAAATTGTTTAATTACTATTATTACTAATAACATGCAAATATAAGTATGCGCAGATTGTGAATTCATATTTCCAATTATTACAGCTAGATATAATTACCTACAATTCTTGCCAAATAATAAAAAAATAACAAGTCGAAAAATTTGAAAATAATGAAGACCCTGGAAGGAGTTTAGTAAAACGCATTATTAAAAATTCAACGAATATTATTTATTAATATATGAATCCCATTTTTAACTCTATTATTGATGAAAAATATAAGATTTCGGTAATAAAATGTTTTGCTGCTTTAAAATATGATTGTAAGTTTCATCAACTAAATAAGTAATATTTTGCCATTGAATGTTTTTAGTAATTTTATTTCAATTATAAAAATGTATTTCCATAAAAATAAATAATATAATTTTATGAAATTACATCTAAACCTCTTTTTTGTATTCAATTCGTAAAATAATCCGAATCAAATAAATAATGAATAAATTGCAAAGTATATCAAATACCTATACAAATAAGTTAACTAGCATATTCTGTACCAAACAGTAAATAAATTTTTAATAATTAAATATAAAACTTTTAAGCATTAAAATTTCTGCATATTTTGAACATCATAAAAGTTTTATGTTATATATTTCGATATTTTCTTCATAATGTCTTTGCACATATTATTATTTAAAAATAATTTATAAGTTTTACAGAAACTTATTTTAGAAAAGTATAAAAAATATGAAATAAAGCCATTAGTTAAATTATATTTTCCTTTTAACTCATAAAGTTAAATTATAAATGTAGAAATTATTTATAAATAACTAAATATTTAACATTATTATAACTGATAATTTTTATTTCTAAAGGAGTAATATCAGTATAAAATAAAAGCATATTAAATTATAATACAGAATTACCCAGTTTAAGAATTTTTATTTATGTTTTAATGAGAATGCCGTAACTTATATTAATTGCGTACTTATAGTTTCCAATTACTAAAGCTTTAATTGATTGCAAGTCCTAGGAAGCTTGAAATAATATTTTAGTTGCCATCTACTTTAATTCTAATTACACTAAAATCAAATAATGCTTATCCAATTAACGTTGGATCAATTCGTAAGAAAATCATTGCAATTCGAAATTGGGATTTTATTAATTGAACGCTTGCCCCTGGTTTAAAAGAAGAGTTAGTATAATTACATAATAATTACTTAAAAATTATGATAAAATTGTTAATTTATAGAAAAAAGGGTTACAAGCATTATATATCTTTAGAAATTTATTAATTTTATTATCTATGAGGAATTGAATAGCTGATTGAACTGAAAAATAGATTTCGTTAATAAACTAATAGTAATATTATAAATTCTTCATTCCCTCTACATTTAATTATAGGTGTGAGTAATATAATATACAATATATGAAGCCACATAATCAGTCAATTAATACATAGGGCAAAGACATGAATTTAAAGTATTTAATAATAATAAAAAGTTGTATTGGTAGATTAATAAAACTATTTTTATCAATAAATCAGTCAAACATACTCCTTATGTCGTATCTTACATTCTTATCATACCGAAAAGTATTGTGAAACTTCTTATTTCGAAATTAGCGAAAAGCTACTAGATAAATAATAAGCTAAGTGTAATTTGATTTCGACTCAACAGATGATTTATTAGTAGTATTAAAAAAAAAGTGTAAATATTGTTTAAATATGCTAATTATTTCATACAAAAATAAATAAATAAATAAAATAAAAAATATGAACTAAAAGTCCTAATTTCTAATGCCTGTGTTATAGTAGTTGCTATTGATTGTGTTGAGTCTTATAGCCATTATAATAATAATAATAATAATTTAATATATAAAAGTATAAAGCCCGTATATTCAGTCAATTGTTGCAAATATTATATTATGTACAAATGTGTTAATTTTATTATCTATCAGGCCTTGAATAGTTGATTGAACTTAAAAATGGATTTCTTTAATAAATTAATAGCAATATTATAAATTCCTCATTCCCAACTGTATTTAATTATAGGTGTGAGTAATGTAATATATAACATATGAAGCCCACATACTCAGTCAGTTGATACATAGGCCAAACACAAGAATTTAAGGTATTTAATAATAAAAAAAAGTAAGGCAAACACAGGAATTTAAAGTAATTAATATTAATAAAAAAGTGGCATTGATAGATTAATAAAAATTTATTATTAATAAATCAGTCAAAAATACTCTTTATGTCATATCTTACATTTTTATTACCATTATTTCATTCCGAAGGGAAAGTGAAACATATTTCTCTAACTTTGCCAACCTTATGTTGCCATGCCTGTGTCCTTTATATTCCTATATACCTTTATTTAAATTAATAAATAATTTTAGTGTTTATAGCTAAAATATATTATATGACTCTTCCCACTGGATTTGAAGAATAAAATTCGATGACATACGCCTTTTTTATAGATGACATACGTTTTTGTTCCGAATAGTGATGACATCTGGCATTAAAGACTGCTCATAGATGTTGTTATCCACAAGTAAGATTGTCGTTAATGAAGTAAAGGTATATAGGAATATAAATGAGACAGGCATGGCAGGGTAAGATTGACAAAGATAGAGATATGTAAATGACTTCGTATTGCAAATAAAAAAAGCTCTCTTAGTTATAAATATAAGTAATTGTATCTTTAAAATCATAAATATATGAATACATATGTTTAAATTTATCTCAGAATTAGTCCACAGAAATACTGAACTTTTACTGAGTAAAGTGGACAAATGTATTGAAATCACTAATATTAGACAGTTATTTAATAGTCGACTTAAATAATTTCCTTTGCAGCATATAAAGTAGTAACATGTGCCATAAATTGGTTATTAGCAGTTTAATAATATAATTATTGCGATTATGTCTCTTGGAATTTAAGCGGGAGATTAAGATCAGTTACAATCATCTGTTTAGGAGAGACAAATCACTGAACTTCGACAGAAATTTAAATCTACCCGCTTAGAATTCTCCGTTCCCCTAACGACCTCACATTATTCAGACATACCCAAGTCCCATTTATCCATTTTATATGCAGTCCTTTCGAATGTTATGAATCCACTACCAACTTTCGACATTTTCCCAAAACTTCCCAATCATGAAAGTTTAATATCTTACCCCCTTCGAGAAATTGCAAAGCAACACTGCAGAAATCCTGCAGTCCGCAATCGGAAGCCTCCTAAGTGCCCAACTTAAAATTTGAATAAAATCATGTCTCACCACTTTATCTGAAAAGTTTCAGCTGATCCACCCCGTGCTTGCTACAAATGAAGTTTTACGCATCAACGTTATTGCGTCATATAACACGACAAGACCTTACTAATCCAAACGGAATGTCAGCCATTTCGTTGCCGGACAAACACAGGGGCTTACATTAAGTCAACTCATCTCATTAGGCCGGCCTATGATGTCATTTTGCCCCCTTCCACTCACGCCCCCTTAAGCCCTTTCATGGGGCACAACAGTCTGGGATGCCAGAAATTTCCTTGTCGCTTACCGAGCAAGTTATATGAAGTGAATATATAACGGCGTTCCGTAGTCTATTTATCAATACCTACTGGTCGTATGGCCCCCTTTGAGGTTGTTGGACCAGCTTATTTAGCACTAGACAGCTGGTTTTTATTTTTGGTGGCGAAAAATAAATTACAGATTACTTGGTGTTGTCGGTGGTAAAAAAATGAAATAAAAGCAAAAAAGAATGAAATAAAAAGGGAAAGAAAAATTATTCCCTTATGTATAGGAAGAAAAGGCATGTGAAGAAAAGATAGTATGTGAAGGAAAGGCAGATGTGGTAATAACATTATGGAGCTAGAGAAAGTCTGTTAGATTTTTAGCTAGTAAAACCTGACTGTTTTTAACTGCTTTTTTTTTCTTGTTGGTGGTGTTAGAAGAAAAAAACTAAATTAAACTAGGTTTTGAGAAAATAGTTCTCTAATGTATGAAGTAAATATGTTTAATAATGTAGGAGATAGAAATATTTTGCTGAAATTTATTATTATAATATATCTTGCTGTTTGTTATCATTAATAGAGCTTGAAAACACAAACATGATTGCAATTTGTTATTAAATATGGGTTTTACTGAGAAAGTTATATGAAGTGAATATATAATAACCTTCTATAATCTATTAATCAATACCTACTAGTCGTATGGCCTCCTTTGAGGTTGTTGGACCGCTTATTTAACACTAGACAGCTGGTTTTTATTTTTGGTGGCGAAAAATAAATTGTAGATTACTTGGTGTTGTCGGAGGTAAAAAATGAAATAAGAGTAGGGTTAAAAAATTGATCCCTTATGTATAGGAAGAAAAGGCATGCGAAGGAAAGGCAGACGTGGTAATAACATTATGGAGCCAGAGAAAGTCTGTTAGATTTTTAGCTAGTAAAACCGACTTCTTTTTTCCTTGCTGCTGGTGTTAGAGGAAAAAAATTAAATTAAGCTAGGTTTTGAGAAAATAGTTCTCTAATGTGTAAAGTAAATATGGTTAATAATGTAGGGGCTAGAAATATTTTGCTGGAACTTATTATTATAATATCTCTTGCTGTTTGTTATCATTAATAGAACTTGAAAGCACAAACATGATTGCAATTCGTTATTAAATATGGGTTTTACTGAGAAAGTTACATAAAATGAATATATAACGGCGTTCCGTAGCCTATTTATCAATACCTACTAGTCGTATGGTCCCCTTTGAGGCTGCTGGACCGCTTATTTAGCACTAGACAGCTGGTTTTTATTTTTGGGGGCGAAAAATAAATTACAGATTATTTGGTGTTGTCCGAGAAATAAAAGCAGGAAAAAAAAAAGAAATAAAAGGCAGGGTTAGAAAAATTTATCCCTTATGTATGAGTGAAGGAAAGCAGAAGTGGTAATAACATTATGGAGCCAGAGAAAGTCTGTTAGATTTTTAGCTTGACTGTTTTTAACTGCTTTTTTTTCTTCTTGTTGCTGGTGTAAGAGGGAAAAAATAAAATTAAGCACTTTTTGATAAAACAAAAATAAAGAAATAAGGTTAATAATATATGATCTGGAAATATTTTACTGGAATTCATTATTATAATATTTATTCACTTTTATTAAATGAAAATTTTTAGTTCATGAATGGTTGCAAATTGTAATTGTTTTTATTATCTACTATTTAATTAAATAATTATTGGGAAAAAAAGGAACTTTTACGTTTTCCCGTGCTGTTTGTTATCATTATCATTACATGAAGTGAATATATAATAGCCTTTTGTAGTCTATTTTGTATTACTATTTGTATAGGGACTGATGGCCGAGTGATTAGTGTTTGGTGCCACATGTTAAGGTTTCAAGTTCCATCGGGGCCATTAACGCTTGTAGTGGTTCATAATACACTTAGGACCCAGTGTAATATGATTCTAAAGCGTTGAACGTAGGGCTGACAACGCTAACCCCTAAAAAAATAACATCTCCTGCCTCAAAATCTACCAGAAAGCAGACGTCCTTGGCTCACTAAGGGGCTGTTGCGCCAATGATGATGATGACTAGTTGCACAGCTTCTGTGAGATTATAGGCCCACTTATTTAGTAGTAGAAAGCTGATTTTTATTTGTTGGCCTCGAAAAATAAATTACACATTACTGATGCTGTCAAGGCGAAAAATAAAATTAATTCAAGTTAAAAATAAAGAATTCATTATATATGAATGATAATATTAACAACATGTTTTTTTTGTTCTATTTTCTACAAGTACATTATTTATTTTACTTGTTAAAAATTTTATCATTAAATAAATATTAATTGAATTAATATATATATATATACTAATTAAATTAATACTTGTTTTAAAAAGTGGAATAAGTATTAATTTTTTATTAATATTTATTTTATTTGTTAAAATTTTTTGTTAATTGTTTAGTTTTGTTTAATACTTGTGGTGTTGGTGGAGAAATATAAATAAAGGCGTGGTTTGAAAATTGATCCCTTATGTTTGAATGATTAAGGACAAGAAAAAAATTTGATGAAATTTGAAGTAATAAAAGGAAAATTAATGTAAAATTTGTTAATTTTCAAAGTTTTATTTACGTATCGTTATGAATTTTAAATGTTATAATGATGTACTTTGTTATTAAATCATTATTAGAATTAAAGTAGTTTTTACATAACCCCTTGCTATTTATTACCATAAACATATAAATAAAAAAAAAATTTTGAAGTTAGTTCTGATATATGTGTCTTATCGAAAAATTATGTACAATGAATGTAAAACGACATTCCAGAATTTATTTATCTATAACTGATAGTTGGACAAGCCTTGTGAGATTGTAGACCGCTTATATAACGTTTGACTGAGTTTTTATTTAGTTACAAAAACTAAATTAAAGATTGCTGGTATTGGAGGAGAAGAATAAAATAAAGCCTCCATTTGAAAAAATTAATTTCTTAATGCGAAAAAGGAAACGTTATAATAATATTATGAAGGGTATTAAAAGTTTATTGTATTTTAAAAAATTGCAGACGTTAATGTCGTAGAATTTTAATTTCAAATATTTAAGCATATGTTTTTTTTCTGAAATAAACATATTATAATTATATTTTCACAACTGATTATTCCTTGTTTCACTATTTTATATTTTAACTAAAATTTCCATTATATAAACGAATTTTTAGAATGTAATTTTAAAAGTAAACATTAAAATTTTTTTTACAAAAATTAAAAGTAATGATTTTGTGAAAATTAAACGGAAAATTAGTAAAAAAAAAAAAAAAAAATATATTTTTTAAAAATATGACTTAAAATACTATGCTAGGAGTTATTTATGTTACAACAGTTGATAATTAAAAAAATTTTGGCATAAAAATTATTTCAATGATTTTAAAAAACTATGTTAATAAAACAGAAATCTGATTCTGACATTATAATTACAAAAACATTAATTTTAATAATGCAAAGAAAAATACATTATTAGAAAGCTTGAAATAAAAATATTGATTTCAACGTCTACTGTTACCTCAAATAATAAAATTTTTATTGCTTTCTTTGATATTAAATATGTAGTTTATGTATTATTAAGAATTGTATAAATGTGTATAGTTAAGAATTAAATTAACTTTTTAGTTAAGTTTAAATTGATTGCAATTTGGTGTACTGACGCTCTACAAAAATTTACTCTAAAACATATTTTAATAATTACAAGTTAAAATAAATGTTACTTAAAAACAAATTCTTCGAATATGATTTTAAAGATGACTATAAGTTTTTTTTTTTTTTAAAGTCCTTCAGAAAATTTTTAGTTATGTTACTTCAAAATGTTAATAAATTATTTCTTCCCTGCTATATAAGTAAATTACTTATGGATATTAATCTATTATATATTGTAGCATTTTTTTCTCACGGAAAGAGTTTTGGCATTTCATTCGCATGAGAGAGGAATGTATGTTATTTGACAAGTATATAATAACTCCATCACTCAACTTTGACAACAGACAAGCAATATTGTGGGTAGTTATGTTACAGGCAATTAGTGTTTTTGCTAATGAGAACAACCAGTCACTAAAATCTGATAGCAGATATTTGATATCTTGTATAATGAGACTCAGAAAATTAGCGAATGCGTTCACAAATCGAAACAATTACAGATTGAATATGAATATCCATGAGTTGTTCCACCGTGAATAGTGATAGATCATCAGAACTGAAAAATGTCTACACCAAAGAGAAGTGAGGGAAGTTGACCCCCTCTTGACGGATTGTTTTAAAAGAGATTTTTGGTGAAAAGAAATGAGTTCTACGATGAGTCGACCAGAAGTGTTTTTTTTTCTGAACTGACTGAATAAGTCGAAGATTATGACTGTTACCAAAGTGCACCCTTTGTGGTTTTGTTTATCACGCAGTGTTATAATTAAGGTCTGCCGCAGACAAGGCATTTAATTTTGACGTAGACATGAGAACTCTGAAAAATACCGACCTGGGAATGAACTGTACATGTGATTTAATAGTGCACTTCGTGATCACATTTTATTTTATTTGTTTGAATTTCTTTGTATAATAATCCAGAGTACATTATTTATATATATATATAGGTGGAGATACATAGGTGGAGATGTTGCAATATGTATCTTATTCGCAAACTATTTTCTAATGACAAAATCCTTATTTACAATGGGTCTGAAATTCATATATATTACATATTAATGCAAACATTTATATTTATTTGTAAAACAAGCCTTTATAGTTATATCACCTGATACGAACTGTATCTTTTATCAACAAATAAGATAGTTAAACTTAAAAATTTGCAACAATATGTAACAATATAAATATTCCTCAGTATCAAATGAAACATATGAAAAGAATAAATTTTCTATTAAATCATTTTTGTTGACAAACATGAAAAAAAAATCAGTCGTCACATTATACATTTTTTTTAACAAAAAAGATGGAATGCAAGTCGAAAATTTTCTTTTTTTGCAGAAAAGTCGAGATACAGTATTTTATTACTTTACCACAATGTTATGTGACGTTGGTTTTTATACGAAAACATATTTTTAAAAAAATACATCAAAATGAACTGCTTTGTTTTTTTTTTCTTTTTCAGGAAATAAAAAATAAAGAAATAAAATTCAATCTCGTAGATCTTTCGAAGTAAAAATAGTCTTCCATGCGTGGAATGTCAACATGAATTGCTACATCACATCTTCATTTGATATCATTTTAAAGTTATAGATTTCTTATTGAAAAAGTTTTATATGTTTGTTTGGTCTAGAAATATATATTTCCTTTTAATATTTTCAGATTTTCCTTATATTTAAAAATGTTTGGGAAATTATTGATAGATAATTAATATCGTGTGCATTTGTTATGCATCTTTTCTGTGTGTATTTGTTATAACATTTTAAAGTTCTAGATTTCATAATGAAAAAGTTTTATATGTTTGTTTGATCTATCTATATATATAGAGAGAGAACATTCATATATAGAACATATATATATATTTCCTGAACATTTTTAACTGTAAAGAAAATTCTGAAAATCTTATGTATACATATGAAACAATATGCAAAGAAAATCATCGTTGTTACAACCAAAATAAACATTTTTGTGACCACTATTTGTTATAACCACTATTTGTTGTGGTCTAGAAATATATATATATGTATATATTAATGTTTTAGGCTTTTCCTTACATTTAAGAAAGTTAAGAAAATTATTGATTGATAATTAATATCGTGCACATTTGAATCAGTATGAATCAGCAAGCAAAAAAAAAATCACCGCCGTTTCAACCAAAACGAATATTTTCAGTGGCCAATATTCGCAATTACATTTTCAAGTTATGGATTTCATAAAGAAAAAATTTTATCGATTTGTTTGGTCTAAATATATATATATATATATATATATATATATATACATCTTTTTAATATTTTAAGCTTTCCCTTACATTAAAAAATGTTCAGGAAATTACTAATTCATATTTAATATCGTGCAAATTTGAAAATTTTTTGTGACAGAATTTATGGATATTTAAATTTATGGTGAATTTCATTGTTATTTGTTATAGACATTTTAGGTTTTGTATTTAGAAGAACTACAGCCTTATATTGTTTATCCCAATGGAATGATTTACTCGATTCGTGGACGAGAGGTACATTTAAGCTAACCTAGAGGTACCTAGCTAACTTGTAAGCTGATGCAGATTCGAATCGAGATGAATCAATCGCAATCGAGCTCATTGGTGAGTGCATTGCAATTACAACTGTCACAGACTCGATGGTGGTTGTAACAACGTGCTCAATGCGTATCACATCGATAGTTAGGTTGCCGGGTGGGAGTATTTTGGATTTTCTTCCATATCTCAATAAAATGCGGGACAGACTCTCCTAAAAGTTCTCCAGGAAGGAAATGTGTTCCCTTCATCAATCATCAGTGGACACGCAGTGTATACATCAGTGGAACACGATGCAAACCGATATTCAACAACTATAACAAAAAATAGACATAAAAGATTTTAGTTTGGCTTCCCATATCAGGTTTCGATTCCCAATCTTGTTTGGAAATTCAACGTGTGAGCTCCATATCATTAAAGGATATTATTCCCAAATATAAAAGCAACTCTACTGGTTCGTATGCTTTTTCTAATAGTTAATGATATGGATGTATCATTAACTATGTATTCATTAGAATATATAGTATTTATTAGAATATAATATAATAAAGCCCACTATTTCTAATTATTTAATTTTGCAAGTTATTTTGTATAAACGTCATTTTAAAAAGTACAAAATTAATGTGAAATATAAAAATATTAGTTGATTTCGTTCCATTGTAACATTTTACGTAATTGCTAATTTTTAGAAAATTCAACACATTTATAAAAGTAGAAAAATGAACAACTCATTAATCACGTAAGTATTACTTCATGCAAGTTTAATCACATTTTATAATTTAATTTTTCGAAACAGTTTTACTGAGATGAAAATATCATTTTATTTTAAATAATCTAGTATGAAGTATTTGATGAATATTTTACATTCCTGTGATCTTACCAGCTAAAAGTTTTAATTCAATACCAGACAGTATACTTTTAGTTGATTTGAAAAAAAGTACATTGAAATTGTAAGAAATAGAAGCTTTGGCAATAGCATCACGATTGTCCGAATTTTCCTGTTTCACCGAAAATTTCCTTATTTATTACAAAAACTTAGTGCTTACTTATGTTATATTATTTTTTTATGATATAAAGCTTGGATTTGCTTTTTTTTAAAAAAACTCCCCTCAAAAATAATTCTTATTCATGAAGATTAATAAAAGTACTCTATGCTTGTTACAGCTTAGATAACATTTACTTTATTTTTACATCTAAGAGTTTATGGATTAGAATCATTAAAATTGTATATAGAAATAAAAAAATGTTTTTTTACTTGTCATTACATTTTATTTTGCTTATATGACAATATAAAATATTTTTAACACTAAAAGTCTTTTCCATTAATGATTTTAGTCTTTTTCATTAAGTTTAATGAAATTTCTAATTCACCACGTATTGCAAAAATCATTATTTGAAGAATTTTAATCTATACCAATTAATTAAATATTTTTTTCATTATTATTCCGATTTATTATACCTTATTCAATACATTTATGTTTATTGGTATATAAAAATGGAAGACACTAAAAGTCTTTTTCATTAAAGGTTTTAGTTTTCTTCATTAAGTTTAATGTAATTTCTAGTTCACCACATATTGCAAAAATCATTATTGAAACTGTTTTAATCTATACCAAATAATTCAATGTTTTTTCATTATTAAGGAGATTCCCTAAACTTTATTAAATATGTATTACTTTTATGTTTATTGGTACATAAAAATGGAAAACACTACGAGCCTTTTTCATTAATGGTTGTAGTCTTTTTCATTAAGTTTAATGGAATTTCTAGTGTTGCAAAAATTATTATTTAAACAACTTTAATATATACCAATTAATTCAATGTGTTTTCATTATTGGGTAGTTACCCAAGACTTTATTCAATATTTATTACTTTTATGTTTATAGGTACATAAAAATGGATGCAGAATATTTTATGTTAATGAAAATATTTTTCCATCTCTTAAAGATCTTTCCATAGCATTTATGAGTACAATTTTTTCTTCCTTCTACCAGTACTGGAAGATCCATCATAAAACCGTTGACATTAATGATTACAAGGCATTACACGAGTCTTGTAATGGTCATGGTGCTGGTAAACTTTGGAGGATACATATATATATAGACATACATCCGTCCTCTCTGCCATATTTGTCACAGAAGTCCGACAACGCTGCCGGATCTCCGGCAAGCACCCATCTGGCCGCCCAGTGATCCGTTACTGACCAGATTTCCGGCCCGCCCGGCCAGTGTATCAATCCGGCATTAGTGTCCTGCTATGTCTGGAGCACGGTTGGCTAGACCTTCCCCCTCCCATCCCCCCCAAGATCTTCCATCATCTCCAAGAGATTCGTTTCATGTTTGCTTACTTTCTGCTGCTTCATTCCCGGCAGGATGCAGTTTGGCTTTTGAAAAATGGATGAACCTTCCCTCCTTTTGGCTTTAAAAAAAATAAGGAGGGAAGGGAAAAGGAGAAAAAAAATGTTTATGGAATGCGCCTAGAGAAAGCTCTCAAAATACTACATTCTGTAAAATCTTCTGCCCCCTGAAGAATAAATTATAAACCTCATGTGTTTCTAAACAGTTTTGCTCCGGCTCGCAACGATGGAGGAACCCCGAGTTTTATGAGATGGAAGCATTCTGTAGATGAAAAATTAAAGTGTATGCGTATATGGATTTTTATGGTTCTGTTACCGCGCGCCGTAATGAAAGTTAGCCATAATCGCACATAAAAAAAGAGAGGGGGATTATTTATACAGGACATGCAAAAGTAATGAGTTTCGAGAAAGAGAACAGAAGTTAGCATTTTCTGCAGTTTGATAACCTATATTTGTTTTTGGTTATGTTATATAAAATCATTAAAAATTCAATAGAAAAAAATAAGATTCAGAAAAAAATTAAGAAAATCTGAAGAAAATTTAATTAATAATAAATTTTATTCATCCTTATCGAAAAATCTAGTAGAATTAATCTTATGAAGAGATTAATCCTGAAGAGAGACTTGAGGATGAACACAAAACTAACTTGAACTGAGGGATTTGAATTTGATACCTAACGAGCAATCCAAACGGATAAATCCTATATATATACCTTTGATTCGCATTTTGAATAAGTCATTTAAAGTTGTACATAGAGACTGCAAATTCTTTAGATGCCATATTTGGAGATTTTCTAAACTGCGGTAATACCACAGAACTATCGAAGATCTATAGTTGAAAAGTGTTCGGCAAGATTTGCACTTTCATAGATTTATAAGCAGATTAAAATGCTATGCATTTGAAAAAAGGAAGATAAACCAAAATTATAGATATATTATAGACTGAAAAGAAAAAGAGATAAACCTAATTTTGTCAATAATAAATTTTCGTTACTTTCTATACTTCATAAAATTTTCTTGTCATTTAAAGCTATTATTTATGCAAGTTAATATGAAAGATTAACCATAAAAGAAAATTAAAGCAAATAATATTTAAATGTTCCATAAAAAGCAAAGGGATATAAACTTTTGTTATTGTTTCTTATCCCACTTAGTAGATAGTAACATCTAGATCAAGTCCAAGAACCCGTGTGGTCTCATTCAGTAATTAAACTTAATTAATTAATTTTAGTTTTTTTTTAGATTTAAGTTTCATATATCTACCAATAGATAGTGCCAGATAAACTTAAAAAAAAAATGAATGAAAATTATTTATTAAGAACTTCCTGCAATATAGTGAAAAAAAAGTAGGAATTGACTTAAAATTTTTTTTTATATTACTTGTTTCACTTATTCGTTCAGCAAGCGGATATTTCTAGGGAAATGATTTTATAACGTCACATGAAATCCATGCAATCCTTTTTCATTTGTGCCCGCATTTTCAGCAACAAAAAGTACAGCCCATTTGAATGCAAAATAATTCAAGACGTACCCGCATCAGGGAATAAACTGACAAACCCGTCTTTTATTGTCAATGATTATTTACTGAATGAAGTGAGCAACAAAACTTGGCTCTGTAAGAAAGCAAACGGTTCACATTACATATAAATAAATCAGACCAAGGACGTGGAAACATTTGTACTCGATTCTCTATATTGTATAATAAAGAGACTTTCGTATATAAAAAAAATCAGTTAGAATCAGGTAAAGTAATATTTAATCAACATTATTTGCTAAAAATTTTTTTTTTTTTTTTTTTTTTTTTTTTTTTGAGGATACATAAACCAATTGAGCAATTAAAAAAAGTATAATATTTCAACAAATAATATACCGAAATTTTATTTGTTGACCATTTCTTGGAGAATCCACTTTTTTTCAAAGGCTGGATCTGACTGATTTAATATTAATTTTTCAAAACGTTTAGCATGCATTTACGAATGACTTGTTAAATACAGAAAAATACAAAATATAGTAATTTAAAATGTTTTCCACATTACTCCAATTCTATTGTTAGAGTACGTGACAGATTTCGAAAAGAGATTGGCTATTCTTAGTCAAAAGTGGCTGTTCATAATTAAATCTTTGATTCATAATTTTTAATTAATGTTCAGTAGATTGTATATAGTAATATCTTTTAAGTAGTTCAGTAGGTTATATTCAATATTTAGTAGATTGCACGTATTAGTATATTTTAGTTTATATATATAGATTGCAAAGTGAGTACGTCTGTGCAGCACTTGCCTTAAAGTATCCAAGACGTCCATGTCTGTGTCTGCCAGCTGCATTAGAAAGAAAAAAAATATATAGACTAAACTTTATACTACTTTTCGAATTAATATATTTCAGGGAGTTAGTCGTTGGAAAATCCAACCTTTTATTAGTAGAAGAATACTAACGGAAAGTGGAAATTTTAAACATTTTGATTACATAAATGATGAATAGAAAGTAACAGTTTACCAAGATTAAAACTGTGTATGAATTCATTCAAGAAAAGCTCCAGTTTTATATGATTATTAAAATTTCATTTTTTAAATGATAATGTGCAGTAATTTTACTTAAAATATTTGTTGTTATTCTCTTCTGATGCTGTAAACTTTAACTCCAAATTATTCATAATTAGAACAGCTAATAGGTAGCAGATTCAGTGTTATCCAGTGTACATCAGATAGGAGGCTGTTATGCATTGCTACGCCACCAAGATTTGGCATCAGAACGGCCACACTTTCTTCTCCTACTCTATCTTAACAAAAGGGAATTCTAATATTCAGATTTATCGTTTCATCCTCAACATACATGTAAAAGCATTCGGTTGGACTTTGCTTATCAAATATTAAAAGCTTATCAAGTTTTGCTTACCAAATATTGTCTTCATTTTAAAGAGAAGAAAGTCCTACCCAGCATAAAAAGGTGATTCTTAAAGAAAAGTTATTTTTGTTATAATATTATAAATAATCTTTATTTATAATGACAATCTGTTAGAATGAAAACCGCCCCATTCTAATCCTAAACAGGGAAAGTTTCGCTATAATTTATTCTGACTATTTAGGTAACACCTTTATCTTCAAGATTTCTTTAAAGACATAAAAAATATCTTTTTTTAAATTAGATTCCTCTCGGAAAAACGAATTGGCTTATAAAGTTTCTTTATAAACATTTAAATGAACTCTTTCTAAAACATTATTTGCAAAACAAGAAATAACTCTTTAAAGTTTAGAAAATGTTTCTCTATTGAACTTTGTAGTTGTTATTACAAATTAAAGTGGATATCAGTGACAGCTTCTTCTTTTCTACGAAATAAAAGCAAGAACAGTGTAACAAAAATCTAATTCTTTCTTTTTCAAAAGAAAGCAAAATAATTCTCATTACTCCACTCCGTAAACACAACAGGACGAGAAGACTCAATATTGTCGTATTTCAACTCGTCCTGCAAAATGCATTGTGATTGTCCCGGAGGTTCTTTATTCTTTGCTTAAATAGATAGTCTAAGTCTAAAGTTATCTCAAAGAATGGAGTTATCTCCAAGAACTCATAGAAGACATGCCGTGCAGCCTGAGGCTTCGACTGAAATTCTCTTTAGAAACTAAAGAAGCTCCTTTTTTACTTATTGACGTTCCATCTGCCATTGATGCAAGCAACAATTTATCACCATGGCAGCAGATCAAGAAGCTAAAAATAGGATTAGAGTTAGAGCGAAATATAAAATTATTTTCGAGCTAAAGATTGGTGATTTCTTATGCATATCTTGGAAGTTACTTAAAGATAATTTTAATACTTAAATATTTAATAAAAATTTTAAACCTATCAAATAGTTGAAGCTTCAAAAAATAAAGTTTCTCTGATCGATTTGAACGAATGAGTTTAGTAACGAAAGAAATGAATATTTTTCTTAAGGCACTATTTTGGAAACATTGCATTAACAATGATCGAAATGACTTTATAATATAAAGATTCTCTAATATAAAAATAATCTAAACATAATTAGAATTTAACTTAATTTTATACCTTTCATTAATGTAATGTATAAAAAGTATAAAATTAATGTATAATTTCATAAATGTAATAATATATATCTATATATATAATTTCATAAATTGTAATATAGATTTATTTACCCATTCACTGACATATTTAAGGTCTATTATTATTATTTACTATATATTATATTATATTATTATTACTTACATTATTTACTATATTGTTATGAATATATAAGGCAGATATACATGTCTAACTCAAATCTTCATTAACTCATTTTTAAACGATTATCATTTTGAAATGGGGTTTATCATTTTGAAATGGTGGAAAAATTAGGGGTAATAAAGATTTATCTGAACCGTTATTAAATAATACAATTAAAATTTATCAGAAGTTATCAACAAAACATTAATTGAATGATAATAAAATAATCATTAAAATTTGATAATATGAAAAAAAGGTTGTCACAAATATTTTACTACTACTTCTTTGATTATAATTTGTAAACTATAAAGTTATTCCAATGGAAAAAATCACAATTAACTGAAATCAAATAATGCTCTTTAATAATATGATTTTCTTAAAAGCAAATCTAAATATTTCTTTTAAAACAATCGTTCAGAGTAAAAATATTTTTCGTTACATAAATATTTATTTTAACATTTTTACTATTATAAACAAATTAATCTTATATATTCACCAATAAAAAATGTATTCATTACAAAGTAATTTTCTTTTAATTTGAATCAATATTTCACTTTTTTATTTGTATTATAACATACCTAAAAAGTGTATTGAATACGGTATTTTACTGCATCCTACATTTACCAGAATTCAGGTTTTTTCTTCCAAATATTTTAAGCTTTAGCTTTAATGCATATATCCTTATACTAAAGTGATTATTTTTTCATTAATTTAATGCAGAAAACCTTACATTTTTAGAATGGACTTTCAATTTTTCCCAAGGAGCTGGATTCTTATGCATTATTGATAGAAAGTTTCTTTATTTCAGCGCAGATAAGTTTATTAATGAGATGGAGAGCTGGGCTGCATCTGAAAATCAGATAATGATGTCTTGTTAAAGGAAGAAGAACCGGCATATTCGTATGCTGAAGTTATAACATTCAATTAGGATTTTGATACTCTCCAGCTTATGTTTTGGGAAATATAATCTTAATTTTAATTTATGTATGAAGAAAAAATAGGAATATTTAGGAACTGAATTTTGAAGCAAAAAAATGCTTACCTGAATATTTGAATTTGATATGAGGAAAGAGATTAGTTTATTTTATGTTATTTAATAAAGTTTACCTCAAGGCTCATATAGGAATGGTATTTTGAGCTAAAGCTATTTTAAAAGTAATAAAGTTTTTCAGTTCGAAAAGTATATGATATCAACGGAAATGTAAATCATTTATCTATGCATTAATTAAATTTCGGTTTTTAAATAGGAAAAAAAAAATAGATTATAGCATTTAAATTATTTTAATTTTTAGCCTTTTTTTCAATACTGAAACTTTTTTCTGGTGATTCTGATTTGTCTCATGGTTAAAATATGTCATTTTTATATTAAAACAGAAATAAAATGTGTAAAATATATATATTATAAAAATCGTTACAGACTTTTACATTAAGTAAATTAATTGCAAAATACTAATAATTATATGATTATTTATTTAATTAGAATTGTACAGTCCTTTTTTCAATATATATATATATATATATATAAAATTTAAACAGTGCTTAAAAATTTAAATTAAATGTTGGCTTCCAGAATTTACAAATTATAGGGGCAACTACCAACTTTAAAGTGGCAAATAAAAACTTTACAGCGCCAAACTATGCTTCTAAAGAGTCAAAAGCTAACCTTAAAGCGGCAAATTATAACTTTGCAGGGAAAAATGCTAATTTTATAGGGGCAATGGACAACTTTATAGGGGAAAACTTTACAACGACAGAGGTAAATGCCAACATTAAAGAGGCAAATGACAACTTTATAGCGGAAAATTCTAACTTTACAGGGGCAAACTATACAACTGCGTGTACTTCGTGCTATTATTTGCTATTATTTAATGTTTTAAAAAAACAATTAACTAAATAAAATAGTTCTTTGCAGTAATCTGGATCAAGTGGCTATATATTGGTAGCACCAAATGGCTTTCTATCAACGTCAGAATAGAGTTTATGGCCCATGATTGAAGCGGAATTACTACAAAAAAAAAAAAAAAAAAAAAAAAAAAAAAACGACATAAATTATTGTTGTATATAATTTATTATTGGTGATGTATTTAATATAAATTTTTGTTTACCTTATTAATGCACCAATTACAGAAAAAGGAAATGTATGAAGATTTGCAATTTATTAGCTACACAATTTGAGTTTTACAAGCTATGAATCAAAATTCTCTCAAATGTTCTTTAAATAAATTAAAAGGACATTTTAAATACACATTTAGCTTGCAGAAAATTATTAAAGCAGGTTACTTGTCAAATATAATAATTGATGAGTTGGTCAGTGTCGTGTGTTACAAATCAAAACATTTAAAATTTAAAAAAAAATTAAATCCAAATTAACAAATTATTATACTAATTACAGAAAAAGGAAATGTATGATGATTCTAAATTTATTAGCTGCAGAATTTGAGTTTTTGAAGCTATAAATTGAAATTCTCTCAAATGTGATTTTATAAAATTTAAAGGACATTTTAAATACACATTTAGCTTGCAGCAAATTATTAAAGCAGACTACTTGTCAAAATATAATAATTGATGAGTTTGTCCCTGTCATTGTGTGTTACAAAGCAAAACATTTAAAATTAAAAAGAAAATTAAATCTTATAATCCTCCAATTTTGAAACACATTCTTAATTATCCCAAATGAAAGATTCCCCATAAACACTAAATGCAATCAACAACAGATAATAAATTGGGAAAGAAACCATTGAAATGCTCTTCGCATGGTTCATAAATTTTATGCTAAGTTCATTGGTAACAGGAAATTAGTTTCCATTCAGGGTAACAACGTCTTTTAAACAAAGACAGGATAACAAATGATTTAAAACTTGCATTGTTAAGCCAAACACTCTTTTGACTTTCCTCTCTTTGAATGGGGGGAAAATTAACATTGATTCGTCCGTGTCCTTCTGTTTAACGGGCACAGACTGAAGAAAATTTTTATCCGCCATTCCCTTTTAACATTGATAAATGAGCTAGAAATAATTTTCCAATCCTTTTCCAGGGGGGTACTTATGGATGTATTGCTGTCGGGCTGATTCATTCCATACCTATCTGTACTTAATTTGTTTTCTGGAGAGAGACAATCTTTGCAGAAAAAAAAATATTGAAAAAAGGAAATAAAGCTGTAAAGTTGAAAGAAGAAGAAGAAAAAAAAAAAAAAAAAGAGATCGGATCGATGCATTCAAGATCTCTTTTGCTCGTATCGACATTTCAAGATTCTCTCCTGAAAAATTCCTTTTGTCTGGAATTCATTTCATTCGCCTTCACCCCTTGCGAGTTTTAGGAAAATATATATTTATATCTCCGACTTCTTTATGTTTCTTTTATACGACTTTGATTAAAGAAATCGGGGAAGTTATTCATCAAATGGAATTATTTCTTCGCTATTTTCAAGGAGGCGGGCGTTTCTGTCTTCTATTTAACTTATTTTTTTTTTCTATTCCGTTCGTACACGTAGCAATTTTTTTTTCTCTGTATATAGTTTATTTAAATCTTTGAGATGAAATACGAGACTTTGCAAGGGTTTTGAGCGTCTTTTTTTTTTGGAAATAAGGAGTGGGAACGGAAAAAGGTAGTTTTGGAATGTGATTTAGAATTTTCGGTAAGAATGAAATGTTATGATTGTGTTCTTCTCAAATTACAGAAAAACCATTTCTTCAACAAAAATGTGCTTTCTAAAAAATATTCATAACCAGAATTTTTAAAAATATTCTTATCCAATTATATCTGAAAATATTGAAACATCCTTCTTCTTAAAATACCGTAATACTAATATCAGCATAACGATTGAATAAGAATTTGTCATATTTGATACAAAATCATTATTCAAACGATGATATATATATATATATTTGGAACTTATATTATTTTATGTTAAGTTATCCTTTATAGGAGATTTTATTATTGTAGTAAAGATTGTAAAAATGTACCTGTTGTAGAAATTTGAAGGTTATATTAGAAATACACCTAACGATTCATGTTTGGTAAAAAAGTTAAATTGAGGTTTGTTTCAAATCTTTTCGTGGTTTAATGCTATGCATTTGAATAAATATAAATGGATTGAATAATATAAATAAATAAATATAAAAGTATCCAAGCCACAAATTTTCCAAATGCTTCGTTGTTTTTGGAAACGAGTAAAGGTGGCATGATTGTTACAAGCTGTTTTTGAATCAGGTTACTTGTTTATGAATTAAAATTATTAAAATTGTATACAATATAAAAATGATTTTGAACCAGCCATTAAATTTGTATTTTACTTAAATAACAATAAAACAGATTTTGAACACTAAAAGTCTTTTTGTTTCTTTTATACGACTTTGATTAAAGAAATCGGGGAGGTTATTCATCAAATGGAATTATTTCTTCGCTATTTTCAAGGAGGCGGGAGTTTCTGTCGTCTATTTAACTTATTTTTTTTTCCATCCCGTTCGTACACGTAGCAATTTTTTTTCTGTGTATAGTTCATTTAAATCTCTGAGATGAAATACGAGACTTTGCAAGGGTTTTGAGCGTCTTTTTTTTGGAAATAAGGAGTGGGAACGGGAAAAGGTAGTTTTGGAATGTGATTTAGAATTTTCGGTAAGAATGAAATGTTATGATTGTGTTCTTCTCAAATTACAGAAATACCATTTCTTCAGTACAAATGTGTTTCTAAAAAAATATTTATAGTCAGAATTTTTAAAAATATTCTTATCCAATTATATCGGAAAAGTATTGAAAATATTCTTCGTCTTAAAATACCATAATACTAATATCAACATAACGATTGAATAAGAATTTGTCATATTTGATACTCAATCATTACTCAAACGATGGTATAACTATCTCTCTTTATGTATATATATTTGGAACTAATGCTAAATTTATGTTAAGTTATCTTATTTAGGAAAGTTTATTATTGTAATGAAAATTGTAAAAACTAACCTGTTATAGAAATTTGAAGGTTATATTAGGGATCCTCCTACAGATTCATGTTTGGTAATCGAGATTTATTTCAAATCTTTGTGTGGTTTAATGGTATGCATTTGAATAAATATAAATATATTAAATAATATAAATAAATAAATATAAAAGAATTGAAGCCATACATTTTCCGAATGCTTCTTTACTTTTGGAAATGAATAAAGGTGCCATGATTGTTACATGCTGTTTTTTTTAATCAGGTTACTTTTTCATGGATTAAAATCATTAACAAATACTACATTAAAAACTACGTATAAATGTTTGATTATTAACATGTATAATTCCACAAATTTTTATAACAAATCGTTTAAAATTAGTTAAAAAATTTTGTTTTTAGATTTGCAATTAGTTAAACAAAATCATCTTTACAAATTTTTAATTGAAGATAAATAAAGTTTATACCAAGAAATATTTACAAAAAGAAAAACTTTCATAACATTAAATAATTATTTCCATTATTGATAGAAGCTCTGTATACATGTTATAGTAGTAACAAAAAATACAGTAGGAAAATAAGTTTGTAATTTTCTGTGTTATAATAAGAAAACGGAAATAGCCATCTTCTTTAAATACCTTGGTATTATTATTTTCAGGAATAATAGAGATAAAGGGCAAATGGCAAATTATTTATAGCCAGATTGTTTAATGAGAGAAGATTTAATCAAAAGATGATTTATGCAAGATAATTTAATCAAAATCGAATAAATGATGTATCATATGATTTAATCAAAATAAATGTTGCCAGGCAATGCGACTGCTCATAAGATTTACCAGCAATTTTAACGATTTCTACAACAGAGAAGGTAACTAAAGATGGCGAAAATCTAATCTGACTACTGATATTTTCTGTTATGTGTACTCAGCCCTGACAAAACCTAGGTCTTATCTTGCCAGAAGGGGATCTGTATTCTAGTCTACAACCTTAATATGGCACTCAATTCGGGTTACAGCAAAAAGGCTTTTCATGTTTTCGTGTATAAGGCTTCACTGCACTGCTCATCAACGGATGGTTGTATACAGATTTCCAAGCTTAATTTTTAAACTGATAACAGATATTTCTTGATTGGACAAACCCTAGTTGACGTTATCCTCCATCAAACATCAGTAAAAAAAAATCCAATTGTGTTTGGGATATTATCTCTTTGTGAACAACACAATATCTGCATTTATTTTCTTGAAGAACATTGACTGTTAATACATAACGATCATTATGCATGTTCTTATATCAATGCAATTTGTGATAATTTTGTCTAAACTAAGCAACTTGCGACAATTTCTTCCCAAAATATGCAATTTGCGATAGTTTCCTTCTAACATATATAATTTATGATAATTTCCTTCTAAAATATGCAATTTGGGATAATTTTTTCTTAAAATATGTAACTTGGGATGATTTCCTCTTAATATATGCATTCTGTGATAATTTTCTTTTATCTGTACGCATAGTTATATCTTGGAAGATAATATTCAGCCTCAAATAATTCAGAGCAAAGCGTGGTCAGCGTGATCTCATACCTGAATGTTAGAGGTATTCTATGTTGTTCTCGATTACCCTCCTTAGTCACACTTAGAGCAAATTTGCTAGAGCATTGCCTTTCGTACGGAGGCTTTTTAGTTTCTCCGACATCATAAACCGCATACACATAGCCGTAAGTATTATATTGCTGTTAGGGAAGATAACAATTCTTAATGAAGATAAGTACTTTTCCTATATCAAGTTAATATGTCTAATTATTAAAATTCATACAAGTACTAATTTTTTAGCGTAATTACTGGACAATAACTGGTTTTCTTGTTACTTTATACCATATTTCTG
The DNA here is from genome assembly GCA_021605075.1 of Caerostris darwini. Classification (NCBI taxonomy): domain Eukaryota; kingdom Metazoa; phylum Arthropoda; class Arachnida; order Araneae; family Araneidae; genus Caerostris; species Caerostris darwini. The sequence goes on from BPLQ01001279.1 coordinate 364,734, forward strand.
TTTCATTAAAACAAACTATAATTTTTCGAAATAGATTTATAAAATTTTTATTAGTTCGTATGAGTTTATAATATGAACATACATAAATTGCTATTTTGTTAATTTTATTCTATAGTATTTTAGTTTCGTGTTTGCAGAACACATATTTTAAAACTTATCATTTATTCAAACAACGATATTGTCTTTAAAATTTCACAATTAGACAAATTGATTTCGTATAAAAATAAAAAATGAAAATAATTTAAAACCCTGTTTTTTGGCTAGATAGAGTTTTCTTCTTAAGGTAGTTGAAATATTATAAATGGAAATATTCTTCTGATTGTTTGAAATTTTAAATCATGCTAAATGATTTTGTGAATTTTATTCCTTAGTCTTATGATGCCTTACAGACTATAGCATTCAAACCTGTTCAGATATTATTGTAATTAATCCATATTTTTTAAAAAAATTATTGGTATTTTTTCTTGTCATTAGAGAGAAGTAAAATTAATTGTTTGAAATTAAAACTATGAAAAAAGGGTTTACTTTTTTAAAAGAAACATATTTGTGGCAAGTAGTATTTTACTGATAGCCGTTTGCACTAAATCTCGTTATTTATTCTCACAATTATTGTAATAGATGTTGTTCAATAAAAATACAATAACAAAATACATTCATCTGACTATTCAATTTACAGATATATGTTCCAGATTACAATGTATTTTTGCAATTTTGTTTTATCTAAATAATAACTTAAATCAAATTAAATAATTTAAATACGAAAATATAAATATATTTCTGATAAAATCTGAATCAAATTGTGTCTCTATGGTGTAGTTGATCAGAGTCATAGCATTCTAACAAAATTCAGTCTGTCAGATAAATTATTCGTCAAGAAAAAAAGGAAAAATAATATACTTTTTTTCGCAATGTTGATAAAAGTAATCATAGAAAATTTATGTGTGCTGTGTTTTATAAATTTATTTAGGAAGCCATCAATATTTTTATAGTACCTCTTTAAATATTATAACGATATCACATACTTTTAGGACTGTTATAGTATCATAAAACCTCGTTTAATGTCTATCATAGTGACACAGAAAATGTTTAGATTACCGCAATATCACAGCATCTCTATACGACTATAATAGTATCACAGTTTGTGTTTGGGCCTGTAATAGTATAATAACTGGTCATTTGTGTCTATCATAGTTTCACAGGTATTCGATACTTAAGATACTGTGCTAATTATCTTAATATCCCAGCACACTTTTAGAACTGTTATAGTACAGTTTATAAAAATATTTTAATTTCGTATTTCGAGTACAAGTATTTTTAAAACTTACTGATTATTCCAACAACGCTTTTTTCCGTTAAAATTAAAGAAATTGTAGTCGAGAGAAATTAGAGAAATTGAAGTCACATAAAATAAAAAATGAAAATAATTTAAAACCCTGATATTAAAATTAAAAAAATCAAAGTATTAACTTATAATAGTAATTAAGGCATAAAAATAAATGTAGTCAATAAGATAGTTTTTTAACTATACATTTTTATCGTTTAATATTCCTTATTAAAATATTCGGAATAAATTATGTGCCAGAGATTACGAACCAGGTTATTCGGTTAACAAAACCTATACCCAACACCCCGGTTCGTCGTCCTAGAGTAATATTACATCGGAACCTATGGTTTAAAATGGATTTCGGACCACAGCAAACCTCCATGGCACAAACTCCCATCCCAAACCGGTGGTACCGAGCATAACAGCTCTAGTCACTCGTCCATCAGACCTTTTCATAATTCGATACTTTAAAAAAAATATTATTGAACTATATTATATCCCTTATCGTCAGCCATCTTATGTATCGACATAACCATTTATTTATTCACGAATATAATGATTCCAAACATAATAAATAATTACTTCTCCACATATAGTAAACATTTCTTTCTCCAAGTGAAATATAACTATTCATTACGGTCATTACATTTCACGACACTTAAAGAAAATTTAAAACATTATTTATCAAACTTGCTATCCCCCAAAACAACTTAAAATGTTTTTTCCGATATCGGAAAATGGATAAAATCTGAATATTGAATATCGAAACATTATTGCATTACTAAATCACGTCGTTGCACGGACGTCGCACTAATTTTTGCAACATACTTGGCGATAAATTACTGGACCGGATAAAAAAAATAAAGTTAATAGTACAACAGTAATACAATGTACTGAATTTCGTTCATTTTTTTTGTTGTTGTATGAGGAGGGGGAAAAATTGTCTTTATCGCAAACAAGAATTTTCTTTTTCCCGCAAAGATCTAAACCTCTCTGTTTCATTTTTTCTTCGGATTATATTGCAGGGCTTTCGGTAATCCCTGTATTGCGTGATGCTGTTGTATGGAAGACAAAAAAGGAAACTAATCTGAGCATGCATCTCTGAAAGAATAGAGGCAATAAGTAGTTTTCAACACATATTTCACTGATCGGTATCTGGGGCTTAAAGTGTGTGCTATCTCTCGCATCGTAACGTTCAATATCGTGATGAGTTCTGCGCAAAAAGCCTCTCGCCAAGTTCCGATAAGTATTTCATAAATTTAAACTGCAAATCTTTCGACAAGAAGAAGAGTAAGAATATCTGGGATATTAGGAGGGAAAAAAGATTATTGCACAACCGCTGACATCGTATAGAAGAAAGCAAATTTCTTTTCCTTTCAGGTTTAGAAAATTTGTTCTGTTTTTAAATTCAGGTTTTTCCCATATTGTGCAGCAAAACTTTTACTTTTTGAAACCGTTTTTTTTTAATTTTGCCACTTTTTTGTTTGTTAGTCTCATCAGAATATTTGATAAAAGAATAGTAAATTTTTTTTTTAAGACATTAAAAAAATTGTCATGTTTCCATATTCCCGTACTATTACCATTCAATATCAGCGGACTGATGGCAATTGGTTAGCCATCTGGCTTTTGGTATACTTCATGTTCGAAGCCTGGCGGTGACATGGATGTTTGTGAGTTGTTGTGAATCCACCCTAAACTGTAGGTCAAGGTCTAACTAGCCTAAAGTGTGCACAAAATGACCGTAGAGCCAAACCAAACCAAACTATGAAATATCCAATATTGTATTTTATTTATTGACATTTTTTTGCTGGTTATTGAAGATCATAAAAAAAGCAAATAATTACGTTTAGGGTTAATTAATCTTATTTGCTTTTTGGTTTGTTTGTTATCCCACTTGGTAGACAGCAACATCTAGATGAAGCCCAAGAACCTGTGTGATCTCAAGGAAGGACGGAAAGCGGTAGCCGGTAGCTTCTGATGTGAGGGAGAAGTTGAATGCGTGAAAAAGAGTACGAGTTACAAAATAAATCTATTTATACCATTAATTATATGAATAAACAATGAATCTAATGCATAATTTCGAAACATGAGAATTTCTAATTCTCACGGAGTATGTCTGTTAATCGTACACCCAACACACTGGTGGGTCGCTGTAGAGTCATATTACACCAGAACCTATGGTTTAAAGTCGATTCCGGACCGCTACAAACCTCCATGGCACAGCTGGGACTCGCACCCGGAACCTGTGGTAACAGGCACAACAGCTCTAGTCTGACCCATCAGACCCCTTCATAATTCGATACTTTACAAAAATATTATTTAGACTATATCTTATCTCTTACTGTCAGCTATGTTATGTATTGACATATCTATCTATTTTTTCGTGAATATAACGATTTAAAACATAATAAATAATTACATCTTCTCATATATATAGAAAACACATTTAGTATACATTTTTTCTCCCCTCGAAATATAACTACTCATTACGATCATTACATTTCACGACATTTAAAGAAAATTTAAAACATTATTTATCAAACTTGCTATCCCCTAAAACAACTTAAAATGTTTTTTCCGATATCGAAAAATGGATAAAATCCGAATATTGAATATCGAAACATTATTGCATTACTAAATCACGTCGTTGCATGGACGCCACACTAATGTTTTCGAACATACTTGGCGATAAATTACTGGATAGGATAAAAAAAAATGAAGTAAATACCACAGCAGCAACTAATACAATGCACTGAATTTAGTTCATTTTTTTTTTCTATCAGGAAGGGAAAAATTGTCTTTATCGAAACCAAGAATTTTTTTTTCCCGCAAGGATCTAAACCTCTCTCTTTCATTTTTCCTTCGGATTATATTGCAGGGCTCTTGGTAATCCCTGTATTGCGTGATGCTGTTGTTTGGGAGACAAAAAGGAAAACTAATCTGAGCATACATCTCTGAGAGAATAGAGGCAATAAGTAGTTTTCAACACATATTTCACTGATCGGTATCTGGGGCTTAAAGTGTGTGCTATCTCTCGCATCGTAACGTTCAATATCGTGATGAGTTCTGCGCAAAAGCCTCTCGCCAAGTTCCGTTGAGTATTTCATAAATTTAAACTGCAAATCTTTCGACGAGAATAAAAGTAAGAATATCTGGGATATCAGGGGGGAAAAAAGACTATTACACAATCGCTGACTTCGTATATAAGGCAACACATTTTTTTTCTTTCAGGTTTAGTAAATTTGTATTTTTTTTTTTAATTCAGGTTTTTCCCTATATGGTGTACCAAAGATTTTTATTTTTTGGTATGTTTTTGTTAACTTTTATTTTAGATTTTGTCCATTTGTTGTCTATTAGTCCCATCAGAAATATTTGGCAAACATATTACATAATAGCATAATATTTCTAATAATAAAAAAATTTCTGATTTCCATGTTCTTGATCTCATGTAACATCCAGTATTGTATTTTATAGACAAATTTTATTGATTTAGATTTTTTTGTTAGTTATTGAAGATCATAAAAAGCAAATAAATCCGTTTGATGATTAATTAATAGTATTTGTTTTTTGGTTTGTTGTTGGTAGACAGCAATATCTATACAAAGTGCAAGAACCTATGTGGTCTCATGGAAGGAGGGAAGGAGGGGGCAGCTTCTGTTGTGAGGGAGAAGTTGAATTTTTGAAAAAGAGCAAGAAATCTTTTAATACCATAAATTATATGAATTCAAAATGCATTTAATGCATAACTTAGAAACATGAAAATTTCTTCTTTTCACGGGGTGTATTTATTACCCCTACTCCCAAAAACCTGGTGTGTCCATATTAGACCGGGACCTACGGATAAAAGTGGATGCCGGACCACTAAAAACCACCATGGCACTGTCGCAACCGCACTCGAAACTTGTGGTACCGAGCACCAGAATTCTAGTCACTCGGCCATTAGACCCCTTCACAATTCGACACTTTACAGCAATATATTTGAACTACATTTTATCCCTTATCGTCAGGCATGCTATGTATTGACATATCCATCTATTTATTCGGGAATATAACGATTCCAGACATAATAATACATTTCCTCACATACAGAAAATGCATTTAGTATACATTTTTTTTCTCTATTTGAAATATAACTATTTATTACGGTCATTGCATTTCACTATATTTAAAGAAAATTTAAAGTATGATTTATCAAACTTATTATCCCAGATACAACTTAATATGTTTTTTCCGATATCGGAAAATGGATAAAATCCGAATATTGAATATCGAAACATTATTACATTACTAAATCACGTATTGCACGGACGTCATACTAATTTTTTTTAACATATTTGGCGATAAATTACTGGATAGGATAAAAAAAAAAAAGTAAATACTACAGCAGTAACTAATACAATGTACTGAATTTGGTTCATGTTTTTTTTGTAGTATCAAGAGGGGTAAAGAATTGTCTTTATCAAAAACAAGAAAAAAAAATTTTCCCGCGAGGATCTAAACCTCTCTCTTTCATTTTTCCTTCGGATTATATTACAGGGCTTTCGGTAATCCCTGCATTGCGTGATGCTGTATGTGAGACAAAAAGAAAATTAATCTGAGCATGCATCTCTAAAAGAATAGAGGCAATAAGTAGTTTTCGACACATATTTCACTGATCGGTATCTGGGGATTAAAGTGTGTGCTATCTCTCGGCATCGTAACGTTAAATATCGTGATGAGTTCTGCGCAAAAAAGGATCTCGCCAAGTTCCGTTGAATATTTCATAAATTTAAACTGCAAATCTTTCGACAAGAAGAAAAGTAAGAATATCTGGGAAATTAGGAGGGAAAAAAGACTATTATAACCACCGCTAACATTGTATATAAGAATTTTTTTTTTCTTTCAGGTTTAGTAAATTTGTTCTGTTTTTAAATTCAGGTTTTCCCCATATGGTGTATCAATTTTTTTATTTTTCTATGTTTTTGTAATCTTTTATTTTAGATTTTGCCCCATTTGTTGTTTATTAGTCCTATCAGAAATATTTGGTAAACAAATAGTAAAATGTTTTTAAACAATAAAAACAATCTCATGTTTCAATATTCCTGTACTATTCTCATGTAACACTAGCGAACTGATAGCAAGTGGTTAGCCCTCTGGCGTTTGGTATACTTCTTGTTCGAAGCCTGGCGGTGTCATGCATGCCAGGTCTAATTAGCCTAAAGTGTGCACGAAATGACCGTAAGAGGGACAAACCAATCCATGTAATCCATGTATCTTATGGACAATATTTATTTATTTTTTTTTGTTAGTTAATCAAGATCATAAGTAAATCAATTAATTTCGTTTCATGGTTAATAAATAATATTTGTTTCTTGGTTTGTTTTTTATCGCGCTTGGTAGACAGCCACCTCTATACCAAGTCCAAGAACCCATGTGAACTCATGGAAGGAGGGAATGGGGCGGAGGCCGATTCTGTTGTAAGGGAGAAGTTAAATTCTTGAAAAAGAGCAACAGTTACAAAAACAGTCTATTAACAACATAAATTAACACCATTGTAAATACATCTAATGGATAGTTTCGAACCATGAACATTTCTTCTTTTTACGCGATAGGTTTGCTATCCCTACTTAAAACACCCTGGTTTGTCGCTCTAGTGTCATATTAGACCGTGACATATGGTTTAAAGTGGATTCCGGACCACTACAAATCTCCATGTCACTTCCGGGACTCGCACCCGAAATCTATGCTACCGAACACCACAGATCTAGCCACTCGGCCATCAGACCCCTTCATAATTCGATACTTAAAAAAAATATTTTTGAACTATATTTTATCCCTTATCGTCAGCCATGTTATGTATTGACATATCCGTCTATCTGTTCACGAATATAATGATTACAAACATAATAAATAATTACATATCATCACATATAGAAAACACATTTAGCATACATTTTTTTCTCCACGTGAAATATAACTATTCATTACAGTCATTATATTTCACGACATTTAAAGAAATTTAAAGTATGATTTATCAATCTTGCTATCCCAAAAAGCAACTTAAAATGTTTTTTCCGATATCGAAAAATGGAGAAATTCCAAATATTGAATATCGAAACATTATTGCATTACTAAATCAGGTCGTTTCACGGACGTCACACCAATTTTTCGAACATACTTGGCGATAAATTACTGGATAGGTTAAATAAAAATAAAGTAAATACTACTGCAGTAAGTAATACAATGTACTTAATTTGTTTCATTTTTTGTTTTGTTTTTGTATCAGGAAGGGGGGAAAATTGTCTTTATCGAAAACAAGAAATTTTTTTTCTCCGCAAGGATCTAAACCTCTCTCTTTCATTTTTCCTTCGGATTATATTGCAGGGCTCTTGGTAATTCCTGTATTGCGTGATGCTGTTGTATGGGAGACAAAAAGAAAACTAATCTGAGCATGCATCTCTGAGAGAATAGAGGCAATAAGTAGTTTTCAACACATATTTCACTGATCGGTATCTGGGGCTTAAAGTGTGTGCTATCTCTCGCATCGCAACGTTCAATATCGTGATGAGTTCTGCGCAAAAGCCTCTCGCCAAGTTCCGTTGAGTATTTCATAAATTTAAACTACAAAACTTTCGACAAGAAGAAAAGTAAGAATATCTGGGATATTAGGAGCGAAAAAAAAAAGATTATTACACAACCGCTGATATCGTATATAAGAAAACAAATTTTTTTCTTCTTTTCAGGTTTAGTAAATTTGTTCTTGTTTTAAATTCAGATTTTCCCATATGGTATACCGATTTTTTTATTTTTTTAGTATGTTTTTGTTAACCCTTTAGTTTAGATTTTCCTATTTGTTGTATATTAGTGTCACCATAAATATTTGGCAAACGAAAAACATAATTTATTAAACATTAAAAAGTTTTAAAAAATTACTTTTCTGTATCTCCATACTATATTCATGTAATATTCTGTGCCGTATTGTATGGAAAATTTTTATTTATTTACTTTTTTAGCTAATTGCTGACGATCATTAAAAAGCAAATAAATCCGTTTTATGGTTAACAAGATTTTTGGCTATAGTTAATAAAATTTTTGTTTGTTTCTTATCTCACTTGGTACACACCACAACAATTAGACCATCCCGATTTGTTCCTGAGTTTTGTCACACTAGAGTCCTATTACACCATAACCTACAGTTTTAAGTGCATTCCGGGCAACCGCAAAACTCCATGGAACAGTCGGGACTCCTATCCGAAACCTGTGATACCGAGGACCACAGTCTGGTCACTCCAACACTTTATAATTCGATTCTTTACAAAAATTTATTTGAACTATATTTTATCCCTTGTCGTCAGCCCTTCTATGTATTGACATATCTATTTATTCCCGAATATAACGATTCTAAACATAATAAATAATTACATCTTCTCATATATAAAAAACGCATTTAGCGTACATTCTTTTCCTCGACGTGAAATACGGTCATTACTGTCATTACATTTCATGACATTTAAAGAAAATTTAAAATATTTTTATCAAGCTTGCTATCTAAAAAACTATTCCCAAAACAACTTAAAATGTTTTTTCCGATATCGGAAAATGGATAAAATCCGAATATTGAATATCGAAACATTATTGCATTACTAAATCACGTCGTTGTACGGACGTCATACTAATTTTTCAAACATTTTTGGCGATAAATTATAGGATAAAAAAATGAAAGTAAATACTACAGCAGTAACTAACACAATGTACCGAATTTTTTTTTGTAGTATCAGGAAAGGGAGAAAATTATCTTTATCGAAAACAAGAATTTTTTTTTCCCGTAAGGATCTAAACCTCTGTGTTTCAGTTTTCCTTCGGATTATATTGCAGGGCTCATGGTAATCCCTGTATTGCGTGATACTGTTGCATGGAAGACAAACAGAAAACTAATCTGAGCATGCATCTCTGAGAGAATAGAGGCAATAAGTAGTTTTCAACATATATTTCACTGATCGGTATCTTGGGCTTAAAGTGTGTACTATCTCTCGCTTTGTAACGTCCAATATCGTGATGAGTTCTGCGCAAAAGCCTCTCGCCAAGTTCCGCTGAGTATTTCATAAATTTAAACTGCAAATATTTCGACAAGAAGAAAAGGGAGAATATCTGGGATATTAGGAGGAAAAAAAGGCTATTACACAACCGCTTACATCGTAAATAAGAAAACAAATTTTTTTCTTTTCAGGTACAGTAAATTTGTTCTGTTTTAAAATTCAGTTTTTTTCTATATGGTGTGAAAAAGATTTCTACTTTTCAGTATGTTTTTGTTCAGCTTTCATTTTAGATTTTGACAATTTGTTTATTAGTCCGATCAGAAATATTTGGTAAACGAATAGCATATATATTTTAAAGAATAAAAAAATTTCAAGTTTCTATATCCTTTTTCGCATGTGATATACAGTATTGTATCCTATAGACAATTTTTATTATTTTGCATGTATATTTTGCTAAACCACCCCTGTTTATTCCTGATTTTTCACTTTAGAGTCATATTACGCCGAAACCTACGGTTTAAAGTGGATACCGGACCACTGCAAACCTAAATGGCACTGGCGGGACTCGCACCCGGAACATATGGTACCGAGCACCACAGCTCAAGCCAATCGGCCATCACACCCCTTCCTAATTCGATAGTTAACAAAAATATATTTGAACTATATTTTATCCCTTGTCGTCAGTCATGTTATGTATTGTCATATCCATCTATTTATTCACGAATATAATGATTCCAAACGTAAAATAAATAAATACATCTTCTCGTATATAGAAAAAGCATTTAGTATACACTTTTTTCCTCCACGTGAAATATAACCATTCATTACACTCATTACATTTTTCGACATTTAAAAAAAATTTAAAGTATGATTTATCAAAATTTTCTATCCTCCAAACAACTTAAAATGTTTCTGTCCGATATCGGAAAATGGACAAAATCCGAATATTGAATATCGAAACATTATTGCATTACTAGATCACGTCGTTGCTCGGACGTCACACTAATTTTTGACACATACTTGGCGATAAATTTCTTGATAGAATAAAAAAATATATAAATACTCCAGCAGTAACTAATACAATGTACTGAATTTTATTAATTTTTTTTTGTATCAGGAAGGGGGAAAAATTGTGTCTATCGAAAACAAGAATTTTTTTTTTTCCACAAGGATCTAAACCTCTCTCTTTCATTTTTCCTTCAGATTATATTGCAGGGCTCTCGGTAATCCCTGTATTGCGTGATGCCGTTTAATGGGAGACAAAAAAAAAACTAATCTGAGTATGCATCTCTGAAAGAATAGAGGCAATAAGTAGTTTTCAACACATATTTCACTGATCGGTATCTGGGGCTTAAAGTGTGTGCTATCTCTCGCATCGTAACGTTCAATATTGTGATGAGTTCTTCCAAAAGCCTCTCGCCAAGCTCCGTTGAGTATTTCATAAATTTAAACTGCAAATCTTTCGACAAGAAGAAAAGTAAGAATATCTGGGATATTAGGAGGGGAAAAAAGACTATTGCACAACCGCGGACATCGTATATAAGAAAACAAGTTTTTTTTTCTTTCAGGTTTAGTAAATTTGTTCTGTTTAAATTCTGGTTTTTTCCATATGGTATACAAAAGAATTTTACTGTTTAGTATGTTTTTGCTGACTTTTATTTTAGATTTTGTCCTTTTGTTGTATGTTAGTCACATCAGAAATATTTGGTAAACGAATAGTATAATATTTCAAATAATAAAAAGATTTTCTAGTTTCCATATTCTTGATCTCATATAATATACAGTATTGTATCTTATAGACAAATTTTATGTATCTATTTTTTTCTAATTGCGGAAGATCATAAAAAACCCAAATAATTACGTTTTATGGATAATTAATAATATTTGTTTTGTGGTTTGTTTATTTGTTATCCCACTTGGTAGACAACAACTCTTACACCAAGTCCAAAACCTCGCGTGGTCTCATGGAAGAAGGGAAAGGGGGATCTTCTGTCGTGAAGGAAAAGTTGAATTCTTGAAAAAGAGCACCAGTTACAAAAAAAAATCCATTCATACCACAAATTATATGAATTGAAAATGCATCAAATGTAAATTTTGAAACATGGGAATTTTTTCCTTTCACGTGGTAGGTTTGTTAACCCTACAAACACTCTGGTTTGTCGCTCTAGAGTCATATTAGAACGGCATCTACAGAGTATAGTGGATTCTAGACCATTACAAACCTCCATGGTACTGTAGGATATCTCCATGGTACTGTAGGATGTATCTGTATTATCTGTATGAACCCGAAACTTGTGTTGGGGAGCACCGCAGCTCTAGTCACTCGGCCATCAGACCCTTTATAATTCGAGGCTCTGTAAAACTATATTTGAACTACATTTTATCCCTTATCGTCAGCCATGCTATGTATTGACATGTCCATCTATTTATGCACGAATATAACGATTCCCAACATAATAAATAATTACGTCGTCTCATATATAGAAAAAGCATTTAGTATACATTTTTTTCTCCACGTGAAATATAACTATTCATTACGGTCATTACATTTCACGACATTAAAAAAAAATTTAAAGTATGATTTATCAAACTTACCATCCCAAAAACAACTTAAAATTGTTTTTTCCGATATCGGAAAATAAAAAAATCCGAATATTGAATATCGAAACAATATTGCATTACTAAATCACGGCGTTGCACGGACGTCGCACTAATTTTTCGAACATTCTTATCGATAAATTACTGGATAGGATAAAAAAATAAAGTAAATACCACAGCAATAACTAATACAATGTATTGAATTTGATTCATTTTTTTTTTGTATCAGGTAGGGGAAAACTTTTTTTATCGAAAACAATTTTTTTTTCTCCAGCAAGGATCTAAACCTCTCTCTTTCATTTTTCCTTCGGATTATATTGCAGGGCGCTTGGTAATCCCTGTATTGCGTGATGCTGTTGTATGGGAGACAAAAAGGAAAACTAATCTGAGCATGCATCTCTGAGAGAATAGAGGCAATAAGTAGTTTTCAACACATATTTCACTGATCGGTATCTGGGGCTTAAAGTGGGAGCTATCTCTCGCATCGCAACGTTCAATATCGTGATGAGTTCTTCGCAAAAGCCTCTCGCCAAGTTCCGCTGAGTATTTCATAAATTTAAACTGCAAATCTTTCGACAATAAGAAAAGTAAGAATATCTGGGATATTAGGAGGGGAAAAAAGACTATTACACAACCGCTGACATAGTATATAAGAAAACAAATTTTATCCTTTCAGGTGTAGTAAATTTGTTCTGTTTTTAAATTCTGGTTTTCCCATATGGTGTACCAAAGTTTTTAGGTACACCATATATGGTACCCTTGGTTGTTTATTAGTCCCATCAGAAAATATTCTGTAAACGAATAGTATAATATTTCAAACAATAAAAAGATTTTCATGTTTCCATATCCCTGTTCTAATGTAATATTTAGTATGTTATCTTATAGACAAATTTTATTTTTTACTTTTTTTGTTAATTGCTGAAGATCATAAAAAAAAAAGAAAATGAATGCGTTTTATAGTTAATTAATAATATTTGCTTTTTGTTTTTTTCTTATCCCACTTGTTAGACAACAAGATGTAAAGTAAGTCCAAGGACCCGTGTTGTCTTCTGGAAAGAAGAGTGTGTTTGGCTGGTCGCTCTGCAGTCATTTTGTGCACACTTTCGGCTAATTAGACCGGGACCTACAGTTTAACGTGAATTTTGAACCACTAACAATCACTAATGCCACAACCAGAATTCGAACCTGAAGCCTGTGGTAACCAAAGGCCAGAGCGCCAACCAATTGGCCATCAGAACACAGGAAAGGAAGAGGGGAAGCTTGTGTTGTGATGGAGCATCCGTAGGTAGAAATCTGACTTGGCTCCGAGACGCTGAAGAAGTAGTAAGTGCATCCAGGAACTTTTAGGGGGAACTACCCAGCAAATGGGGTATCGTATTTGAAAAAGCCCGAAAATTACTCACCAGTTAGTCCGACCCACGAGGCAAGATGCTGAACATCACAAACGCCATGGAACTCCACATTTTTTGAAACAGTGTCTACAACAAAGCCGCCAGCGGACGGAACCTGCTCCTATTAATAACATTTAACGATGTTTTAAACTGATAAAACGTATTACCAATTGTGTTAATCTATTGGCAAGTTTTACCAACAGTTTATTAAACAGCTTTAAAAAATTTTTAGTTTCGATAAGTTGTATTAGAAAAAAAAATATCGATCCAGAATTACAGTGTATTTTATATTGCATTTACTAGTTTTAAATACTTAAAATTCACTAAGCAAATCATTGATTTTTTATGCAAATTCTCATTTATAATCTCATTTCTCATTTTATAAATAAGTATTTTTTTAAAAATATAATGGTGCTCCTAAAGTAAATTGAAATTAATACTATTAAAAAAAAAAAAAAAATTCTACTTACATCTTTATAACTTAACTAATAACATTAATACATGGCATAAAGTCAATTATTTTAAGACAATCGATTTCCGGTGGGGAGTAATCTGATGCCAATACCATATTTTCTACATATGATCACATTTTAAAAATCGCCGGAATCTGTCTCAAAACAACTGTCAAATAAGGTACAATAAGGGTGTAAATCTGTCAAAAACAACAGAATAATTAATTTTTACATATTTACTGGTCACTTAAAAAAAGACTCAAAACAAAAGCAAAAAATATCTTCTTAATATCTTTATTGACTCATTTCTATAATTTTTAAGTACTTCAAAAACATCATTAACAACTCTATATTGTCCTTACATTCATTTGGTACTCAAGTGCCTTTTTATAGAGTATTTCATTGTAGCAAATAAGGCATAATGCCCTAGTTTATTAAACGTTAATTTACGTCATTATATATATATGAATATGTCGTTAATGTAACAATTTTAATTCTTTTTGCTTTATTAGTAATTTAAAATTAATAATAGCGATATGAAATGTTTTGGTGAAAGTGTGCTCAAATATTTCGTCAAAAAATTATTCAATTTTTACAATATTTCACAGATTGTTTTTTAAGATACCACATCATTTTCCGTAGCAAAAATTTTAATTTAATAAACACATAATATTTTAAGTAAGAAAACAACAGATTAATTATAATCAAATTATTTTTACTTTTTTACAAGTCACTTTTTAAAAAATCCGGAATCTATCTCAAACACTAATGAATATTTTACAGTGAAATTTCGCACACAGATGTGAAGGACAGTGCACACAATCTGAAAAAGAAAAAAAAATTGAAATTCCATATGCTTGGGAAATTTATATTGAAAATTGGTCTTCCTTTTTGGACACAGTAGTATGTATGCATTTTTAAAGTTTTTTTTTTTTTTTTTTTTAATGTGAAGGCAATTATTACATATATTGTTGTTACTGCATTGAAATGTAGTTAAAAGAACGAATTTTGTTTGAAAAGAACTTTGAAATATTGAAATGATTTTGATAAGAAATTTGAATTTAGTTGAAAATTTATTTATACAAAACTTTATAAATAAATTTTAAAATAAAATTTTACAAATAAATAATTTTTTTAAATGCATAATACATAAAACTTGCATTAATATGTGAAATTTATTACATTACTTTATGATTACAGATTTTTTTATTGATAATTATACAAGTTAAAAATGAATTGATACAAAAAATCACAAGTATTTTAATTTTTGTAAAAATATTCAGAGTTTATTGATATGCTCGAATAATGTGAATCCTCTTACAAAAAAAAATATTTACTCCTCGAATGCTTCTTTTTAAATATAAACACCGAATATATAAGCAATTAAAATAGAAAATTTAAGTTCAACAAGCTATTTTAAAATTACGATTGAATACAAAGCATCTTAAATTAAATAAACGCCACCATGTTCTTTTTCGAAAACACCTTTGTGTCGTAGTCTAAAGCTACTAAGAAACTTTCACTTCCCAGCAATAAAAAAAGAAATCCAATCTTTTAAAACCCCTTTTCTTCTTTTGTATAGCCCTTTTGAATCGCAATTATCATTACAGTTTTCGTGCATTTGCTGCCACCTCACAAAAGACCCCATTTATTTAGATTAACTTCAACCCCTGTAGTACTTCTCAGGTATTGGGGTCGAAACTTACGCCTTAATCAAATTATTAAGTGCAAAAAGAACTCAAGTTTTCCTTTCAGTTAGGCAGGTGGAAAGATAAGCCTGCACCCAACTTGCAAAACAAAACCTTCTTTTGAGCCTCTTACAAGTTTGTTTCAAATGAAATAAACTCAAAATCTCGAGCCCTCTTTACAGCAGGAAAGAATTTATTACAGCTTTGAGACATTTAACTACTAACAATGGAAGAAAGTATTTGCTATGATGAATGACTTCTTGGTAGGCAGCTTAAGTTGTCATTTGGTGAGAATGAGTTTAAGTATTAATTATTAAGTTTCTCAAGTGAAATAACTTCATACTGTATACAGAGAAAGGCAGGGAGATAATTAATGTTTAAAGAGAAATATGAATTAGAACGTTTCCGAACTTAAACAAGACCCATTTTTCGATTCTTGTTTTGGTAGCAGCTCCTATCTATTCGAAATTTATGATCCAGTGAAATACTTTGTAATACATTTAAAGCGCAATCTAATCTAGCCTGTGTACTATGTATCCCAAACCGTATTAAGCTTCATAATTCCCAACTGGTTTAAAACTAAGTAGCATTCCAGCATATAGTAATCTAGCATTTGTCATAAATTATCCAAGTCACAACCGTAGTTTAAAATAAACGTAATGGAAGCGAAAGAAGAAAAATGATGATGATAATTTAAAACTCAAATTCAAATATGATTGTTTTAAAGAAATAGAGACGAGTTTAAAATTGATTTAAAATACATCAGAAGAAATATAAGCACATTAAAATTGTTTGTGCAAAGTAATTATAACAGATAATATAATTAATATTAAAATTAAACTTAAATTGGCTTTAGTTCTTAAAGGGATCTGATATTTACCTTGTTCCGAGGTGAAGTCTGTTCCAATGCGGAATGGGTTAAATAGGCGGCATGTGTATGCCAGTTATACACTCAAGAGCCAAAACATTATGACCACCTCTACATTTTGCAATGAACTCGCCTGGATGACGTGGAAGGCACGTGATCAGGTGGAAGTGGTATTTAACTGCTGCTGGAGAGTCTGAAGGATCATTCTTTCACTTAATTCTGTGTGTAATGGGAAAGGCTGCGGATCTAAACGACTTTGATAGAGGGCAGATTGTAATGACTCGAAGGCTCGGAACAAGTATTTCCGAAACTGCACGTGCCGTGGGTTGTTCGCGATCTACCGTTGTTAGTACTTATGCAAAGTGGATGAATGACGGTGAAACCAATCTGTCTCCGACCATCTACCAAGGACTTGTGGCATCCATGCCAAGGCAGGTTGAAGCTGTGTTGCTCGCCAAAGGTGGGCCAACTCGTTATTAACAGGTGTTCATAAAGTTTTGGCTCTTGAGTGTATATATGTTAGATATGAAAGAGATTCCATAAAATTTGAGTGTGTGACATGCAAATTTTCCAACTCATTTATTTGGCTCACTTCAAATTCCGCTACCCAACAAAACATATCGTATTCTTTTTATAAATTGGTCGACCACATTAGCGGGATCTTAGGATACACTTGTAGAAATGTTAACTTTTTGTTAGTTGTAGCATTGAGAAAAATAGTAATGGTGCTTTATTATATTGCTCACTCTAGATTGATTTATGCTTGTTTATATAATATAATCGTTTAAACTGAAAAAACTTATAATTTCTTAAGAAGGCATAATTTTATTTTTTAAAAAATATTTTATAAATATTTCCTTTTTTTTGCTATGCATAATTTTACATTAATATAATTTTTGTATTTTCAAGATCGTTCGTGAATTAAAATTTTTATTATCAATTCGAAACGAACTCAATGTAGTATTAGAAGGAAAAAAAATCGCGTATTTTTGTAATGAACTTTAAAAAAAAATTATGAGATAATTATTTTAAAAAAATCAAACTATCGATTAAAGAAGTAAACAAATAATAACATACAAAAAGAATTATAATTTAATCAAAAATATTTACTTTAAAGCTAGTTAACAAATAAAAAAAAATCGAAAATGACAATATTAAAAAAAATGGCTTGACACTTTAAAAAAATACTTTTAAATACTGATGTACTTAAATCAGAAAATAAAGAAACTTTTAAAATGATGAAAGAAGCCAGAAAAGTAGTAAAAATTGTAAGTATGATGATGAAAGGAGTAGTAAATGTAGTAAAAATTGTCGTATTTTGAATTATATTTCGCGAGTAAAAAAATCTTAAAAAATCTTCTTAAAACATACCAATAGTAATAAAGAAGTATGAAAATACTATTAAAAATTTAAGGAAATATTTTAAATTTAATGTTATAATAATAAGTAATAATTTTAAATAATAATAGAGTTATAACAAAATAAATTAAGAATATCTAATTTAGGAATAACGCACTGCTGTTAAATTAATATCTGGTCTTAAGGATCGAAATTAAACTGGTTTAAAATAGTTAAACGGGGACGAAAGTTTCAAAATACTAAAAAAATTCAAAATCATGAAAGAAATTTGCCAAATATTTCACATTTAGAAACATAAGTTGGATTATCTGAAAAATATATCTAAATTACATGGTAAGTATACTTTCTAAATTTTTACATTGACATGTAAAATTTAAGTAAAACGCTTCTTTGAAAATATAAATTTCATAGATATGATACCGGACATCAATGTCAGAGTTTAAGGCTCTGACAAAACCATGAATTCATATGAATCCAATATGCATCCCATGGATTCCAAACTATTCATATTAATGCAAAAAAATATTTAAAATAAAAAATAAAAAATAAAATATAAAAAAATATTTAAATTACTAAGAAATATAATGAAAATTATGAAGCCGGAAACTTAAAGGATTAGATTGATTTGTCACTTTTCTTTAATTAAATTAAAACTGGCGCTTTGAAAATCCGGCTTTGACCACGGGCATCAAAAGCAACGGTTAGGGCTCTTAAAAAAACCATGCATTCCAAATCCACATGTAAAGAAGCAAATTAAACCTCGTTTATTCATATTTATTCCCAAATTTTTTTAGCTTTTATGAATTATTTCACAGCATTTTGTCATATCTGCTTATATTAAAAAAACTATTAAATCTATCAGCCAGTCTAAGAGGTATCTTTATAAATACGAAATCCAAAACTTACTCGGAAAGGATTAGAACTATTTTTCACTTTTGTTTAATTAAATCTAAACGAAAGGGCCTAAAATATGAAATGTGTTACATAAAATCCTATTGAAAGATTATTAATTATCGCTTAAACATCATTCTATATTCAAAATGTTGAATAAAAGTTTATTGATCTTACAAGGCATTTGAAAACAATCATAGAAATTAACAAAAAATTATTTTCATTTATTTCAAAATGTAGAGCAAAAAAAATTTTTTTCGTTACTCATTAGACAGTTATATCTTGAGATCTGTAGAAAAAGCAATGAAATAATACCTTAGTATACCTACTGCGCCCAAAAAGTAAAAATTTTTGAAATGTCTGAATTAATTGAGCAAAGAATTTGCATTAAATTTTGCTTGCGGAAACGTATAGAATGTTGCAGAAGGCATTCGGTGAGCATTCCTATATCGGAAAGAAATGTTTAGAAGTGGTATAAACAATTCAAAGAAGGTAGAGAACGAGTTGAAGAGGAAGAGCGCTTTGGTCGAACATCAACCTCAACTGACGAAGCTCACGTCCAAAAAATTAAAGATTTGGTGCTTACAAACCGCCGATTTACAATTAGAGACCTTGCTGATGATGTTGGAATTACAAAAGGATCGATCAATTCCTTTTTAAAGGAGGATTTGGGCCTCAAACGTGTCAAATCTCGATTGGGACCGAAAACACTGAATTGTTTGGAAAACATCGTCACGTTGAAGTGTGCGTAACAATGCTTTCTGACTATCAGGACAAGCTGAGTTGCATCATAACTTGGTGAATGAAAATCCACATGAGACTTGAATTTATGCTTAAGACACGGAAACAACCGATAAATCGAGCAAATATCGAGACAAAGGTAAAGCAAGACCGAAAAGAGCACGCCAAAGTCGCTCAAAAATCAAGGACTTCCGACTATTTTCTTCAATTACCGTGGTGTGGTGCATTATGAATTCCTTCCTCCAGGCCAAATTGCCAACAAGGAATATTATTTGAGTGTTATGCGTCGTTTACATGTAGCTCTTCGCAAAAAGAGGCCACATTTACGGAAAGATAACTCTTGGTTTTTGTATCACGATAATGCGTCAGCTCACACTGCATTGATTCTTCGTGACTTTTTCGCCAGAAATGAAACCCATATCGTTTCACAACCACCGTATTAACCTGATTTAGTCAACTTCTGGCTATTCCCTAAACTCAAAAGACCACTCCGGGGACACCGTTTTCAGTCGATTGAAGAGATTCAATGTGAATCGGCGCACGTTTTGAAGGCCATCGCCGCCAATAACTTTTAGCATGCATTGAGGTTTGGAAAAAACGTTGGCATAAGTGCATTGTGTCCGGAGGGAATTACTTTGAAGGCGATGAAATAAGTAGTGCATAAGTAGGGTACAGTAGTGAATTAATTTAATTTTTTACCAACTAACAATGTCGATTGCAAGATGAGACTTCATAGCAATGTATAACAAGAAAATTAATGAGAAATCTTTTTAGCTTACCATTTTAATTGCCCGCACTCAAATTCCTTAAAAACTTTGCTATAAATCATATTATTATATTCCCGTTCTTGAATTACTGAGTTTTTATTTAAGGTTTTCTGTTCAGCTTAATATTATGTTATCAAGTATTTAAACTTCCTAAATAATTCTAGAAAATTCATTAAAAAGTTTGCTATAAACCATCGTATTGTTAAATTCATGATCTTGAACTATTGATTTTGATTTGTGTTAATCAGCTTAAAATCATGTTATTATTCATGTTCTGACATACGAATCAAATTTTTCCAAAAAAATATGTAAAATAAAAGCATTTTTTATTTCACTGTCTATTATTATGCATGCAAATAAAGAAAAACAGAATTGGATCTGAATGTGAAAAATGTAGACTTTCATAATGATGCAAAAGTGTCAGCATATATCCAAGAATCAAGCTATCACACTAATTTTTTAAATGACAAAACGTGTTGACGATTTTGAATATCCTGCAAAATGTGTAAATTGCGATGGCGATCTTTCAAGAACCGATACGTTTTATTTCCTTTTCTAATCCAGATAAAATGCAAAGACAAAACAAAAATTATAAAACGTGCTTCTTCAAACAGCAACCATTCTGTAGACCTATTCAACGATGTGATTTCAAAAACTAAAATTAAATACAATATTATTTCCTTTATTTTTAAATTCAATATTAGCAATAACAAACAAAGTTTTAAAAGTTTAAAAATGTTTTCCACTTTTCCTGATAGAAATTTACTTATCAGTGTAAAACGATAAGATAAGACATTACGGTCCAAATTAGAAGTCTGTGGAATATCCGGTGATTATCTGATAATTTAAGACAAGTTTTAAATGTCTTTCATTATTAACTTAAATAACAAAGATAACCAATCTCAATCAGAGAAATTAAAACAACGTGCTTTATACCAATTAGATATATTAAGTTACTCAGGAACTCATTGAAGGTCGTTTGATAATTTTAGGATTTCCGGTCATTCCTCGCAGCCATAAAGCACTTCTGTTCAAGGTTAGTTTGGTTTGTCGCTCTACGGTCATTTTGTGTACACGTTTGGCTAATTAGACAGGGTCCTACAGTTAACGTGGATTCCGAACCTCTCACAAGCATGCCACCACCCGGATTCGAACCTGAAACCTGTGGTACCAAAGGCCCTTCAAGATATATCATCGCTATAAAAATAATTTTGTATTAAAATATTTTTTGTTCTTCTACTTCACAGCATCATGCTATTGATATATTCTTCTTATTATCTTTGGCAACGTGTAGGCCTGATGGCCTAGTGACTAGGAAAACATCTCTCGTCTCGAAATCTCCCAGTAGGCAGTCGGCCTTGGTCGGCCCACCATGGGGCTGTTGCGCCGATGATGATGTTAATGGAATTTAAAATTTTCATGTGTTTGAGTATTATCAATTTTTCAGGAACAGATGGTTCGTCAGAAATATGCTTATCATTTTATCTGGGATAAATATTTCAGAAAATAAAGTAGTTAACGTAGTATAAGTATAATTTATAATTTACATACTTTCTGTCTTTTCTTTTAAAAATACATGTTAGGAAAAATATTTGTTCTTTTTCCAAAAAATTTCAAGAGAACATCTTTTTATAAAAACTTTTCTTTATAGAGGCACTGTTTTATACGTAAAAGTAAGAAATCAAACCCGTTTTATAATTTTTTTGAAGATTTGAAAACCATCCATCAATTTCTCTATAAACTCTTCCATAGAAGGTAAAAAAAAAACCACATATATTGAAAGCAACAGATATTTTAATTTTTATAATTAAAAAATATACTAATATAGAATTTTTAAAATTAAATAACAACCATAACTCTTTAAAAAAAACTTTCACTCGACTCTAAGATTCTTGCATAATCAGCATTTAAAGCGTAAACTTAGTAATATCTTTTTTGAAAGCCACGAATGGAACGCAATGTGAATTGAATTCATTTTACTTACAAGAAATTAAGTATTCACTATCTTTGACTATATATAGACCTAGTAGCTTAATGGTAACCTGAGATGAGGCTAACTAAGCTTACGTTGATTGGATGGTTGCAGGAAAGTTCCTGAAATTTTTCTCACATATGACCTACAAATATGGTACTTTTGCCTATAAAAGTTCTTACAGGTAGGAAAATTTAATCCCTACACCCAAAATAACACTGATAAAGGTTAGAGAAGTTTCTTCTGAAGTCTTTCAGATCCATAATCCAATCATAATCCAAATGAAGAAAATATCTTTGAATAAAAGGGACTGTAATTATAAATTCTTCATTGAAAATTTTTCATAAAAGTTGTAATATTAAAGTTAACTTTTCATTTGAAAATTGTTTTGAAAATTTTGTATAATTCTTATGGAAGTAAATAAAAATAAAATGTAATAAAATTTTTTTAATAGCCCTTTTAATTTTTAACTAAGGTAATGATTTTTAAAAGGACAAAGCCTTTTGAAAAACATTGAAATATATAATAGATTAATAGATCCATTATTCATTTCATTTATTTTACTATGACTATTATTTAAATTTCTCTTGAGCCTGGGGCCACCGGATTCGGGTTCGAGTCCCCACAGTACCATAAATAGTTGTAGTGGTCTGGAATCCATTTTAAACAGTAGTTTCCGGTCTAATATAACTTTAGAGAGTTGGGCATAGAGCTGACAACCCTGCCCCTTGAAAAAAAAAAAACATTTCCTGTCTCGAAATCTGCCAGTAGGCAGGCGAGAGAGAGGATACCATACAGGTTTTGTATCAAAAGAGAAGAAGAATATTTAAAATTTATATTTTATGAAAATAGTATTCGCATAGAAAAAAATAGAGCACAATGAAAAATATCTCATAAAGGAATATTGTAATATTTATCATGATTATTATAAATGGAAATTGTAATAATTAGCTTAATTAGTTTTTGAGTAAACTATATTTTGAAGTATTTATATTTTTCGAATTAGTAATAACCTAAGCACAAAGAATAAAATGAACAATAAAAGCAAAGAAATTAAAACCATTTTAAAAGAATTATTGTAAATAGATAATTTGTTAAATATTAATTATTATTTCCCTCAATAATTACTAAAATAAAACCTCAAAATTATTTAAAAAATTTTACATCTTTTTATTAATTTATTATCAGCTATGTTTCGAGCTCCATTTAAAAATCATAAGTATGTTTTTTTTTTTTTAATCTTACATTATTTATACCGTTATAAAAATTTTCAAACTTCTATTAAATTAACTTAAAAAAAAAAAAGCAAAATATTTTAAGAGTGGATTTCATATTTTGAATTTCTTCAAAACTTGCTTTTTATTTGTTACTGTTTTTCCCCATGTGAAGCTTAAAGTTATGTTCGTTATTTGAAAAAAAAGACATTAAAAATCAAATTGTTAAAGTCGAAAACGTTACAATCTCATTCAAATAAACTGAGAACTGCTGAGTGTTTGGAAAATGTTAAACTCATTGATTTTGAATTTTGAATGGACAAATTTTAATGAATTGAAAGACGTTTTTAATTTGGAAGACCTTAATGATGCGTAATTTATTTTTAGAAAACATCATTAATGAAACTCTTCATTTCAGATTTTACATAACATCAAAATGTTCCTTTTTTCTTAAGTTATGAAAGATGGAATAATCAAGAAATATTTAACTAGTATTTGCATTTAAATTGGAATAAAACGATCTTTTATTTATTATAACGTTTAATTTAGTGTCATATTACAGCTTTTATAGGCTCGAATTTGAATATAAATTTAAAAATGGAAAGCAATCAGTGTATCTGTAGAATAAATACTACAATACTTTTAGTTAGAAAATTTGATATTTTTTGTTGCAATGAATGCAAGAAATGAAAGAAATTGGAAAATATGCTGAAATCAATGTACTAAATTTACTATAAACATATTTACTATAAACATAAATATAAAGACTATACCCTTTAAAAATATATCAATTAGGCAATGAAACAAAATCTTAAATACAGCTATGCTTGAAGACTTGGCGATTCACTTAATGACCTGTTAAATTTCTTATTGATTTTCAATATAATTCTAAAAGCTTCTTTGAAGGAATTTAATTTATGAAAATATTGACATCACACATCACCATTAGTGTATATATATATATATATATATATATATAAATATACAATGATGTTTCAATATTTACAATGATGTTTCCTGATATAGCATGATTAACATATATTTAAATCAATTTGACATTATAATTTCACGCCAAATTTTGCTAATTTATGTATATGTATATATATATATATATATATATATATATATATATACAGTCCAGTCACAGAAATGTGACCACTTGTCATAAGCCAGAATATACACTCTTGTATATTATGGCTTTAAATGTAGTGTGGAATGTGTATTAAGTGGCATTTTTATGGTATTTAAGTGGTATTAAGGGGGATTCTTTATATACGCTCCACTGCAATGTGCTGCCACCTGTCTTTTGTGATTGGTTATTTCAGTTGACGTCGAAAGTAGCTAGTGGTCCCATTAATGTGACTGGACTGTGTATATATATATATATATCCTTATATCACGATTTCCTTCTAAACAAGGGTTTTTTTAGAAATCGTTTAGTGCTTAATAAATTAAGATTAGCCCAAAGTAAATTATGTTGTGTTACATTATTTTTTTATTATTTGAGACCTTTGTACAAGCAGTTATTTTAATAATTGCTTTTACTTAAATGATCAATATTATAAAATGCCATAACATCAATAATAAATTATAAAAAATAAATAATAAATATTTTTTGATTCAGAGAATCATCTTGTTATAAAAAAATAGAATATATATATTTTTTAATTTTGCATTTCAAATTATTTAACTGTTTTTATCTCAAAAATTACCAAAAAAAAAATAAATAAATAAAAATAAAAAAAAAAAAAAAAATAGTGTTTGATTCATTATTGTTATTTATTATTATTATTTTTTTTTTTTTTGCTGTACCATATTGGGATAATTTAGCTCATTTAATATTGTAATTTCTACTAATTGTTTTAAGTTTAAAAATATAACATGAGACACAAATATAAAAAATACAACTTTATATATAACAGATATTTTAGATATGCACACCATTTTCCTTTATTATCAATGTTTTGCTGATTATTCAAAAGATTTTTAAAATCCAATTTTCAAAAAGTATATTTTATTTAATAAAATAAAAAGAAACAAATTCATATTCAATGTTATAGCAATAAAAAAAAATAATACTATATTTGAAATTTTTATTTACATAAATATTATAAGGAGAAATACAAACATTTTGATGATTTTGAATTTGATGCTATTAATATTTTATGTGATCTCAAAAAAGCAGATTTCTTTGAAATTTTCTTCTGGAATATAAAGAAATTTCTCCATTTTTTAAAAAGAATTTTACTTTAAATTTTTCATTTCTTTAATTTTTTTTATTGAGGTTTTTTCAAGAATTTCCTATGTTTCGATATTATTTGTGGCTTCATACTTCATTTTGTGTATGTCATAAATATACTTCATTAGATATTTAAGACATAATCTCAGTCTTCTATTTTATAGATATGGCACAAATTGCTATTGAGTTCTTTAAAAAATATTCAATGTAAGATGTATTCCTCCAAATAAGTATTTGAATTTGCCAAAGTCTTGGATTTATTAATGTTTTTCGAAGAATTTATGTATAATATCTGTGTTTTGAATAGATTTTATACTTTCTGTCCTATGAAACTTTCTTTGTATTCTTTATTGTATAGACAAGTATTTCGAAAGATGTTTTTAAGTAGAAAAAATGTATTTACAATAATATTGTTATAATAATTTAAAGAAAATTAAATTTTATTTCATGTTTATAAGCGATTTGAAAACTCTTATTTTCAAGTTTTTTTGGAATTTATCAAATTTATTTTTATCTTATCATACATACTATAATTATTTTATCTTAAGTAACTTATGAAATTTTCGTTGTATTAATAACAACATATCACGAAGTACAAAAGTTTTGTTTCGAAAAAATATTAATTATTATTTCTTTAATAATGCGAAGGAAATTTAAAGATTTCCAATTGTTTTAAATGAATTACAATTTTCTGGAATTATTAACATTTCATTTCGTTATTAATTCACTTTAATAAGATTAGAATAATAAATTGAAAGACATTTTGGGAATAATATATTTAATTGAATTTTATTCAATTATCAATTTTATTAAATATTTATTAAAATATGTTTTTGTTTGGGTTTAAAATTTTTTAGAACAGAAAAAAGTTTGAAATTTTTCTTTTGTTCTGAATTTATATTAAATGAAAAAAATACAAACTTTTTTTAAATTTTCTTTTATAGTTAGAATTAGATTTCTGTACCTCAAAAATTTGATTAATTGTATGCAGAATGGAAAGTATCATTTTCTATCTTATGTTTAACGATCAACCCAAAGCATTAGCTTTTAGAAATAATATATTGAAATATTTTTCAATTTTATTAAAAATATCTATATATTAAGTAAAGCTATGAATTAGTATTGAAATATAAATTACGGTTTTTATACTATATGCTTTTTTTATTTGGTATTTTAGATATATTAAAATAATTTTTAAATTTTGTATTTTAAAAATAATTTGTCCTACAAATAATTCGTCTTTCTTCAAATGGTTTTTTTCGATTTTTTTAAGTGTTATTCATTAAGTGTACTAACCAATTTTTTCAGTTATTAAAAATATAACGTAAACAGGAATTATATATGATTACAAAGAATGTTCGTAACTCATCCTGGAAATTTTGTTTTCGTATTACATAATTACAAAATAATATTTAAGTATTGAATATTTTCACATTGACAGAATTACAAGCTTTTACTAGTTTGGATCATTCTGTTTTCCTACACTGTTAGGGCTCAATACCTCTGACATTGCAATTACATAATACTGATTTTGTGTACCAAGTACTTTAGCTTATATTTAAATCACTGGATCAATAGATAGCACCGATTATTGGAAACTGGGATTTCGTATCTAATTAATGAATTGTTCCTGGAACAATCCATTTACATCATTTCTAAAGGTTTCGTGTGTTGCTGTAAACATTTAATAGAATATGCCTGATTTAATAAAATAGCTAGTGGAATATGTATTGTATGCTGTCAGAAATGGATGGTAATATTGTTTAAATGGAAACATTGAATCTGTCGATGATAAAGTACGTTGTTATAGTTCCAAATGAAAACAATTTAGCCTCCAAAAATTGATTTATATATACATATATATATAGAGAGAGATAGATAGATAGATATATTTATATATATCTACATACACATACATATATAATATGTGTTTTGAATTAAAAATTTTCAAACACTCGAAAAAAAATATGTTACAGAATTATTGAGCTCATTATATTTCATATATATATATATTTCATAAATTATTTTTCATCTATCTATCTATATGTATATACGTAATATTTATATTCATATATACGAGTTGTTGTGTGCATTGTTGAAAGATAATGTGCTTAACAATTCTGTAACAGATTTTTTCATGTTTTGAAATTTTCATATATCTATAAGTATTTGTTGTATACAGAATATTACTTTGTATATATTGCTAAATTAGGTATGCTATAGAATACTATTCTAAAAATAAATCTCAAAAATATTCTAATATATCCTGAATTTTGTATGAAACGAAATAGTTACATTTGTTAAAAATGTGAAAAAACCCCATGTTTTTCTATAATGTGCAAACAGGTTCCATTCGTAATTTATTGCTAACATTAAGTAACTCCATGTATGAGCATTTTATTTTTATGTATATTACATTTTCAAAATTTCTCTTTCTTGTTGATGTTATAAAATGGATGAATCGTAATTCATGACAGAATATATTTTGTAAGTAAACCTGTTGTTTGATTTACAATTTTTTAAAAATGTTTCTTATAATATAGTGATGTGATTATTATTATGTTCTTATGTATAGTGATCATTATTATGTTCTTAACATTCTTCTTGTTTACTATTTGAATAAAAATTTTGTTATTAAAAAATTGCATTAGGTAAAAGATATTGATATATTATTTTGTATTTGTTATGAAAAATGTTGATTTCTTTTTGAATGTGTGTTATTTCTGCTTGATGGAACAAAATAAAATTTACAATACAAAACATCATTCAAGTGAAAAATTATAAAAGAAATATACGGAAAATTATAAAAGAAATATACAGAAAATTATAAAAGAAATTTATAACTTTAAAAGTAATAAAAAAAATTCCCTTTTATTAATTAATTTTCATTAATTAGTTGATTGTATGAAGACATCATAAATATTTGATATCACATTTTTATAAAAAATATTAAAACCAAAAAAAAAAAAAAATATCTAAATAAAAATAACTATTAAAATCGGTTGTGAAATGCATACTACCTAAAAAAATTATTTCGATATATGGAGTTAGATGAGTTATTTTATTTTTTTTTAAATATGAATATATTTTGAAAGAAATAAATGGAAAAATTAAACATGACATTTGATTATAATGCTGAAAAAACTAACTTTCTTTACACAATATAAAATCATTTAACTGTCGTCAAGATATTTAATTATCCTTACAACATAAGTACATGCTATGTCTTTGTCTATAATAGAATTTGTAAAAGATATATCACAATTATTTTATAATTAATTATAAGATTATACTCTTATGCTATTATTATAATCCAATATTGTTAAATTTCTTTTTTTTTGTTTCAATACCATTTAGTAAATTAATATTTAACATATATATATATAGTACTCTTAAATTAATATTTATAGTACATATAGTGCATGCATAAATTATATATATAATACTTTTAAATTAGTAGTCACTTTCTATATATAATGTACAATCTTTATACTATATATAGCACTCTTAAATCTTTGCACTTCTGAACCATGAAGTAATATTATATAATTTTAAATATTTTATTATTTCACTATCATTTAGTAAATTAATATTATATATATAGTACTCTTATGTATTGTAATAAAGCTAATTTCCATAGCCCGAACAAAGACCATGAATTTATTCTAAGAGTATGAATAGAACCTTTATAAATAGTATATTTATAACTATTTTATAATACTTTATCCAAGCCTCATGAATAGATATAAATATACCATAAAAATATGTGTACTGCGGAAGTATTTCCTTATTATAAGTATTAATTATATAACAACTTAAATTATTATTAAAATATTTCAAGCACCTAAACAGAATTTCTAACAAGCATTATTCTATTAATCAGCTAAAAGATGCAGCATAGCATGATAGTATATAGATAATTTGCATATATATTATATTATTATATAAGTACTACTGGAAATTAGTCAAATATTGCAGATTAGATCTGAATTTCAGGTTAACATAGTCTGCTTAAAATAACCGTGCAGAATTCCCACCAAATTTAACTTGAAAATTCTGTTTAACCATTGGCAATCCATTTCTCCCAAACAATTTATGGAAATAGTGCAAAGCACAATGCTGGAATCTTAAATGGATTCGTCATAACAAAACGTGCATATGCATGAGGCTTAAAGCATCCACAGGCCCAAGATGAGAGAGAGCTCCGTGGTATGTCGATATCACTTGAACAACGCGCCTTCTGAAGCGTGAAGTAAATTGGACGAGATACTAGCAGACTGTGCCAGCATCCCACAAGCCTTGTCAAAATCTCCACTGATACTGAGGTTTGGGATTTCATGAATAGGCAGTCAACAATTCATTTTCCGTGGAATCCTCTCAGAGGGGGGAGGGGACGTTGTAGAGTATGATTGATTACTGGGATGCAAGTACATCGGAATTCATTTTGAGTGTGCGATCGGTCTATGAGATGCCCAAATCAGTCATACGTGTTGTTGAGGTGCATGTATACTGTCTGGACATTGTAGTGCTTCTGCCAAAGCATTGCTTGGGTGGCATTAAATGCAGTACAAGTTTATGATAACCGGTATTAAATATGAATATATATATGCAGGCTAAAATCAACAAATGCTATTGGGCATTAGGAAAGCATAAGTATGCAAATACGATGTGAAGTTGACTATGGATTTTTTTTCTGGTAAGAAGGATTACAAATTGATAATTATTTGGATATTAAAATTAGTTTGGTAAAAAATTAATCAAGGTAATTTTTAAACTGAAAGATTTTTTAAAATTATTTTAATATCCATCTAAATTCTTATTCAAATAAACTAAAAAACTACTAAAAAACAGAGCAATTAAATTTTGTCAATTTCAAATTCAAATTTAAATAAACATTCTATATTTAACATAATTTTGGGTTTTATTCCATAAATTGTTGTTCATGTATTACTTTTTTTCAAATTAAATTTTCGAAGTTAAATGAGTAGACCCAAATAGATCAAAAATTTAAATATTAAATAAGTTAAAATTGTTTATATTAATAATTCAAAATTTTACAAGCTTTTTTTATAGCATGAATGCCCAAAAATGATGGTCATATTACTAAATCCAAAATTGATGATATAAATGTCCAAATATTTGACAGTTACGATGGCGACTTAATGAATTAAAAAAATATTTCTATTAAAAATGGTGTTTATTATTGTTTTTTTTTTAGAATGCACACTGGTTTTTTTTTTAAAAATGGTGCTAACTTAATTTTTTGAATTAGAATACTTAAATAATCAATGTTTAAGATATGGGTATTAAAATGTTGGGAAATATTTCCTTAAAATAACTGTCCTACATATACGAAATTCCCACCAAATTTACCTTGAAAATTCTGTTTAACCATAGGCAATCCATTTCCCCAAACAATTTATGGAAATAGTACTGGATTACAATTCTGGAATCTTAAATGGATTCGTCATAACAAAACGTGCATATGCATGAGGCTTAAAGCATCCACAGGCCCAAGATAGAGCCAGAGAGCTCCGTGGTATGTCGATATCACTTGAACAACGTGAACTTCTGAAGCGTGAAGTAAATTCGACGAGATACTAGCAGTCTGTGCAGTATCCCACAAGCCTTGTCAAAATCTCCACTGATACTGAGGTTTGAGATTTCATGAATAGGCAGTCAACAATTCATTTTCCCTGGAATCATCTCGGAGGGGGAGGGGAGGTTGTAGAGTATGATTGATTACTGGGGTGCACGTACATCAGAATTCATTTTGAGTGTGCGATCGGTCTATGAGATGCCCGAATCAGTTATATGTGCTGTAAAGGAGCACGTATACTGTCTGGACTTTGTAGTGCTTCTGCCAGAGCATTGTTTGGGTGGCTTTAAATGCAATACAAGTTTATAATATCAGGTATTAAATGTGAATATATGCATGTAGACTAAAATCAACAAATGTTATTGGGCATTAGGGAAACATAAGTATGCAAATACGATGCAAAGTTCACGGCGGAATTTTTTTTTCTGGTTAGAAGGATTACACATTGTTTGGATAGGAATATTAGTTTGGTAATAAATTAATCAAGGCAATTTTTTAACTCATAGATTTTTTTAAGGTGTTTTAATATCCATCTAAACTGTTATTCAAATAAATTTATCAAAAACAGCGCTCTTAACTTGTATCAATTTCAAATTTCAATTTCAATAAATGTTCTATATTTCACTTAATTTTGAGTTTTATTTCATTAATTATAGTTTATTTATTACTTTTTTTTCAAAATAAATTTTCGAAGCTAAATGAGTAGACCTAAACAGATACAAAAATTTAAATATCAAATAAGTTAAAATTATTTATATTAATAATTCAAAATTTTACAAGCTTTTTTTATAGCATGAATGCCCAAAAATGATAGCCATATTACTAAATCCAAAAATGATGACATAAATGTTCAAATATTTGGCAGTTATGATGACGACTTAATGAATTAAAAAAATATTTCTATTAAAAATGGTGTTTATTTTTTTTTTTTAGAATGCATACTGTTTTTTGTTTTTTTTTAAATGGTACTGGTTAGGAAATATTTCCTTAAAATAACCGTCCTATATATGCAAAATTCCACCAAATTTACCTTGAAAATTCTGTTTAACCATTGACAATCCATTTCACCCAAACAATTTATGGAAATAGTGCAAAGCACAATGCTGGAATCTTAAATGGATTCGTCATAACAAAACGTGCATATGCATGAGGCTCAAAGCATCCACAGGCTCAAGATGAGAGAGAGCTCCGTGGTATGTCGATATCACTTGAACAACGCACTTTCTGAAGCGTGAAGTAAATTGGACGAGATACTAGCAGTGTGTGCGAGTATCCCACAAGCCCTGTCAAAATCTCCACTGATACTGAGGTTTGAGATTTCATGAATAGGCAGTCAACAATTCATTTTCCGTGGAATCGTCTCAGTAGGGGGAGGGGAGGTTGTAGAGCATGATTGATTACTGGGATGCACGTACATCGTAATTCATTTTGATTGTGCGATCGGTCTATGAGATGCCCGAATCAGTCATACGTGCTGTAGAGGGGCATGTATACTGTCTGGACAGTGTAGTGCCTCTGCAAGAGCATTATTTGAGTGGCTTTAAATATAATACAAGTTCATGATATCAGGTATTAAATGTGGATATATATTTGTAGACTAAAATCAACAAACGTTATTGGACATTAGGGAAACATAAGTATGTAAATACGATGCAAAGTTTGCAACGGAATTTTTTTTTCTGGTTAGAAGGATTACACGTTGTTTGGATAGTAATATCAGTTTGGTATTAAATTAATCAAGGCAATTTTTTAATTGGTAGATTATTTAAATTATTTTAATATTTATCGAAATACTTATTCAAATAAATCTATCAAAAACGGAGAAATTAATTAATTTATAAAATTCAATTGCTATTTAAATTAAGAACATAACTATTTAACTTTAAATAAACATTCTTATATTTCACATATTATGTTTATTCAAAATAAATTTGCGAAGTTAAATGAGGAGACCTAAAGAGACTTAAAACTTAATTTTTAAATAAATTAATAATAATTCAATATTTCACAAACAATTTTTTATAGCATAAAACTCAAAAAAAAAAAAAAAAAAAAAAATGTTAGAATCAAAAGCTTAATGAAAAAAAGGAATGTTTCTCTTATAAATGGTGTAGACTTGATTTTTTTTAAGTAAACAAAAATTAGAATGCTTAAATAATCATTATTTGTAATGAGTATTAAAGCGTTTTGAAGTACTTTACATCGAAGAAAATGCCTTACTGTGCTGTGAAAATGTATTATTAAGCTATACTGTTTTGTATATAATGATAATTGCATATAAAATTATAATAATAAAGTAATACATTTAATTACTGTGGTAAATAAATGCTTTGAATTAAAAAGCTTTAAACACTGTTAAGTAAATATCTTTATCTTAAATCATATCTCATATTATATTGAAATAAAATATCTAAACCAAAATATAATTAGAAATTGAAAAACATAAACAAAAATACAGGAGCGCTGTATTTGAATACACTCTCAAAAAAAGGTTTTAAACTATTTCTATTAAATACTACCATAATGAACGAAAGTAATTTAGGTGCATTAATTGAATAATTTATTATATATTTCTATGAAACGATGTCATTTAAATGCATATTCGCTTTTAAATATTTAATAAAAATATTAATATTTGAAAATCCCTTAAGACGAAACATTTTTTTCTTTTTATAGCTTCCTTTCATTTAGGTTATATAATTAATATAACAGCTAAATATTAATATTTTTACTATGGTTTAGATTATTTGCTTGCTTAAACTAATATTTTATTTTTTATGATGTTCATAGAATTAAATATTTAAATGAATCAAAACAAAATTGAATTTTTTTCACATTATATTGCTATAAAATATATTATTTCTGTAGTAAAAATACAACATATTTATCCAGGGAAAAGAAAAAGCCCTAAAAATCTATTAAATGCAAATTCACATTATTCAGCATTAAATATTAATTTATACATTTCTGAATAAATGTTTGTGTAAAATAAATATAATAAAAATTAAATCAATAAAATGTTAGCGATGTAAAGTCAGTAGTATAAGAAAATATAAGCTTTTAATTTAAAATATTCTGATAGTTGAGTAATCTTAAAACAATATATAACAAATGAATGTATTAAATTTCTCAGTAATTACTGTTGGTATGATCAATTTGCTCCATTATTATTAAATTTCCTATATTTTATAATTTCTCTGTTATTTAATATATATATATATATACATATTTCGATTGCCTGCATAAAATGAAGGAACATGAAGTAAATTTCTTGTAAAAGTATGAGTAAAATCTGTATAAATAGAATGTATACTGATAATGCTTAATCCAACTTTGTGAATAGACATAAATATACTATGAAAATTTGTGTATTTTGGAAATTTTTGCTTATTATTATGCGTATTAATTATATAACAACTTACATTATTAGTAAAATATTCCTCTTTATCAAAATATTCCTCATTATCAAAATATTTCAAGCCCCTAGATTGAATTTCTAACAAACATTATTCTATTAATCAGCTAAAAGATGCAACATAGCATGATAGTATATACATAGTTTGCATGTATATTATATTATTATATACATAAGTACTATTAGAAATTAGTCAAATATTGTAGATAAGACCTGAATTTCAGTTTAATATAGTCTTCATAAAATAACCGAGCAAAATTCCACCAAATTCACCTTGAAAATTCTGTTTAACCATTGGCAATCCGTTTCCCTCAAACAATTTATGGAAATAGTGCAAAGCACAATGCTGGAATCTTAAATGGATTCGTCATAACAAAACGTGCATATGCATGAGGCTTAAAGCATCCACAGACCCAAGATAGAGGAGCTCCGTGGTATGTCGATATCACTTGAACAACGCGCCTTCTGAAGCGTGAAGTAAATTAGACGAGATACTAGAAGTGTGTGCCAGTATCCCACAAACCTTGTCAAAATACCCACTGATACTGAGGTTTGAGATTTCATGAATAGGCAGTCAACAATTCATTTTCCGTGGAATCATCTTAAAGGGGGAGGGGAGGGGTGGTTGAAGAGCATGATTGATTACTGGGGTGCACGTACATCGGAATTCATTTTGAATGTGCGATCGGTCTATGAGATGCCCGAATCAGTCATACGTGTTGTAGAAAGGCATGTATACTGTCTGGACATTGTAGTGCTTCTGCCAGAGCATTGTTTGGGTGACTTTTAATGCAATGCATGCTTATGATATCAGGTATTAAATGTGAATATAATATGTACACGAAAATCAACAAATGTTATTGGGTGTTAGGAAAAAAGTATGCGAATTCGATGCAAAGTTCGTGACTGAATATATTTTTTCTGGGAAGAAGGATTATAATTTGAGAATTATTTGGATATTAATATCAATTTGGTAATAAATTAATCAAGGCAGTGTTTTAGGTGAAAGATACTGATATTAAAATAATTCAAATAAATTATTTTAATATCCATCTAAATTCTTATTCAAATAAAACTACAAAAAACAGAGCAATTAAATTTTATCAAGTTTAAATTTAAATTTAATTAAATGTTTTATATTTCACATAATTTTGGATTTTATCTCATGAATTATTGTTTATTTATTACTTTTTCTCAAATCAAATTTGTGAAGTTAAAAGGGTGGACTTAAAATGATCAAAGACTTAAATTTTAAATCAATTGACATTATTTATATCAATAATTCAAATTTTCATAAGCTGGTTTTTAATAGCATAAACGTCGAAAACACTAGTTAGAATGATGATATATTGAATTAAAAAAATTTTCTCTTAAAAATTGTGTTGACTTAGTTTTCTTGAATTAAATAAAAATTAGAATGCTTAAATAATCATTGTTTAAGAAATTAGTATTGAAATGTTCTGAAATATTTTACGCGGAAGAAAATGCATTACTCTGTATTAGTGTACGTGAAAACGCGTGCATTATTTTAGGTGAAAATGCATTACTTAACTATACAGTTTTATATGTAATGATGATTTAATATAAAATTATAATAATTCAGTAATACATTTGATTACTGTGGTACTTAAGTGCCTTGAAATAAAAAGCTTTAAACATTGTAAAGTAAACATTTTTATCTTAAATCATATCTCATACTATACTGAAATAAAATATCTAAACCCAAATATAGTTAGAAATTGAAAATCATAAACAAAAATTCAAGAAAACTGTCTTAATTAGTCAAATAGAAAGAAATTAGTCAAATATTGTAGATTAGATCTAAATTTTCAGTTAACATAATTTCCTTAAAATAACCGTCTATATATGCAAAATTCCTCCAAATTTACCTTGAAAATTCTGTTTAACCATTGGCAATCCATTTCACCCAAACAATTTATGGAAATAGAGCAAAGCACAATGCTGAAATCTTAAATGGATTCGTCATAACAAAACGTGCATATGCATGAGGCTTAAAGCATCCACAGGCCCAAAACAGAGGAGAGCTTCGTGGAATGTCGATATCACTTGAACAACGCGCCTTCTGAAGCGTGAAGTAAATTGGACGAGATACTAGCAGTCTGTGCCTGTATCCCACAAGCCTTGTCAAAATCTCCACAGATACTGAGGTTTGAGATTTCATGAATAGGCAGTCAACAATTCATTTTCCCGTGGAATCATCTGAGAGGGGGGAGGAAGGTTTAGAGTATGATTGATTACTGGGATGCACGTACATCGGAATTCATTTTGAGAGTGCGATCGGTCTATGAGATGCCCGAATCAGTCATACGTGCTGTAGAGGCATGTACACTGTCTGGACATTGTAGTGCCTCTACCAGAGCACTGTTTGGGTGGCTTTAATTGCAATACAAATTTATGATATCAGGTACTAAATGTGAATATATACATGTGAACTAAAATCAGCAAATGTTATTGGGAATTAGGAAACATAAATATGCAAATACGTTGCAAAGTTCGTGACGAAATATATATATTTTTTGGTTAGAAGGATTACAAATTTATAATTATTTGGATATTAATGCTAGTTTGGTAATAAATTAATCAAGGAAATTTTTTAACTGATTCTTTTTTGGCTTGTTTAAGTGATTTTAATATTCATCTAAAATCTTATTCAAATAAATCTACCAAAAACAGAGTAAACCAATTTTATCAATTTCAAATTCAAATTTAAATAATCATTCTACATTTCACATAATTTTGGGTTTTATTTCATAAATTGTTGTTTATGTATTACTTTTTTTCAAAATAAATTTGCGAAGTTAAATAAGTTGATCTAAAGAGATAAAAAATTTAAATATTAAGGAAGTTAAAATTATTTATATTAAAAATTCAAAATATTACATGCCTTCTTATAGCATGAATGCCCAAAAATGATGGACATATTAATAAATTCAAAAATGATGACTTAAATGTCCAAATATTTGCCAGTTAGATGGCGACTTAATGAATTAAAAAAAATATTTCTATTGAAAATGGTGTTTATTTTTTAATTTTTTTTTAGAATGCACACTGTTTTTTTAAAAATGGTGTGGACTTAATTTTTCGAATTAGAATATTTATATAATCACTGTTTAAGAAATTTGTATTAAAATGTTGGGAAAATATTTCCTTAAAATAACCGTTCTATATATGCAAAATTACACCAAATTAACCTTGAAAATTCTGTTTAACCATTGGCAATCCATTTCACCCAAACAATTTATAAAAATAGTGCAGAACACAGTGCTGGAATCTTAAATGGATTCGTCATAACAAAACGTGCATATGCATGAGGCTTAAAGCATCCACAGGCCCAAGATGAGACAGAGGTCTGTGGTATGTCGATATCACTTAATCAACGCGCCTTCTGAAGCGTGAAGTAAATTGGACGAGATACTAGCAGTCTGTGCCAGTATCCCACAAGCCTTGTCAAAATCTCCACTGATACTGAGGTTTGAGATTTCATGAATAGGCAGTCAACAATTCATTTTCCGTGGAATCATCTCAGTAGGGGGAGGGAGGTTGTAGAGTATGATTGATTACTGGGATGCACGTACATCGGGATTCATTTTGAGTGTGCGATCGGTCTATGAGATGCCCAAATCAGTCATACGTGCTGTTGAGGGGCATGTATAGTGTCTGAACAGTGTAGTGCTTCTGCCAGAGCATTGTTTGGGTGGCTTTAAATGAATATATAAACAATATATATTTTATAACTTCCGAAATATTTCTTTTCCTTTTATAGCTGCATGTTTATGATATCAGGTATTAAATGTGAATATAACATGTAGATTAAAATTAACAAATGTTATTGGGAATTAGGGAAACATAAGTATGCAAATACGATGCAAAGTTAGCCACGAAATTTTTTTCTAGTAAGAAGGATTGCAAATTGATAATTAGTTGGATATTAATATCAGTTTTTTAATAACTTAATCAAGGCAATTTTTTAACTGATAGATTAGTTAAGTTATTTTAATATCTATCTAAATATTATTCAAATAAAATTAAAGAGAAACGGAGAAATTAAATTTTATCAATTTGAAATTTAAATTTAAATAAACGTTTTATATTTCACATATTTTAGGAGTTTTATTTCATGAATTGTAGTTTATTTATTACTTTCTTCAAAATAAATTTAAATTGGTAGACCTAAAGAGATCAAAAACTTAAATATTAAATAATTTGACATTATTTATAATAATAATTCAAACCTTCACAAGCGTTTTCATAGCTTGAATGCCCAAAACTGATGGCGATATTATTAAGTCCAAAAATGATGACATAAATGTCCAAATATTTGGCTGTTACGTTATTTTTTAATGAATTAAAAAATATTTCTATTAAAAATGGTGTTTATTTATTTATATTTTTTGAATGCACATTGTTTTTTTAAAAATGGTGCTGACTAAATTTTTGAATTTCGAATTCTTAAATAATCATTGATTAAGAAATGGGTATTATAATGTTGGGAACTATTTCCTAAAAATAACTGTCCTATATATGCAAAATTCCACCAAATTTACCTTGAAAATTCTGTTAACCATTGGCAATCCATTTTCACCAACAATTTATGGAAACAGAGCAAAGCACAATGCTGGAATCTTAAATGGATTCGTCATAACAAAACGTGCATATGCATGAGGCTTAAAGCATCCATAGACCCAAGATAGGGGGGAGAGAACTCCGTGGTATGTCGATATCACTTGAACAACGCGCCTTCTGAAGCGTGAAGTAAATTGGACGAGATACTAGCAGTCTGTGCCAGCAGTATCCCACAAGCCTTGTCAAAATCTCCACTGATACTGAGGTTTGAGATTTCATGAATAGGCAGTCAACAATTCATTTTCCGTGGAATCTTCTCGGGGGGAGGAGGGGATTGATTGATTACTGGGATGCACGTACATCGGAATTCATTTTGAGTGTGCGATGGGTCTATGAGATGCCCGAATGAGTCCTACGTGCTGTTGAGGGGCATGTATACTGTCTGGACATTGTAGTGTTTAAATGTGGATAAAATGTGGATATAAACATGCAGACTAAAATCAACAAATGTTATTGGCCATTAGGGAAACATAAGTATGCAAATACGATGCTAA
The DNA here is from genome assembly GCA_021605075.1 of Caerostris darwini. Classification (NCBI taxonomy): domain Eukaryota; kingdom Metazoa; phylum Arthropoda; class Arachnida; order Araneae; family Araneidae; genus Caerostris; species Caerostris darwini. The sequence continues at coordinate 404,405 of BPLQ01001279.1, forward strand.
GTTAGCGACGGAATTTTTTTTCTGGTTAGAAGGATTACACATTGTTTGGATAGTAATATCAGTTTGGTATTAAATTAATCAAGGCAATTTTTTAATTGATAGATTATTTAAGTTATTTTAATATTCATCGAAATACTTATTCAAATAAACCTACCAAAAAACAGGGAATTTAAATTTTATCAATTTAAAATTTAAATTTATATAAACATTCTATATTTCATATACTTTAGAGGTTTTTATTTCATATCTTGTCATTTATTTATTTATTTTTTCAAAATAAATTTGATATGTTAAGTGGATATACATAAAGAGATCAAAAATTTAAATATTAATTAAATTGACATTATTTATATTAATAACTAAAAATTTCACAAGGTATTTTTTATAGCATAAATGTTCTAAAGAATTAGTTAGGTTGATGAAGGGAATTAAATACTATTTCTCTTTAAAATGGTGTTGAATTAGCTTTCTTTAACTAAATAAAAATTAGATTGCTTAAATAATCATTGTTTAAAAAAAGAGTATTGAAATGTGCTGAAATATTTTACTCGGAAGAAAATGCATTACTTTGTTATAGTTTTACATCCAATGATGATTACATATAAAAATATAATGTTTACTTTATAATATTGTATGTAAAGTATACATTTTTTTTCTTAAATCACATCTAATACTATATTCAAATAAAATATCTAAGCCAAAATATAATTAGAAATTAAAAATCATAAACAAAAATACAGGAACGCGTATTTGAATGCATTCTCAAAAAAATTTTAAACTAATTTTATTAAATACTACCATAATGAACGAAAGTAAATTAAGTGCGTTAATTGAATAATTTATTTCATATTTCTATGAAACTATGTTATTTAATTGCACATTCGCTTTTCAATATTTATTTAAGATATTAATATTTGAAATTCCCTTAAGACGAAATATTTCTTTTCCTTTTATAACTTCCGCTCATTTAGATTATATAATTAATATAACAGCTAAAAAATTAATATTTTAACTATGGTTTAGATTATTTGCTTACTGAAACTATTATTTTATTTGTTATAATGTTCATAGAAGTTATTATTTAAATAAAACAAAACAAAATTGAATTTTTTCCATAGTATATTGCTATAAAATATATTATTTCTATAGTAAAAATACAACATATTGATTCAGGGAAAAGGAAAAGCCATGAAAATTAATTAAATGAAAATTCACATTCTTCAGCATGGAATATTAATTTATACATTTTTGAATAAATGTTTGAGTAAAATAAATATAATAAAGATTAAATCAATAAAATGTTAGCGATGTAAAATCAGTAGTATAAGAAAATATAAGCTTTTAATTTAAAATCTTATAACAGTGGAGTAATCTTAAAACAATATATAACAAATGAATGTACTAAATTTCTCATTAATTATGGTTGGTATGATCAAATTGCTAATTATGGCTTTTTAGATGATTTTCCGCTATTAAAGAAAATGTACTTAAGAATTCTTGAACTCTTTCTTTAGTATATCCAGTATTAAAGGAAAAAATTTGAGAACTTTGTATATTTAACTATTTTATTTTAGTCATATTTATTTGTCAAATAAATTATAATTGAATGTTCCAGATTTTGAATTTAATTAGTTTTAAAAGTTCTTAGATTTAAATAAATCATAAAAGAATTGTGAGAAACAACCTAAGAACATCGTTGCATATTATAAATTTAAATTTGTTTTTACTGCACAGGTTTCTCAATTTTCAAATTTTTGTACATGGATTTAAATATGCCATTTCAGAATCATTTTATTAATATGGTTTTAAAATTATTAATCTCTGATGAAAAGAACTATTTTTATTGAAGCATTCTATCTATATTTAAAAATACAATATTTGATTACTCATGTTATTGTGAAGTGGAACAACAATTCTTTTCAAATTCAATATATATATAAAATATATAAATATATTTATAAATATATATAAATATATTATAAATATATATATATATATATATATATATATATATATATATATATATATATAATATATTATATATATATATATATATATATATATTATAATATATATATATATATATATATATGTGTGTGTGTGTGTGTGCGTGTGTGTGTGTGTGTTTGTGTGTGCGTGCGTGTGTGTGTGTAACATGAAGTCTCAATATGAGGAGAATAATTGGCTTAAATCCTTCTAAATTTGTTTAACCACAAAGTAGTGAAAAGTCATACTCTACGTAATAGCTTACGTGATTTCTCCTTCCCATTAGAATCGTTTTAGTTTCAGTTTGAGCTTTAGATTCCTGCAGACATGGTGTGGTACGACTACTGTCACTCCGAGTGTATCGAAATGTAATTGTTTTTTCCCGAAAATGTATCGCGGCAATTTGTAAATAGCTGTAAATTATATTAGAATAGTGAGTTGTGATCCCCTTAAACTCCATTATGTGAATAAATATTGGTTGAACTGTAGTCTTCTTCTTACAAGAACTGTGTCATCACGGGGTATCTAGCGTTCCTGCTGAGCTATCTGAAATTTTTGAACTCAAGTCGATGTAAAAAGAAATTTGAGCTAGCCAAGGAACCTAATTGACTTTGTTTGGAATACATTGTTCTTTATGGGTGCAGCAGTTGTAAACGCACTAAAAGCTTAAAACTTTTTTCCATTCTTTCAAATTTGCAAAACTTTATTTAATGTGCCTTATGTCACAGCTGGTTTGAATCTATCACTCTAAAATGCACATGCAACTTTCGGTACTTAACATATGTATAACTTTAAATGGTATAAAAATTATAATATTTTTTCTGTATTAGTAAGTTTCTAAATTTCTTCTAAGATAAAAAGTAAAAATGTATTCTTTTTATAATAAAAAGTTTTTGTCTAATATTTTAATAGTATGAAATCGATAGACACCGTTAATTTATTTCAAATGTTACTATCTGAATAGAACTTTACAACTAATTTACCATTGAAAAGAAGCTAAAATTTAATTCCTATCACTCATTGGCATTTGAAAATATTTAAAGAAAGTGATCCTTTTCAATCAATATAAATGGTAAATGTTTTTAGAATGTTTTGTGAATATATTATTTATAATAATTTTATTAGGAAAAATTTAAATATTAAATTAAATGGAAGTTTAACTTTTACAATATCAGTTTGTTGCCTTTTATCAGATGCTCGGTAGTAAAAGAAGAACATTTCTGTGTTAAAAGAAGGCACTAGTTTTCACAGCTATATTTTTTGCCAAACAGGCGGAATTGATTCTATCGCCAAAGGAGCTAACAGAATTCTTTTCAACAACAGAACAAAAGCTGATTGCTTTTGAATGCGGGTCCAACAATGAAGTTCTACCACCAACTTTCTAGGTTCTTCTTTTGTGTCTTGTGATCAGGGTCAGACTCACGTATTTGTCGGTTTCGCCTTGTTAGGTCCTGCATCGTATTTCGCTCAAAGTTTTGTTTCCTATGTGTAATTAACAAATTCCGATACATAAAAAATCAACAATATTTGTTTTATCAAAGTCTTTCTTTTTCGTATAACTATTCTAAATATAAAAAATAATTAATTTAGATAAAAGAGAAATTATTTATTCATGTGTTTCTTTTGTGGACATATTTGAAGAAATCGTTGTGAAGATTATAAGGAAATTTGAGATAAATTTTGGAATATTTATGACACATAATGAAGTTTTTAAAAATTTCTCTATCAAATGTCAATTAATGCTAAAATATGATTATATTCAAACATACGTTATCAATGTATATTTCATTATTACAATTAAATTGAAAGACACATAATTAACAAAATTTGTTTCTGATATACATTTCGGGATAATTTGGTTTAATATTATCATTAATTCTTATATTTACTTTAAATATAAGTAAGAGAAACAACAATACATTTAAAAGAAACCAAATTTCTGCCTTATATTTGTTTATCTTAGTAATTTAAATGTTGAGTTTCTGAAAAATTATCGAAAACTGTTTTTTATCCAGAGGGTATTACATTATAAAATCAAAGAATTATTTTTTGCTTCAAATTAACTTTTGTTTTGTTTATTAATAAATCTTCATTTTACCAAAATGAAAACTTATAAATAATGTTTCCTTATTAACAGAAAAAAAAATATGAATACTGCTTTAAGTATTTAAATTTTTTTACAATGCACAAGGATTTATAAAAATAGAAAATAACATTGAAACTATATTAAAAAAATATTATTAAAACTATATAACAATTAATAAAATGAACGCAATTTATTGCGTAATATTTAATACTGTAACCGTGATTCCACCTACGCAATCATGTTTCCTCTTAAGTACTGCAAAAGGGCCCTTTGCGGCGTACAGAAAAAATCGTCAGTAGTCATCGAGACTCTCACCAGAGTGGATGTACAGTGCAACCGGCGCTACTGAACGAAGTGCAATTCCCGCACTTCTGTTGAGAAACATTTACTTTATATTCTCTTATACCGAGAGAAATAATATTTAGCACCATCCTGTGTATTTACAGGCCTACAAACTCTCATCCAGAGAGGAATATTTCGCTATCCATCGTATACCTGAGTAACTTTATTACAGCTTAAAAGTGGAATTCTTCCACTTAAACGGTAACACATTTAAAGACATATAATATATGCCTTTAAATGTGTTACCTGTTGTATATTAATTATTGTAGTGTGTCATGTTTGTGCTTGTGTATTTGTAAAAGTAAAGTTGTGTGTTCTTAAATGTATGTTCTTAAGCCAGACGACACTCATATCCAGCTGCACAAACAAATGACGACATCCACTACAATACTTATAATTAATTTAATTAAAACATTACAGTGCAATATGAGTCAAATAACTAATCATTCAATTTGGTATTTAATGGGTCTATAATTTCATTTGATATTAAATAGGTCTATATTTCATTTGATATTTAATGAGTCTATATTTCATCTGATATTTAATGGGTCTACATTTCATTCGATATTTATGGGTCTATATTTCATTTGATTTATCCATTTTGATATTTAATAAAAATTTTAATACTCAAAAATTCCATTCATTTTTATTTTTATTATAAGATTTGTTTGGAGAAGGGGATAATTTAGCTATATGTGCTGCAACTTCAATTTTCAGGAACTTGCAGGGACTAAATGTTGAAGGAAAAATCTTGTTGGCCCCGAACTGACATATGTTCCTCTACAGTTAGCCAGTCTCCATAAATCCAATAGTTGTCTTTAGGAGTAATTAGTAAATTAGAAATTCCGTAAGTGTAATTTCAGTAAATGTGAAATTAGAAGAATTATATTCACAGGCTCTCTTTTGATTTCGAAAGGTGTCGCGGAGAAAAGCCATTATAAATTATGGACAGTTGATCAATGTTATGTGTAGGTTTGTTGATGACCTCTTTTCTTGATAATATTAATCGAAACATTTTTAAGGGCTTTACAGCAAAGCCGTAATTTCCTGTAACTTCTAGTCACATTTAAGGTGACCTATTGGAGGTACAAAGATTAATGGGCAATAGATAAACGTTAGTTTGATCCTAGTACTGGTACAGTGAACCCTCATAGCTATGTTGCCTCTCAGAGATAATTATATATTTTTATTAAATTCCTACTATTAGTTCACGCTCTCCCTATATCTATCTTGTTCAAATTTTCAATCGTTAATAAAATACTTTTTATTCATCCTCTCAAGTTCAAATACATTTTTTTTTAACTTGTAGTGGATGTTAATACAGTTTTTTCAAATATTAATTCATTAGTTAAATTTAATTAATTAATTTTTGTATTTTTTTAGATTTAAGTTGCATGCATCTACCAACAGATGGAGCCAGATGTAAGTGGAAAATTGCAACTTTTCTAACTTTAAAAAAAGAACGAAAATTATTTATAAAAAACTTTCTGTAATATAGTGAAAAAAAAGTAGAAATTGACTTAAAAAAAATATTTTTTTATATTTCTTGTTTAATTGTTTTCTTGTATTGATTCATGATTTGATTATAACGTTTACAACGGTGATTTCAAAGCATTGCACACAAGCTTTTAAAGATTTTACAACGTGCAAAGATTTGTTAAAATAGAAAATAATGCGATATAAATTAAGTAAAATAACGTGTAAAAAATAATGAAAAAAATTAATAATAAATAAATAGAAATTTTTAATATGCGATTATGTAAATGAAAATTTAATAATCTTTGGGGTGGGAGGGGGAGAAAGGAATTAAGGAAATCATTAGTGTTGCGTTTTAACATAATTCGATCAGGATATTGCTTATCTATTCTCTCCATACTTCCTGTAGATAATGTTATTATGTTATTTGCGACGTGACGCTAGAAGAATGTTACACAATCATATTTATGCATGTTAAGTCAAAATGATGCCCGGACTTTATCGTAACTTTAGTTTGACAAATTAAATTTTTTTTATAATTAAAAAAAGATATTTTAATTTTTTTGTTACTTCAATAGTTTCTATTAATATTTGTTAAAAGTCTGCATTCTTTATTTATTATTTTTATTTTTTGTATTTATATAGAACAACTTTTTTTTTTTTTTTTTTTTAGATTTTCATTTATACAAAGCTTTGAACTCAAGCTTTCAAAGAACATCAAAGAGTAGGAAAAAAAATCATTCATTGGCTTCATTGTTTACATTATGAATTTTATTATATTTATTCAGAAATTGCAAAAAAATTAATATCTTGAATTGAATTAGCTTTTTTGATGAGTTTCCTTTAGATTTAATTGAAGTTTTTAAAAATTTCTCTTATATTCTTCTACTAATAAAAACATTGAAACAAGAATTATATATTTTATTGGATAAATTTTCAAAAAAATTTTAAATATTGAGATTTTTTTTAAATGTATGGAATCGTTTTCATTAAACAAGTCCTTTATAGACAGCGGTTCAACTATAAGCTTAAATATTCATCTTTTGAATAATTTTTTCAAATTTTTATGGTATAATTTTTTATGTCGTTTATACCGTTTTATGTCGGAAAAAATTTAATCTTTTTTTTTATGTTTAAAACAAAACATTATCATGTCATAGATTAATTCCATAATTTTTTTAAATTATTATTAAAAAATTGTGATGAAAAATGTTAAAAAAACTTGACTTTTTAACTTTTATCGTATTTCTGAAATAAATTTGACTAATATGAAAACATTAATTTATTTTAAAAATCATCCTTGAAAATTTTAAATAAAGTTATTATCATGATTCTTGTATTTAATAACCGTAATCCAGAATTATTATTTTAACTACTTCTTTTTATTTTCATTATTTCGTTGTTTTGACTATTTCTTTTATTAAATATTTATAAACTTTGTTTGGTAAAGAGAATACAAATATATTTGTTTAATTTTTTTATTATTGGAATCCTAAGCACATATAAAATTAAAAAAAAAAATCTAAAACAGTATTAACTCAAAGGAATAAATATGCATTTAAAAATAATTTTTACACTTCCTCTTTTTGCAATTTTTTTAATTTTTATTTTTAAAGTTATTTTACTAGTCACCGTAAAATAAATTTCTCTGGCGAATGATAAGTTATGTAAATATTATTTTCAAATTATTTCAGAAATACTTTTAGACAGCTGTTATTGATTATTGACAGGTTAATAAATCTGCGAAGAAAGATTTCGTGAAATACTTTTTATTGTCATTTAGCAAAAGAGGCCTCTCAAAAATGATTTGTGAATTCTATGCAGCAGCAAAACGTAAATGCAATTTAGTATACTTAAAATTGTTTTTAAGCTTTTTTTCAAAAGCAAAACATTTTTTTAAAACCTTCTTGCTAAAATGGCGTGAAAAAAGTAGCCAACAATCAATTTCAATTTTGTGTACTTTTTTTGGTAAGTAATTTTTAATTAGTAATTTTTTTATTTGTGCACATTACAATTTGAAGAAAAATAAAATGAACTCATTTATTGTTTTAATAAATCATGTGCACAGATGTTGTTTTGTTTAGATTATGAATAATGAAAGATTGTAGTTATATGAACTTTTACAATTCTATCAATTGTAAAACCTCTTGCAGATATGTCGAAAGTTATTATGTTTGTGTAATAGTTCAGGTTATATTTGAAATCACGAAGCTTTAGTTATTGAAGAACAACAACGAAGTTCAATAGTCATAGGAATGTTAAGATTCTCAATAAAAATGTAATATATTAACTGTTTTCTAATAATTAAGTTCTAATCTACACAATTCATCTACTATTCTAATTTATTCAACTAATAATTAGGGTTCTACTACAAATACTATTTTTTTTCGTGTGTATTTTAAAGACAGCACTTTCGTAAACTTCAACAAAATACGTAACTTTTTTGGGATTTCTGTTGAGATTCATTAAATGTTTCTATGATGTTAAATATTTAACGTTCTCAATCTCATATATTTGTCCAAGTTTTGCAAGTATAATATTACACGTTTGGAAACATGAATATTGTGAACCTGAATTTGACAACATGAATATTGTGAACCTGAATTTGACAACATGAATATTGTGAACCTGAATTTGACAACATGAATATTGTAACCTGAATTTGACAACATGAATATTGTGAACTTTATAAAATGAAATTGATCATTTTCCTCATCAACTGAATGTTTTTTATATCAAATTAATTTTCATACACAAATTAAAATAAGTTACAAAAACATTCTTTTTTAGAATACTTCCATATTTAATATATGATGATTTAAAAATATTGATGGATCAAGTGCTTAATTAAAATATGGCAACAATATGGAAGATTTTTTATACTTCCATATTTAATATATGATGATTTAAAAATATTGATGGATCAAGTGCTTAATTAAAATATGGCAACAATATGGAAGATTTTTTATACTTCCATATTTAATATATGATGATTTAAAAATATTGATGGATCAAGTGCTTAATTAAAATATGGCAACAATATGGAAGATTTTTTTATACTTCCATATTTAATATATGATGATTTAAAAATATTGATGGATCAAGTGCTTAATTAAAATATGGCAACAATATGGAAGATTTTTTATACTTCCATATTTAATATATGATGATTTAAAAATATTGATGGATCAAGTGCTTAATTAAAATATGGCAACAATATGGAAGATTTTTTATACTTCCATATTTAATATATGATGATTTAAAAATATTGATGGATCAAGTGCTTAATTAAAATATATGAGCGATACAATATGGAAGATTTTTTATACTTCCATATTAATATATGATGATTTAAAAATATTGATGGATCAAGTGCTTAATGTAAAATATGGCAACAATATGGAAGATTTTTTTATACTGCCATATTTAATATATGATGATTTAAAAATATTGATGGATCAAGTGCTTAATTAAATATGGCAACAATATGGAAGATTTTTTATACTTCCATATTTAATATATGATGATTTAAAAATATTGATGGATCAAGTGCTTAATTAAAATATGGCAACAGGAATATTACTATTCGCGAATAGTAATATACTATGTCGCGAATAGTATGTTGATTTTTGATATGTATTATGATTTTTGAAGTGAGTTTAAGAAATGCAGAAATGTATGTGTGTTAGAAAGTGCTCATTAAAAGTTTTTCTTTCAAATCAACATAAATATTTCTGTATTAGATTTTTTATACTTCCATATTTAATATATGATGATTTAAAAATATTGATGGATCAAGTGCTTAATTAAAATATGGCAACAGGAATATTACTATTCGCGAATAGTAATATATTATGTCGCGAATAGTATGTTCTATTCGCGAATATAACTATAACAATTTTTAAAACAAAGTAGTGAATACTATTCGCGACATCTAAATGGACTAAAACGATTACGACATTACGACGCGACAACTAACTGCTACGAGGATTACGAGGACAATAACTAACTGCCACCGGTACTAAAATCCTTACGAAATCGTCAGGAACACATCACCACTTTTCAGCACCAGTATTTCCGCCTACAAGAAGAACATTTTATTTTTCCGCTGAACCTTAACGCATCATAAGACTGTTGCAAAACATTATTCATAATAGCATCATTACCTGGAAAGCTACCAATATCCCCCCTCAATATTACTACTAACCCTTAAAGCATTGGCTCCGAAATGTCCGAGGGGCTCATTTCGTAGGCTGCTCCGAAAATATTAACTGCTGCTGCAAAAGCGTGACTTTTCCGAGCGATAAGTTCTGGAGGCGTGTTGCAGCTCACAGAACGCAGAAAAGCTCGTTATTCATGAAATCTGCATCTCGAGTCATTTGTCAAACTGTGCTATTAATTATTCTCGATCAATGCCTTATAGCCTTTGTGATTCGCGGGAGTGGTTTGGTTAGGTGGGCTGCTCTTAACCGCAGGATATTGCAGCAATTTATTTTTCTTACCAAAAAAACCGAATGGAAAATTGCAAATGAGTAAAATTTTTTTAAGTGAGAATTAATGAAAGCTTAAGCATAATGTCACTAAGAATATATTTACTAGTATATGCAGTATAAGTTAATTCACAGTTATTTTAATAAAGTAATTTCGAAGCAACACATTGCATCTGATGATTTTTCAAGAGAGTTTAAGAACTGTAGAAATGTATGTGTGGTAGAAAATGCTCATTAAAAGTTAATTTTAAAACAGCATAAAGAAATCTGTATTATATTTTTTATACTTCCATATTTAATATATGATGATTTAAAAGTATTGATGGATCAAGTGCTTAATTAAAATATGGCAACAAGAATATTATGAACTGGAATTTGGCAACAGGAATATTGTAAAACTTGAATTTGGCAACATAAATATTGTAAAACTTGAATTTGGCATCATGAATATTGTGAACTTCATACAATGAAAACGATAATTTTCCTCGATAACTGAATATTACTCGTAACAAATTAATTTTTAAATAAAAATTAAAATAAGTTACAAAAATAATTTTTGAAAATAAATAAAGTGAATACTCTTCGTGACATCTAAAGGGACTAAAACGCTTACTACAGCATTACGACGCGACAACTAACTGCTACCGGTACTAAAATCCTTACGAAATCGTCAGGAATAAATCATCACTTTTCAGCACCAGTGTTTCCGCCTACAAGAAGAACATTTTATTTTTCCGCTGAACCTTAGCGCATTATAAGACTGTTGCAAAACATTATTCATAATAGCTTCGCTATTGCATCATTACCTGGAAAGCTACCAATATCCCCCACTATTATTAACCCTAAAGCATTGGCTCCAAAATGTCCGAGGGGCTCATTTCGTAGGCTGCTCCGAAAATATTAACTGCTGCTGCAAAAGCGTGACTTTTCCGAGCGATAAGTTCTGGAGGCGTGTTGCAGCTCACAGAACGCAGAAAAGCTCGTTATTCATGAAATCTGCATCTCGAGTCATTTGTCAAACTGTGCTGTTAATTATTTTCGATCAATGCCTTATAGCGTTTGTGATTGGCGGGAATGGTTTGGCTAGGTGGCTGCCTTTAACCGCAGGATATTGCTGCAATTTATTTCGTCTTGACATAAAAACCAGAATGGAAAATAGCAAATGAGCAACTTTTTTTGAAGTGAGAAATAATTAATGCTTAAGTCTAATGTCTCTAAGAATATATTTAATAAGCATAGTACAAGTTAATTTACAGTTATTTTAATAAAGTTATTTTCAAAGGAAAGCATTTTATCTGATGGTTTATTGAAGATAATTTAAGAAATGTAGAAATATATGTGTGGTAGAAAGTGCTTATTAAAAAGTTATTTTTTAAATCTACATAAAGAATTCGGTATTAGATATTTTATACTTCCATATTTAATATATGGCGATTTAAAAATATTGACGGATCAAGTATTTAAATAAAAAAAAGGCAACAGGAATACTGTGAAACTTGAATTTGGCAACATGAATATTGTGAACTTTAATTTGGCAGAATGAATTTTGTGAAACTTGAATTTGACAACATGAATATTGTGAACTTGAATTTGACAAAATGAATATTGTGAACTTGAATTTGACAAAATGAATATTGTGAAACTGGAATTTGACAACATGAATATTGTGCCCTTGAATTTTTTAACATGGATATTGTAAACTTGAATTTGGCAAAAACATTTTTGTGAACTTGAGTTTGGCAGCATCAATATTGTAAACTGGAATTTGGCAATATGAACATTATGAACTTCATATAATGAAATTGATCATATTCCTTATTAGCTGAACATTATTTATATCAAAATTAATCTATTATATACAAATTAAGATAATCTACAACAATCAATTTCAGAAACAAACTAAAGTGAATACTTCTTCGTAACATCTAAATGGACTAAAACGCTTACTACAGCATTACGACGCGACAAATAACTACTATTGGTACTAAAATCCTTACGAAATCGTCAGGAACAAATCACCACTTTTCAGCAACAGCATTTCCGCGTGCAAGAAGAAAATTTTATTTTTCCGCTGAACCTTAACGCATTATAAGACTGTTGCAAAACATTATTCATAATAGCTTCGCTATTGCATCATTACCTGGAAAGCTACCAATATCCCCCACTATTATTAACCCTAAAGCATTGGCTCCAAAATGTCCGAGGGGCTCATTTCGTAGGCTGCTCCGAAAATATTAACTGCTGCTGCAAAAGCGTGACTTTTCCGAGCGATAAGTTCTGGAGGCGTGTTGCAGCTCACAGAGTGCGGGAAAGCTCGTTATTCATGAAATCTGCATCTCGAGTCATTTGTCAAACTCCGCTATTAATTATTCTCGATCAATGCCTTATAGCCATTGTGATTCGCGGGAGTGGTTTGGTTAGGTAGGCTGTTTTTAACCGCAGGATATTGCTGCAATTTATTTCTCTCTTACCCCCAAAAAACTGAATAGAAAATTGCAAATGAGTACCATTTTTTTAAGTGAGAATTAATGGATGCTTAAGTATAATGTCACTAGGAATATATTTTATGAGCATGGTATAAGTTAATTTGCAGTTACTTAAATAAAGTAATTTTCAAAGCAACACATTGCATCTAATTATTTTTGAGAGAAATTAAGAAATGTAGAAATCAACATTAAGAATTCTGTATTATATTGTTTATACTTCCATATTTAATATATGATGATTTAAAAGTATTGATGGATCAAATGCTTAATTAAAATATGGCAACAGGAATATTAAGAACGTGAATTTGGCATGATGAATATTGTGAACTTGAATTTGGCAACAGAAATATTGTGAAACTTGAATTTGGCATCTTGAATATCATGAACTTCAGTTGTGCAACATGAATGTTGTGAACTTCATACAAAGAAATTGATCATTTCCGTCATTAACTGAATATTATTTATATCAAATTAATCTATTATATACAAATTAAAATAATGTACAATAAACAATTTCTGAAACAAAATAAAGTGAATACTCTTCGTGACATCTAAATGGACTAAAACGCTTACAACATTACGACGCGACAACTAACTGCTACTGGCAATAAAATCCTTACGAAATCGTCAGGAACAAATCACCACTTTTCAGCACCAGTATTTCCGCCTACAAGAAGAACATTTTATTTTTCCGCTGAACCTTAACGCATTATAAGACTGTTGCAAAACATTATTCATTATAGCTTCACTATTGCATCATTACCTGGAAAGCTACTAATATCCCCCCCTCACTATTACTACGAACCCTAAAGCATTGGCTCCAAAATGTCCGAGGTGCTCATTTTGTAGGCTACTCCGAAAATATTAACTGCTGCTGCAAAAGCGTGACTTTTCCGAGCGATAAGTTCTGGAGGCGTGTTGCAGCTCACAGAGCGCAGGAAAGCTCGTTATTCATGAAAGCTGCATCTCGAGTCATTTGTCAAACTGTGCTATTAATTATTCTCGATCAATGCCTTATAGCCTTTGTGATTCGCGGGAGTGGTTTGGTCAGGTAGGCTGCTTTTAACCGCAGGATATTGCAGCAATTTATTTTTCTTACCAAAAAAACCGAATGGAAAATTGCAAATGAGTAAAAATTTTTTTAAGTGAGAATTAATGAAAGCTTAGGTTTGGTATCTTTAGAAATATATTAAGGAATTATTTTAAGTTAATTTACAGTTGTTTTAATAAAGTAATTTTCAAAGCAACACATTGTATATGATGGTTTTTGAAGAGAGATTAAGGAATGTAGAAATATATGTGTGGTAGAAAGTGCTTATTAATTTAAAATTGATTTGTGTTAAAAGTTATTTTTAAATCAACATAAAGCCTTCTATATTAGATTTTTTATACTTCCATATTTAATATATGATGATTTAAAAACATTGATGGATGAAATGTTTAATTAAATTATCGTAAAAGGAATATTGTGAAACTTGAATTTGGCAACGGGAATATTGTGAAACTGGAATTTCGCGTCATGAATATTGTGAACTTCAGTTGGACAACATGAATATTGAAAAGTTCATATAGTGAAATTGATCATTTTCCTTATTAACTGAATCTTATTTATATCAAATTAATCTATTAAATGCAAATTAGCATAATGTACAACAAACAATTTTTGAAACAAAATAAAATGAATACTCTTTGTAACATCTAAATGAAGTAAAATGCTTACAACATTACGACGCGATAACTAACTGCTGCCGGTACTAAATTCTTACGAAAACGTCAGGTACAAATCACCACTTTTCAGCACCAGTGTTTCCGCCTGCAAGAAGAACGTTTTATTTTTCCGCTGAACCTTAACGCATTATAAGACTGTAGCAAAATATTATTCATAATAGCTTCGCTATTGCATCATTACCTGGAAAGCTACCAATATCACCCGCCCCCTCACTATTACCAACTGCTCCAAAATGTCCGAGGGGCTCATTTCGTAGGCTGCTCCGAAAATATTAACTGCTGCTGCAAAAGCTGGACTTTCCGAGCGATAACTTCTGGAGGCGTGTTGCAGCTCACAGAGCGCAGGAAAGCTCGTTATTCACGAAATCTGCATCTCGAGTCATTTGTCAAACTGTGCTATTAATTATTCTCGATCAATGCCTTATAGCGTTTGTGATTCGCGGGAGTGGTTTGGTGAGGTAGGATGCTTTGAACCGCAGGATATTGCTGCAATTTATTTTTCTCTTACCAAAAAAACCAGAATGGAAACTTGCAAATTAGCAGCATTTTTTTTAAGTGAGAATTAATGAAAGCTTAAGCTTCATATCTTTAGAAATATATTGCGGAGTTATTATAAGTTAATTTACAGTTATTTTAATAAAGTAATTTTCTAAGCAACACATTGTATCTGATGGTTTAATGAAGACAGTTTAAGAAATGTAGAAATTTATAAGTAGTAGAAAGTGATTATTAAAAAGTTATTTTTAAATCAACATAAAGAATTCTGTATTAGTTTTTTTATATTCCATATTTAATGTATGATGATTTCAAAATGTTGATGGATCAAGTGTTTTAATTAAAATATGCATCTTGCTATTTAATGTCATAAATAAGAGCAAAATGTCCCAGGATCGTATCCAATCCTTTGTTAAACGGTAAAATAGCCAAATATTGGGAGCTATTTATTTGTACACTACGGTCAATTTGTATATGAATGTGAAATATAATAAAGTAAATGCAATTTTATAAATTGCAATTTACTTTATGCAATTTACCATGCAATTACCATGTGCAATTTTATAAATTTATTTATTTAAAAAAAAAAAACATTTTTATCCGAATTTACAATTTGCTACTTTTGAATGCCATAGTTAGACTTGAGGTTATTCACCCGCAGAATATATACACCACTAAAGTACACATACAGTATTATCCATATATATTCCGTACAGTATTCCAGTATATTCCATACAGTACACACCATTTCGTACACCCACATTTTCAGAAAATTTGCTTAGTCACGCTTTTCCATTATAATTATGGAACAAGCATTGCCGGGTGTGGCATTTGCAAAGTATCTTTACGTATGCGCTATATGTTATTACGTACGTTATGCGTTATACGTATATACGTTATTGCGTATCTGTTTTGCTTTCTTCAGCCAATCTACTTGACTTTACCGTTTATAGATTTATTGTACTCATACCAAGCTTAAACATGAGATCTTGCAATTGCCAGGTTTCAAAATGAATTTCAATAATTTAATTCTAGAGTTTTAAAATTACTTTCTTTTCAAAAGGAATTTTTTTAAATTAATGGTTCATTATGAGCCACATTTGTTCCAGTAAACTCACAAATTAAAGTGTTAAGAAAGGACTGCAAAATATTTTATTTAAACACTTTGATATTTTAATGCTATTAATAATATCAAAGAACAATCGCAATGTCCAGATTACCTTAGTTACATGCTTAGAAAATCTTAGGTAAAAAAGAAAGGAACTAAGAACCATTCACACACTGTTACGTATAGACGAGTAAAGTAGGGGAAAAATTTCAAATTACTGTACTGTATTAAATTACTATCTTTATGTAAGTAAACAAGTATTTTTATTTTATAATAGGACTATAATTTTGAGTAACCTTATATTTTAATTTAATATATTCTTAAATTTATATTATATCATTAGCATAATATTTTTTATTCAGAGTCTGTTGCAAAACAACCCTGATAAAAACAAAAAAATATATATATAAAATTATAAATTAACGTGGTGTGAATCAAGTGGATAATCTCAACATTATAACTTACTGTAATATGGATTTTAGTGATAAAAATGCGATAACAATTTTATAACAATTCTTTTCTTGACTGAAATGGCCTTTTGAGGCTTGTTATTACAAATATAATGGCTGAAATCTTCTGTCTCATACAGCATTGAAAGTTCTATCACGAATTGGAAACATTTTCAAGTTATTTCTAACTGCCGTATCTATTCTTTAACCATTTAGCTAACAAGACAGCTGCGATTTCATTTATCTGAATAAAGTTAGACTTTAGGGAAAACTGGGGGATTCAAACAAAAGTGATTGAACATGATCCATTATCTAACAGATGGCTTTTATTGTTGTTTGGGAATCGGGGTTGTAAAGGTTTGCTTTCGAGAACTGTCTAGAACAACAAATTTTGGTTATTGTTTGTGCAGTGCTTGAACCAATTTATTTGCTAAGAAAGTTATGTTTTTGTGTGTGTGAACGATTTCGACCTGACTTTATAGTATCGATTTAGCATTTTAAAGAAAATTCTTAACGTATTGATGATAAATATAAAATATAGTACATCGCCTGATATAAAATCTTTATGGGAGCTATTGAAAAAAATTTTGAATAGGAATCTCTGTAACAACATTTTGTAAATAAAAAATGTTTTTTTAGACAAATTTTAGATAAATTAAAAGAATTTTATTGAAATTAAACATAGTACTCTTCTATTTAAAATAAAAATGTAACATGATAAAATGAAATTTTCAATATGAAAATATTAATCTTAATTCTTGTAAACATTAAAATGTGATTACATAAAAATTTAAATGCCTTAAGGTGAACTTCCTTTTTTTCCGAAAAAAGTCACGTACAATACTTTTATATAAATATTAACTACTGAAAACTCAATGACTTTAAACTATAACTACACAATTCTACATATAATATTCTATTATTAAATTAATACCAAACCTAAAGACAATATGCATTAACCTTAATGTTGATGGCGTATGAGAAATCCATAATTACATTAAAATTGTTTTTTATCTTAAACCTTTTTTGCATTAAATGAGGTTATCGGCTTAAATAATTTTTGCTAATACTTTAATGACTCCCACGAGGACAAAATATATTATACAGAATCTATTTGCATTTTATTAACGATAAAAACAATTAAAATGCTTATCAAAATTTTGTTTTAAAGTGAATTACAAGTAAGCAATTTTTAAACTTACGAAGAGATCAAAAAGTATATTTTTATTTTGCTTTTCTAATTCAAAAACACAAATGACATGGATGTTTTATATGACATGCTATGACATGTTCTAGTATATGACATCCTTTAATATATTGACCTTTTTTCAAAGAATTGGCTACCGTTAAAAAATAGGAGTAAACTTTACTTTTAAATCCAAAAAAGTAAACATTTTTAATACCATATTTCTGAAACACTAATATCGACACTAATGATTAAGTTTTATTAAACGAAAACAACTTTGCAATATTGTAGCATAGCATGTGAAATACACAGTTTAAAAAATATACAAAAGTAATTCATTATATAATAATGCAATGTTTAAATCCATTTCATTGCAATAATTAAAATATAAAATAGCAAAACATTATGTAATGTTCTTTTAATATAGCATATCCTTTGATAAATTGACATTTTTTTTACTAAGAATGTCCAGATTTAAAAAAAGTAATTTTTTTAAATTCCAAAACAAGGATATATTTCTTTATAACGTTTGTTACACCCAAATCTCGATAATAATGATGCATAAGATGAATAAAACGACTAATTAGTTGTTATTATTTTTAATTTTCATAAATTATTTCAAGCATCATTGAAAGAAAATAGTATTATTAGTCCCATAGTACAACATATGGGAAATACACAGCGAAAAAATATGCAAAAGTAATTTATCACATTATAATGTAATGTTTAAATGCAATTGAAAGCAATAATTAAAATATAAAGTATTAGAACATTCTCGAAGTTAAAAAAATTACTTCGAACATTCTATAAACAATTTTGTATGTAACAGTAAACATGAATCTAAAATACTAAACATTGGTTTGTATAGGTAAAAAAAAAAAAAAAATCCAATGTTTTTTTTTCTTTTTTTGAAACAATTACAAAAATATTTTATTGATGAGTTATTATTTTTAAATTTTAGTTAAGATTTAAGGATGAAAAAAAATCATATTTATTTTTTCATACAAATTTAACGTAAAAAACTTAATCTCTTAAATATTATTTATAAAACGAATGATTTATTTTAAAGTACAATAACTTATATATTTGATTATATAATAAATATTTGATTCAATGTATAGTTAATTCAGTAAAAATGATATGTATATCACCATTTACATAATATATAAAGATACCGAATATAAGTTTATTTGATGAAGTTAACCTGATTTATGGTTTTCTTAACCTAATCTTCACAACATCCTAGACATTATAGAGGAGTTGATCCTGCTAATTCCTCTATTGCGTGCATTGGGAAATCAACACTAAAAACAAAAATTCGAAAAAGGTTCGGTAAAAGGATGTACCACCAGGGGAATATTATGAGCAAGAAGATTACCGAAACTTTACTATACATTAACTTTTTTTTTATTACTGGTGAAAAAAATAGCATTATAATGTAAATATTTGGCTGGTGGAATATGCTAAGATTATTTTATGCTCAACTTTATTAATAGCTTTTGATAATGCTGCAAGAGCTGAGCAATAATTTTTTTATTCTGTTAAAGTTCTTTAAAATGTATTGGTGGTTATAAAAAGTTGGAAAAAAATGTAGTAATTATGTAAAACAATGGTATTAGGAACCTTGCCTTCTTTTATGAAGGGTGAGTCAATTAAGACAGGTTTATTATGCTTTTCATACTAATTTTTGAAGGATGTCCCTCTTCTATTATTTTCACTTTCTTTCTTTCTTTAAATTCACTTGAATGAAGAAAGCAATAATGGATAAAATAAAACAGTTTAGGATAAATGGATTTTCTTATGAACCTTAATAGCCAAAATGTTATACCTATTGTGAATTTTTCACTCTGTATTTTAATTGTGTTCGATGGTACCTATTAAATAAAAAATGAATAGTTGTTAGCTTTTCTAATTTGCTGGAATAATTAACCTAATATAAAAATTAATCCAATATTTTAGTTATAATAGAAGTTTAATATATTGAACTCTGTGATATAAACATTTTATTTAGATTTAAAATGCATTTTTTTCCTAAACATATATTTTAATTAAAGTAATTATTTTTTTTTTATAAAATATATTTATTTTCTTTTATAAAGAATTTAATTATATTTGTAAACATGAAATTAAATACTAATTAAGAAATTGTTTTTTATTATATTTCTTCATTTTATCAAGTGTTTTCAATTACTACATCTATTTTTTCTAAATTGAAAACTAGATAACATAGCAATTATTAATTTGCTAATTTTTTATTACCCTTTCTTACATGAAACTTTTACGAAATTCAACTGTTTGCATTTGAATGTTTTAATATACAAAAATTTTTCATTTGGAATATATTTGGAATTTATTCATTTGTAGTACATGGATTTTGAATATATTTGGAATTTATTCAATTAGAATATATGCTACTATAAAACTTTGACTTAAATTAGGAATGATTCATAAATAATAATGCAAGTTAGCAAATACCATCTCATGTGAAAAATTTCATTTTTGGAATTCTTTCTATGGAAAGTTAACAGAAAAAAAACAGAAAATCTCCCATACTATAATCCCAACAGAAATCTGTGTTGCAGAAATGCTCATATATCTATATTCTCTTATCACTAACTTTCCCACAGAATATATATGACTAAATGGCCATATTATATGTATTATGTGGGAAATGGTCTAGTCTCATGACTAAATTATCTAAACCATGAGGGGACATGAAAATAAATTAGTTCTATATAAAAATCAACCAATTAATTATTATACATAAATATTTTTATAAAAAATTATCAGTCAACTAAAGTAAAATAACAATTACCTATTAACACGATACACATATTGATAGCCTTATTTTTTAACTAAAATACCATTCCTTAATTTCAGATAGATAAGCAGAAGGTATATTATAACAAAATTGGTAAAAATAAGTTTTCAGTACAAAAGACCTAATTTATATGTTAGACAATTCCTCTGTGGGGATAACCCAGTAACTTTGTCTGCAATATCTTTCCACGTAGCATAAAATACTATCTGAAGGAAGTACATTGCATCTAATTCTTTTAACCAGAAAGCGATTTCATTAATGAAATGGAAGATGTTATCTCTAAATGATAAAGGCAGTGTATACGTTCGGCGATTTCCGTTCAGTTAATGTTAATGAATTCTCTTATTAATATGCCGTGAATGGTTCTTCAGAGAAACCATCTCGGAAATTTAATCGATTCCACGATAATTATGTGTTTTGCCGCCGATGTTTTGTCCATTACATTATAAGTCTCGTATTTACAAGAAACACGGATGAGATCTTGTTTTCTTTTACGAAGACATCGCGCTAATGTTAGAGAAGGAATTTTATGTTTTTCCAGATTCATAAAAAAATTTTTGAAAAATTGGAAGAAGCATTTTCATAAATAACGGTACCAAAGCAAATGTTTATGTAAAGTAAATTACTAAAACACGTTCTTAATGTGATTTGAAATGCACGGCAAAATGTCTGTTAGGTTTCTTTTTTAAAGGTGCATGGTTTGAAACTCATGAACGAGATGGAAATTTCCATATCTATATCAGCATTATTCATTAAAAACAACGTAGTCTTCTTAGAAAATACTTACATTATTATCATATTATCTGTAATTTTTATAACAAAAACACATATTATATTAAATGCACGTTTCATAAAAAAAAAAAGATAGAGATCATGTGTAGATAGAGTAAGAGAACCTTGTCTTAAAAATATCTTCGATAAATTACTAATTGCAAATATATAGATTAATTGATATCTATATTTTTAATTTCTAGGCTGACATCTATATTTAGGACGTCTAGTATCATTTCTAATCGCGTTTTTAATATTTTATCCAATATTTTAAAAGCATATTGTTGCGAAATTTATGGCGTTATATTCCATAATTAGGCCTAAAAGTTTTGTCTTATAATCGATGTAAGTATAATGTGGGAATAGTTTTAAACATAATGGGGGTTATGTAACAATTATTTATTGAAGTTCTATAAGGATAAACATCAAAGTTAATTCCAAAATAAGAAAATAATAATTACACAGAGATTATTAACGTTTACTGAAGAA
Source organism: Caerostris darwini (assembly GCA_021605075.1). Classification (NCBI taxonomy): domain Eukaryota; kingdom Metazoa; phylum Arthropoda; class Arachnida; order Araneae; family Araneidae; genus Caerostris; species Caerostris darwini. Next base: position 426,318 of record BPLQ01001279.1, read on the forward strand.
GTTCGCTCTATTTATAGAGGGCGCTGCTGATGCATTGCAGTATGTGTTACCCACATATACGAAAGAAGTTGGCTACAGATTTCTAATTTTAGAAATAAATGGATATTTGATTGGTTAAAAATTTACGATAAAGAAAAAAAATTGCAAGTGTTACATTTAATCACACACCCGGCAGTTCTTAACCGTTACTAAAGGTTCTTTCTATTTATAGAAGACGCTGTTGATTTCTTCAGTACTTGTTGACACATATATGAAAACAGCTGTTACAGATTTCTAATTTTAGAAATAAACAAGAAGTTGATTGGTCAAAGTCTAAAGCAACGTTAAAGAAAAAAACGATATTAAGTCAAAAGAATATAATACAATTTTTAATTCGCCTTTTGTATCATATAATAAAATGTAGATGAACACAAAGTTGTTTCGCATATATAAAATCCTCAAATTGTGTGCCAAATTACACAAAACCATCATACCTTCAACTGCGAATCTTAATCTGCAACCAGTCTGAGTGTCAATACTGTATCCTCTATCTCACTCGTTAACTAGTCTGCTCCTTACCAGTTTAAATCAAATTGATAATAGTACTGTGTTAAAAGAAGTGCAAATTCAAACAAATATTATTATTTAAGCAGTATGACCACCCAATGGCGTCAACCAGATAGGGATAGCTGCACTGTTCTATAGTTGAAACGAGTCTACCATCGATGTTTATGAATTTATACCTGGCAATAATTATCAAGTTGTATTTCCCTTTTTGAAAAGGCTTGACAATGAATACCTAGACATAGAGTGGGAATATTCTTTGATACTTAAGGGATAAATGTGTAAATCAGAAATTTTAGAAAAATAGGACTACAGAAGTTATTAATTTAAAAAAATTTAAAAAAATAGAATTAAATGCAAAGTCAAGTATAAAATTATATATACTCTTGGATTTTCTATCTTAGTTCTATGCATGTTTCAGTCAACAATTCAGTCAATTTATATGTAAGACAATTCCTCTGTGGGGATAGCCTGGTAACATAGTCTGCAATATCTTTCCACGTAGCATAAAATACTATCTGAAGGAAGTACATTGCATCTAATTCTTTTAACCAGAAAGCGATTTCATTAATGAAATGGAAGATGTTATCTCTAAATGATAGAAGCAGTGTATACTTTCAACGATTTCCGTCTAGTTAATGTTAATGAATTCTCTTATTAATATGCCGTGAATGGTTCTTCAGAGAAACCATCTCGGAAATTTAATCGATTCCACGATAATTATGTGTTTTGCCGCCGATGTTTTGTCCATTACATTATAGTCTCGTATTTACAAGAAACATGGATGAGATCTTGTTTTCTTTATGAAGACATCGCGCTAATGTTAGAGAAGGAATTTTATGCTTTTTCCAGATTCATAAAAATTTTTTTGAAAAATTGGAGGAAGCATTTTCATAAATAATGGTATCAAAGCAAATGTTGATGTAAAGTAAAATGTATTAAAAATTTTATTTATGTGATATGAAATGCGTGTTAAAATGTCCGTTGGGTTTCTTTATTAAAGGTGCATGACTCGAAACTCATAAATGACCAGATATCTATACATGCGTAGTCCGTTGGGATGCTTTATTGGTGTATATTTCGAAACTCATAAACGAGCCGGACACTTCCATATATATGCCTGTAGTCCGTTGTGTTTCTTTATTAAAGCATGTTCTTCTATTGAACTATAAGCTAGCCGGACACTTTCATATGTAGTCCGTTGTGTTTCTTTATTAAAGCATGGTTCGAAACTCATGGACTAGAAAGCTAGTGTAACACTTCCACATCTATACTTCTGTAGTCCGTTGGGTTTCTTTACTAAAGGTGTATGGTTCAAAACTCATAAGCTAGACTGACATTGTTATATCTAGTAAACTCACGAAGTAATTAAAATTTAGATACTTGGTGCATTGTTCGAAACTCATAAATGATCCGGACAAGTCCATATATATTTCTATATCTGTGTAGTAAATTTTGTGTTTCTTTTTTAAAAAGCATGGTTCGAAACTCACAAGCACGGTAGACGGTAGAAAGAGACATTTTTCTATTGGACTGAGGGAATAGCTAGGAAAGTGTAAAAACTCGTTAGATGCCAGCACATATATGTTAGTTCAAAGTCGTAATAACATGGCAAATGGGTTATTAAATGAATCTGCTACATGTCCTTAAAATTTTCTAATGGTTTGTCACCCAAAGACTAGCATATGTGATTGATAATATAATGTCAAATTTATTGTAAACAGCTATGCGGAGGAAAGGGTTTGCACCGTTGTTTAGAAAAAAAAAGACATTATTTAATTTAATCAAAAATTAAAAAAAAATATATAGGAAACTGTTCAATGTAGATAAAAGAAAACTTAAACCATAGATCAATTTTTTATTATACTAATCAATAGCTGATATACAGCAAGCTAACCATCATAATTGATTAGTTTTCTAGATAACATATTAAACTATAGAATTTAGTAGGGTTAATTTTAAATTTTAAACTTTAAATGAAAAAAATCTGGATGGATATACCAACATATTTTTTCAATATTAAAGTTACACGTTTATTTCTAAAGGATTGGATTTAAGAGAAAAATAACAGGAAATATCTGTATGTAAATATATAACATTTCTACTTAAAAGAATAGTTATTAATTTAATTTTACTAACTAACAAATATAATACTTAATACTATTAATAAGAATAATTATACTTAAGTAATTACTGATAATAGTATGAAATCCAAAATACTATTATTAAAATGGCTAATGACTAATTATTAAATTTAAGATGTAACGAAATGAAGTTTTTACGTAATGTTGTTGAATGTAACAAATATTAAAAATATTGCTGTAAACAATAGTATGATAGTTTAAAATTTTGAAGTCAAAATTTCCCTGAATTATCAGCAAAAACTGGGGGAGGAGGGAAGAGTCAATATGTTATTGTTATTTTTGTGTCCGAATGACGGGTTTTAGTAATTTCGATGATTTAAATTCAGCAGTTTCAGAGTTCTCCAGGGAGTCCTAATACACTGCAGTTCCATTTTCCTTAAAAGTTTCTTGATCCACTACACGTAAAGGCATCTGTAGGGTTCGCATTTATTCACTTCTCCTCAAACCCAGAGAAATTACTTTACGGTATGCGATTTTAGTGATCATTCTCGTCGTTAACGCGGAGATTCAAGCTGCCCCAGCCAAAAAATAGATAAATTTTTCTTTTACTTCTCAGAATTTTATGTACTTGTTACTTCTTTTAACAGAATAAAAAAAAAAACAATATCCTGAATTAAAAATCAATATTTTGAATTTGTTTTATATTTTTCCTGCAATTAATATAATGTGATTAGATTTTGATTAAATTATTTAGTATGTGCCTACGCATTAAGATAGTGCCAAAAAAGTGCATTGAAATAAAAATATCAAATAGTAAAGCCAGAAAAATTAAATTAAATTGAGAATAATTCTATTAATGTATTGATATTAATACTCGATCTGCGAAAATTTTACTTTGTATTCATTAACGTTGGCGACAATGTATCGTAAAGGCGTCTACATCAAAGAAAGGAAAAATAGTCTTTACTTAATCTGAATAAACTAGTATTTGCACTAGTTGTGTCAAGAAGAGAAATACATCTAAATATATCATGATGATATACAAAGAAAACACAAGATCGTATCGAATAACAAAAAATGCTCTTAGAGACACGATCATGAATAGCTTTAATAAAATAGAATAGTATGTATAGCTTTAATCAAATAAAGTATATAGAAAGATGGAATGACATTTATTAAATAATATGAGCAAAAAAAAGTATATTGATACAAAATATATTTCTTTATACTATAAAAATAAATTTTCGAAGAAAATAAAAAACAGAAAATAAAGGAATTAATTTCTACGAGACAAAGGTACACAAAATAATGTCTTAATGTCAACAATATACAGATGCAAAACAGCTGCAGTTTAATCTGCGGAATAATAAATATTCATGCATATTTAGTGAATTTAAAAACGTAGGAAACTGGGCTACAATGCCAACAAAAGGAGGTAACTCTTCGATGCTATCTTACTGGATTAGTTTTGTATTTTTTTTATTTATGAGTCAAAGTAAAAAAAAAAAAAACATTTTATAGAAAAAAATAGGATGAGGCATGAAACTGCTTCCCTGTCAAAGCATTCACATGTTAAAGAACTTTTAAGTCGTTCTTTAAAATTATGAATAAAACATTTTATTTAGCGAATGGCATGTTTTTCTTAACTCGAGGCTTACTACCATCTATCTACTGTCTTAGAAAAAAAGGCAGTTTCTATTCAAATGATACATCTGCAGTACTTCAATAACATTCACAAACTATTTTTTCCCTACCTTAAAGAACTTTCCTATTTTTCATTACGACTTGCTCAAATCCCATAATATACTCCATGCCTCTTTTTTGCTAAGAAACTGCCACGTACGAGACTGTTTCCTTAAAAGTAATCAGCTAATATTAAATATTTTTTCATTCCATTTAAATCACTGTTAATAAGTATGGAGTCGAAAGAGAGAGAAGAAAAAAACGGAATGCTGGGTACACACTGTGTCGTGCGATTGAAAGAAATATACCCTAAGCCTAAAATATATTTTTTTTTTACATCAACTTTTTTTGTACTTCCCAAATCCGTTTTCTTCCCTTTTGTCTCTTTTCTTCATCCCAGAGCGGCAGTTTTTCAGAGTTTTATTTTTGTTTTCAAAATAAAAAATGGTAAAAAAAAGAAAGAAATCCAACCAACAAGAAGAAAAATCTTATACAAGTGTAATGCTGCATGCAAAAGGTCTCGCTCACGGATTTTTTTTCCACTCTCTCTTTTTCACATTTTTCTTTTTTTCTTTTTTATATAAGTAGCATTTCAAAATTAGACACAGTCCCCTCATTGAATTCTTTTGATTGGTTTCATTTAAGCTTTCAAGCTTTCTTTATCTTGCTTTCCATTTATGTTGCGAGTTTTTAAAACGACTGGGAAAAAAAATCGACATTACACGAAAGCTGCAAAGGGGTATCTACTATTTTTATATATTGACTGACGAGAGTAATTCACATAAGACCGAAACTTATAAGAATTAAGAAGAAAAAAAAATAATTATTTCCTTTCAAAACTTTATATCTAAAAGTAGATTAGTTAAGTAAAGATATTAAAATATGTCATTCACTCTATTGACAGCTAATGGCTTCTATATTTTACGTGAATATTCTGCATTTCAAATGAGACCCATTCTATTTCTATAATATATATTTGGAAACAAGAATTTAAATCGTTAAGACCATAATTATCCACCCATTTTCTAAAGTAATTGAATTCTTTATACAAAATTTAATTTACTTTTTATATTTGATTGCATCCCTTTTTACTCTCTACCCTTTTAATTTACAGTCTTTGTTATATAAATGATTGAGTTTCGATTTTGAATTTGTCTGTAATTTAAGTGCTATTGTTAAGATATGTTTACTATATATTAGGAAATATGCTGTCTTAGTAAGATGTATTTATTTTGCATGAAAAACGTTTATTAGAAAAGAGAATAATTTTAACTACTAATGATACGATTTCATAATAGAACCTGACCATAAAGAAAGCATCAACCAAATTATACACAACATGATTTGAAAAATTTCCGACAAAACAAATCAGCTTTATATTACACACACATATATATGTAAATATATATATATATATATATATATATTTGTTATTCATTTTAACAAAAAAAAAATGAATTATATGAAAATAACCTGTATTGCTTTTATATTTTTCCTGCACTTAATACTATGTGATTGTATTTTGTTTAAATTACTTAGTGTGCTAGTATATATTAAGGTATTGATAGAGAAATTGTGTTGAAATAAAAATATAAAAGAGTAAAGAGTAAAAATTTAAATTGAATTGAGAATAATGCTATTAAAGTATTGATATTAATACTAGATTTGCGATAATTTCGCTTTGTATCCAACAACAACGTTGGCAACAATGTATCATAAAGGCGTTTACATCAAAGAAAGAAAAGATAGTCTTTGCTTAATCTGAGCTAACTAGTATTTTCACTTGTTGGCAGAGCAAGAGAAATGCATCTAAATATATCATGACGACGTAAGAAAAAATTCAAGATCGTATAAAATAATAAAAAATACGCTTAGAAACACGATCGTGTATAGCTGTAATAAAATAGTAAAATAATGTATATCGAAAGGTGGAAATACATTTATTGAATAATATGAGCAAAAAAAAAAAAAAAAAAAGACCAAGGCTTGATCAAGGGCAAGGGTTAATGCTGAAAAGGAATATTGGACCTTATTGATAAAATATATTTCTTTATTATATAAAAATAAATTTTCGAAGATATTATAAAACTGAAAATAAAGCAAATAAAGGAATTAATTTCTATGAGACAACGCGACACGAAATAATGTCTTACTGTCAACTACACATTGATGCAAAAATACTCCAGTCTAATCCGGCGAATAATAAATATTCATGCATAATTTAGTGAATCTAAAAATATAATAAACTGTGCAACAAAGCCAACAAAAAAGAAGAAAATCTTCCATGTTATTTTACTATATTAATTTTGCATTTTTTATTTTTAAGTCAAAGAAAAAAAAAAATATATATATATATATATAGAAAAAAATTAGGATGAGACAAGAAACTGCTTCCCTGTTCTAAGCATTCACATGTTAAAGAACTTTTAAGTCATTCTTAAAATTATGAATAAAACATTTTATTTAGCGAATAGCACGTTTTTCTTAACTCGAGGCTTACTACCATCTATCTGTCTTTTAGAAAAAAATGCAGTTTATATTCAAAAGATACATCTGCAGGACTTCTATAGCATTCACAAAGTATTTTTTCCCTACCGTAAAGAACTTTCCTACTTTTCATTACGGCTTGTTTAAATCCCATAATATAGTCCACGCTTCCTTTTTTTGTTAAGGAACTGCTACGTACGAGACAGTTTCCTTAAAAGTAATCAGCTAATATTAAATATTTTTTCATCCCATTTAAGTCACTGTTAATAAGTATGGAGTCGAGAGAAGAAAAAAAATGAATACTGTGTACACACTGTGTCGTGCGGTTGAAAGAAATACACCCTAAGCCCAAAACAATTTTTTTTTCTTTTTGCAACACGACCGTTTTAACATCAACTTTTTCTGTACTTTCCAAATCCGTTTTCTTCCCTTTTGTCTCTTTTTTCTTCATTCCAGAGCGAAAGTTTTTCTCAGTTGTATTTTTGTTTTCAAAAGGAAAAAGGGTAAAAAAGAAAGAAAGAAATCCAAACAACAAGAAGAAAAATCTTCTACAAGTATAATGCTACATGGAAAATGTCTCGCTCTCGGCTTTTTTTCCACTCTCTCTTTTTCACATTTTTCTTTTTTTTTAAAAAAATAAGTAACATTTCAAAATCAGACATAGTTCTTTTGATTGGTTTCATTTAAGCTGTCAAGGTTTCTTTGTCTTGCTTTCCATTTATGTTACGAGGTTTTGAAAGGACTAAAAAAAATCTACGACATGAAAGATGCAGAGGGGATTTTATATTTTTATATTTGCTAACGAGAGTAATTCACATAAAGCCGAAACATACAAGAATTAGAAAAAAAAAATACATATTTCCTTACGCAACTGCATATCTAAAAGTAGATTAGTTAAGTAAAGGAAGGAAAGATATTCAAATATTTCATTTGTTATTTCTCATGCAACTCTATTAAAAGCTATTGGCTTCTATATTTTACGTGATTATTCAACTTTCAAAAGAGGCCCAATTTATTTCTAAAATATATATTTGGAAACAAGAATTCAAATCATAAAGACCATAATTATCCACCCATTTTCTAGAGTAATTGATTCTCTATTCAAAATTTAATATGTTTTTCTATTTCATTGTATCCATTTTTTTATTCTCTACCTTTTCAATTTACAGGCTATGTTATATAGAAGTTTCAATGGCTATTTTAAATTTAACTGTAATTTAAGTACTATTGTTAGGATATTTTTACAATATATTAGGAAATATGCTGTCTTAGAATGATTTGTTTATTTTGCATGAAAAAACGTCT